>VZQC01007277.1:2064473-2126760 GCA_009823505.1 Rhizomys pruinosus
GTGTCGGATTCCCCTGGAACTGGAGTTCTCCTGGAATTGGAGTTACAGACGGTTCTTAGCCACCATGTGGGTGCTGGGGATCGAACCCAGGTCCTCTGCAAGAGTAGTCGGTGCTCTTAACCACTAAGCCATCTCTCCAGCCCCCAAGGCATTTCATTTTAAAGAAGGGCTTCTAATAACGTTTAACTCTACTGGCACTCTCGGCGTGACTCAGTGTTCACACTGGCACACCAGGCCACCAAGGCCCATCTACTTGCTCTTTCCGCCATTGCTTTACATGAGTCCAGAAAATTCTGGTCTCTAAGCAAAGTACCTGTGCTGGATAGTTTTAGTGTCAACTCGATACACCTGGGTTGAGGGAGCCTCAATTGGGGAATTGGCTCCATTGGATTGGCCTGTGACCAAATCTGTGGAGTATTGTCTTGATGGTCGAGCAGTGTGGGAGGGCCCAGCCCACAATGAGTGGTGCCACCCTGGAAAGGTTGTTGTGTACCGTATAAGAAGGCAGGCTGGGCATGAGCTAGGAGAGCAAGCCAGGGAACAGTACTCCTCCATGGCCTGTGCTTCAGCTCCTGCCTCCAGGTTCTGCCTTGGGCTCCCTAAGTGATGAACTGTGACCCAGGAGATGTAAGCTGAATGAACCCTTTCCTCCCCAAGTTGGTGTCGGTCAGAGTGTTTTGTCACAGCAATGGAAGACAGACTAGGACAGTACCTCCCCCCAAGAAAGTGTATTTTGTGTCTTTCCCCAGAGAAACCAGTCATACCCCACTGCCACTCCCACAACCCCGGCACATCCCCTTCCAGTGCTCTATGCAAGGCACAGGCGTGAGAAATGAGATGATGGCTTCCCATCGTGTCACATGAGGGGGACAGTGTGACAGATGACCTGAGCTTACCAGCGTCTCCTCTCAAATTTACCGAGATGAGCAAGGACAGAAACAGGAAGCTTAGCAAAGTGTGCAGCGCTCTACAACTCTAGCTAAAATTACCTACGAAGAGGCCACTCCTCATCTGAAACACCAGACAGGAGGAGAAAAGTAACCTGAGACAGATGTCGAATGCGGAAAGGAGACCCCTGAGAATCCACTAGTTGAGGTCGGTGGACTTTGTTCTCTGGGAAGCGCACAAAAAGTTGAGCATCCTCTAACCGCTGTTCCTAGCAATCTTGGGAGGCAGCTAGGCGAGCGCCAACCACTGCCGCACCGCCCATCACCCACTGAGTTCCCTGCTCTCGAATGCCCCAGACGGTGGTTCCCAACCCACTGCTCCCCTCCTCCCAGTGCCTAAATGCGGCCTGTAAGAGGTGCGCCCCCGGAGATCCCGGCGCCTCCGAGAGCTGAAGTCCCGGAGTCTGCAGGGGTCCTGGCCCTGGAATTCTCACGGATGCGAAAACCACAGTCCGGGCTCCAGCGCTGCCATCTCGCCCTCTCCAACCCAAACAGACAGGCTGGGCTGGCAGTCGAAGTCTCCCTCTACCTGCCCAACCGCCCCGTCACGCCCGCGGACCGCTCCGGGCAGGCACGCTACGAGGTCCGGCGGCAGTCACCCACACAAAGACGCCTTGTGCCTCTGCGCCCGGCGGCAGGCAGGTCACCGGCACCGTAGCAGGACAGAGACGGCATCGGCGCCAAATCCTTCATCGCGCATCCCCAGCCCTCACCCTCCACAGAAGGGCTACCCCTCCTCCCTCGCTTAAAGATGGGGGTCCCCTCGGCTCGACACAACCTACGCCCCCACCAGCCCCGGAAAGGGCGCACAGGCCACTCCACAGAAGTTTGCGCCGTCGCCGCGCGGTGCTCTCCCTGCGTCCCGCCAGCAGGAGGACCCGAGCACCCCAGCCTCCAACTCCTGCCCCCCATCTCCCGGGCTGCAGGACGCAGGGGTCTCCCTAGGCCTGCTCACCTCTAGTCCAGTCCACCACTTGTTTGGGGCTCCACTTGGTCACGGGTTCCATCGTCAGTGCTTCGCCCCGCGCTGGACTGTGCGGTGTGCGGTGAAGTGCTGCGGCCGCCGCTGGTCCCCAGAGCGCGGGGCGCTCACGCCTGCATGGCGTCGCTCAGCGGGTCATCCCTGGGAGCGCGGCGCCTGCACTCGGGACAGCTGTGCGGCGGCTCCGGGTCCAGCTGCGGCTCCTCCTCCTCCCGGCACAGCTGCTGCTCCGCGGCCACCGCAGCTGCGGGCGCTCGGGGCTGCGACCTCCGACCCCTGGGCTCGGCGAGCCGGACGCGGGACAATCCCCACCCGGGTCCACTCGCTGGACTGGCCCTCGGCTCCTCCTCCTAGGAGCCCCTTGCGCTCTCGGGGTCCCCGATCCGCGTGCGCTGACGCCCCAAGCTCTTCCCGCCCGCGTCCCTCCTCCTGCGCCACCCGGCAGAGCCTGCGCGCTCGGGTTGCAAAGTTTCAGCTCTGGTCGCAGCGCCAGAAATAAAAGAGGGGGCGGGGTGGAGCGGGAGCAACTCGGGGGCGGGGCGGGGCGGGGCGGGGCGGGGCGCGACGGGGCGGGCTCGGGTTGCTTTCCCTCTTCCATCCAGGCTCCGACTCTCCAGCGTCCTGGGCCTTACTTTCCTTTTCAGGGGGCGGGCTGTAGCTGTGCGTGTATCCTGGAGAGCCGGTTGGCTCCAGGGAGGCCCCGGTCCTACCGGGAGCAGACCAGTCTGTCTCCCAGTGAGCCATTTAAAAAAAAAAAAAACTAAACTAGGATCTGCTCGGTTTCAAAGATTCGTGTCACTGTCTAGCTTTCAGCCGTCCTCACTTTAAGATTCTTCAACAAGAGGGAGTCTATTTGTTTTGGATGGAAGATGGAGATGCGACCGGGTCCTCTTAAGGTTGCTCCACTAGTTAGACTCTTCAGTTTAATCACGGCAGAACGGGAGTTCTTCGAGTGATGTTTTAACGTATTGTAATATTCATATTTGAAAAGTGACCTCATGCTCGATTCGATTAGTCATTAACCCTGAGGGGAAACCTGTCAGCCAGCCAGCCAGCCAGCCAAAAATAAAAATCACGCGAACAGTTTCAGCCGCTGACAAGGAGAGGGGAGGAGAGGGCCTTTCCACGTTCACCAGCTCTGTTGCACTGAGGAAAACCCTACAATCCAGTTCTCACCTCTCCTCCCAGCCCTCCCTGCCCTACCTCCCACACAGGCATGGAAGTTCTTCTGACCCTTAGTGAGTCTCACTTTCAATTATAGTGACTGATTTCCGACTTCCCCTAAGCCACTATTAACCCGATCCACGGCCTTTGGTCTTTGATATTCTGTATATAGGGCTGTCTCTCTTCTCCCACCTCCTAACCTGCTCTTGGCGTAAGGGAGTGGTCGGTATTTATTCATTCAGTAAGTATCCTTGAATGCTTCCTCGGTCCCAACCCCTGAACTCAGCCAATAGTTTTTAGATTGGGATAGGTAGTATTCAGTGCCTGTGAGAACCACAACTATTGCCTAGGTGCCCTGTGGAACAGTCCCATAAGTGTGCGGTATGGAAAACGTCTGACACCTCCTATGCAGCTCACATGAAGCTATCTTTTTTTTTTTTTTTTTTTGGTCTTTTTGAGACAGGGTTTCCCTGTAGCCCCAGCTGTCCTGGAATTCACTCTGTAGACCAGGCTGACCTTGAACTAACAAAGATCCGCCTGCCTCTGCCTCCCAAGTGCTAAGATTAAAGGCGTGCGCCACCACGCAGCTATCTTTTTTTACTAAAAGTAATTGACCAACCCAGAAACTTGGCAAAGGCAGTGAGCAAATTCCTGATACAGTAGTTGTCCCCTTTTTAAAAGGACCTTTGCAATGTATCCATTGTTAACCATCTTTATAGAGCCCAGAATGAAGGACCTTGACCTGTGCTCGCCAGGAACTGTAACCAATCTTATCCACACCTTTAGGTTCAACAATCACTCTATGGTGTGTCACCAGTGATTAGGGTGACCACGTCATTTATCTCCAAACTAATGCTCCATACAAAAGGGCAAGCTGTCAATAACTAGGTTGGTATAACATAAACCAGGTCCTACAACCCCTGGAATGATTTTGCTGATTCTACCTGATGTTTTGACAATGTTTTCAAATTTGTTTACATGGATCTTTTTTGGAGTTAAAAGTTAAAATTCCAAAGCCGGGGCGTGGTGGCACTCGCCTTTTATCCCAGCACTCAGGAGGTAGAGGTAGGCAGATCTCTGTGAATTCAAGGCCAGCCTGGTCTACAGAGCGAGCTCCAGAACAGCTGGTACTAAAAGGGAGACCCTGCCTCAAAAATACCAGAAAAAAAAAAAAGAAAAAACTAAAAAAAAAAAAAGTTAAAAATCCAGAGTACAGTAAGAGTTTGCAGAATTGCATCTCACCAAGTCAACACAATCTATGTACTCAGTGCTAAAGAAGAAACCCAGGCTAAAACCTCCAACCAGGAAGACCAATTAACTATGTAAAAGATTGGTGATTTGTTTACCCCTTACACCTCAAAGGCCAATTGCTATTTAAATACCGTCTTTTACCTTAATCACAGCTGTTAGCATGTGAAAGTTTTAGGGAATTCCAGCTTCCTGCTGGAAGACAAATGATATAGAGACCTGCTGGCAGATAATGTAGGTAGAATTTTAGGCAAGAGCAGCTCTGAAAATTAGTCAGTGTGCAAAATGATCATTTATGAGTTTACCAGGTTTTCTTTGCTGTTTCCTGGGACCTGCCTTGACCATGTTGCTTTGTACATACACACATCTTAACAGGACTGATTCCTCCCTCCTGCCTCCATACCTTCTCCCCCTGCTGCCAGGAACTGAACACCTTTTCCCTGAATTCAGTGTGTTAGAGAATTGATACTAAAACCCACTCATCTAATTTTCTCTTTCCTGTTCCTTCTTTTCCCTTTGAGCCTTCTTGCACACTTAGGTCAACTATTCAATCAACAAAGTATGTTGTTGTACTTTGTAATATACTCAACTGAGCATGAGGAAGATTAAAAAACACACAGCTAGTGGCTTTTATACATCAAAGGCATCATGGCACTTTCTCAGGGAGGGTTTTTTTGTTTTGTTTTTTTTTCAGTGCTCTTTAATCAGAAGACAAGGCCCAGAGATACCAGACAAGGGAGTTTGGCAATCAATGTCATATTAACATTTGAGATAATATGCATTGTTATCCTTATTTGAGAAGAGCGGATGGGACATTTTGGAGACGTGGCTATTTATCTATCTATTGGATAGACACAGGAGGAGCAAAAGATACAGGCCCTTCCGGAAATTCAAGATGCTCTCCATAATGAAAGAAAAGGGACCAGCTTTAGAGCTAACTGCTCCAAATGCTCAGTTTCTCACAACCTGGGATCCTTCTCAGGAAATCATTATTTCATTTCAATCATAATGCTTTTCTCAAACCTGTTTTCAGAATATCTTAAATTATTTAATGATTTTTTTTTCCCCACATATAAATTGCCTCATAGTACTTGTCTTTTAGCTTGAAAAGCACCAAAGAATTCTGCAAATTGCCACCTGGGAAACCTAAGGGTTCTTATCTTAACATCACCTCACTGCAAAGTCATCACTTAACTCAATTACCCAGGCTGCTGATGAGCTTGTCTTCCACTCAGCTCCACTGGGTCAGGATTCTTCACACTGTAGTAATGACCTATCTCCCTGAATACACAAGCATCCCATCAGATAATCCAGGTGGTAAAGTTCTCAAACATTTTTTCATTGGAATAAATGCAATCTTACCTATTTGAATTCTTTTGATCGTTCATGAGCCTTAATGAGGTCATCCAGTAGACAGTAGGAAAGATATTTGGCTTTCTCTTACTGCCTCCTATCCATAACTCAAAGACTAAAGTCAACTGCATGAAGCTTCAAAGGCCTCATGTCGTTTCTTAGTTCTTACTGTTATTGGTTTGTTGTTGTTTTTTTTTTATTTTGTGGTACTGGGGATTGAACCTAGGGCCTCATACATGCTAGACAAGTGCTTTACCATTGAACTAGCCCAGCCCTCATCACTTTTTTTTTGTTTTGAGGCCAGGTCTCACAAGGTTACCCAGGCTGAACTTGAACTCAATTTGTAAACCTATATAAGCCTTGAACTTGTGATCTTCCTGCCTCAGACTCCAAAATAGCAGGTCTTATAGCCATACACCACCAGGCTGGCTTTAATTGATTGACTGTCTTTCAGTGCTGAGGACTGATCCCAGGGCCTTACAACATGCCAGAAAGCCACATTCCCAGCCACTATTTTAAATCACACTTGGAAAAGCTGGTTCAACTTTCCTAGTAAAGAAATATTGACCTCCTTAAATCCTAATTTCAGTGATTCAAAGCCTTTGAAAGGGGATCTTTTTGTAGCCCCAGCTGGCCTGGAATTTGCTAGATAGAACTGGCTGGCCTACAACTCACAGAGATCCACCTGCATCTAGAGTTTCCCTAGTGCCAGGATTAAAGGCATGGGCTGGGCCAAACTGAACTTTCTTATCCTAGAATACGAAAGCAGAGAACAGGGAACACTCTCATGGCAAGAGACAAAGAAAGAACAATCGGTCCTCCCCGCCTCCTCAACTCAACTTTTTATACTACGTTTTGCCACAGCTATCATGTTAGAGAGTATCTAAAAAGGACAGAATGCCATTCCCACCAGTTGTTCTTAGGACTCCACGTAACTTTGCAGGACTCATAATATCTGGATAAGTAAATTTGACACCACCAGTTTCCGACTCAATGATCGTTGTTTGAAATAGAAGTTCTATGTTGAGAATGACAAAGGCTCAGGGTGAGAAAGCAGTAATCAAGGCCATTCCAAACCTCTAAAAAAAACCTGCTCAAATAAACTTTCAGTATGAGAAATAAAACATAGATTTGAATATCGTAATTCTCTACAGTGTTAGCAAGAAAGACATAACAATTGTTTATTGACTGCTTCATATTTTTCTTATTGGAGTTTGGCATATCAGAAACATTTTTTTAAATTTTTTTATTTATTTTTTATGTGTATGAATGTACTGTCTGCATGTAGGTTTGTGCACCCGTGTCATGCAATGCCGCAGAAGTCAGAAGAGGGCATCGGATTACCCTGGAACCGGAGTTAAAGACGGTTCTCAGACACCATGTGAGTGCTGGGGATCGAACCCAGGTCCTCTGCAAGAGCAGTCAGCACTCTTAACCACTAGGCCATCTCTCTAGCCCCAGAAACATTTTTATAATGCCATTTCAAATAAAATGGAAATATATATTCAAATACTCTGAACTATAAAACTTTTAATGAACTTTGAGCTCTGTCTAAAAGTTATTCATTCTTCCATCATTGGCTAAAATGAATTTTTTTAAAAAAACATAGGTAACTTTGTTTTTTTCAATAATTTTATTTACTTTCTATGTGTATGAATGTACTGTCTGCATGTAGGTTGGTGCACCGTGTCATTCAATGCCAAGGAGGTCAGAAGAGGGCGTCGGATTTCCCTGGAACTGGAGCTAAAGACGGTTCTTAGCCGCCATGTGGGTGCTGGGAATCGAACCCGGGTCCTCAGCAAGAACAGTCGGTGCTCTTAACCGCTGAGCCATCTCTCCAGCCCCTAAAATGACAATTTTAAGGGAGGACAATTCCTTCTAGTTTCATACCTTTGAGGGTATTTAAATTATTTATCTACTTCTAAACAACACAGACAGATTCACTAAAAATCTTTCCCATTTGTGATACTTAGACATATGATCCTGTAATAGGACCCCATTCCTGAACTTTCCAAACTTAACCCCCTGCATTTGGAAATACTGTAATCATTTAGGGTCAGGGAGCAGTGAAAATAAAAAGGACAAATTAGAAATGCAGGCAGTATTTCTGTGTACTTCAAAAGGAAAGGTTGAAAATTAATATCAATCAATGTTTTTCTGCAGGAGCCAGATGATTCTGTAGGTGTCCAAGAGTCGTCCCAAAGGGCTTGTTGAACAGGAAGACTCAAATTTGCTGCTGCAAAGTCAGCAAAACGGTGGCTAAAACCCACAGCCAATGGACGAACTATAGCAACAGCAATAACTGACAGTCGTGGCTGTGATATGGATGTGTTCTGCTCTGGAAAAACTCTAGGGTCCAGTCTTTTTTCCCATTTAAGTTCCATGCAAGTTTTATTGACAGAGGCTTGGAGTTATAGGCATGTCTTTTCCACTTTCTTCCCCTTTCCAGAACCAGCTAAAGCAGGGAAGAGGAGGGGAGATTCCGGAACCTGGAGGAGCCTCAGTTTAGGAGCCCTTTAGAGATGAAAGCATGACCCCCAAGTCCCAAGACATCACCCACATAGGTTAGAGAGAAGCTAAGGTTGGAGCTGAACAGGAAGGGATGCTTGAGTTTTACCTCTGTCCAACTCCCAAGTTATGTCCCCTGTGGGTGCCACAGACTGGCCATACAGACAGAGCAAAGAAAGAACAAGAGACCTCACCTTCTAAGGCCCAGGCAAGGCACTTGGGAAGTCTGTTTAGCTTGCTGTCCTATCCCACTGCCCCTTTCAGAGTCACCTCCTCCCTCTCCCTGTCCGCATCCTTCAGTTACATAGCTTCTTCTCCACTGAGGTGCAGGCCTAGGATTTCCCTTTTCAAAGAAAATTCAGGTTTTTAAAAGGAACTATTTGAAGCCGGGCGTGGTGGCGCACGCCTTTAATCCTAGCACTCGGGAGGCAGAGGCAGGTGGATCTTTGTGAGTTCAAGGCCAGCCTGGTCTACAGAGTGAGTTCCAGGACAGCTGGGACTACAAGGAGACCCTGTCTCGAAAAGACCAAAAAAATAAAAAAATAAAATAATAAAAGGAACTATTTGAGATTCCAATTAACTGTATTATTTTACTTGCTCAGCCAATCTATTCCTAACCTCAAGCAAGTCAGCCTCGTAAAGCTTACATACCAAAGATCTGAATGCAAAAGAAGGTTCCTTTTACATTATCTAGAAATGAGAAGGCAGTTGTTGAGTGCAGTTAAGAGGGGACATTTTCTTTCTTTTTTTTTTTTTTTTTTTTTTTTAAAAAAAAAAAAAAAAAAAAAAAGAAAGGAAAATGTCCCTCTTAACTGCACTCAACAACTGCCTTCTCATTTCTAGATAATGTAAAAGGAACCTTCTTTTGCATTCAGATCTTTGGTATGTAAGCTTTACGAGGCTGACTTGCTTGAGGTTAGGAATAGATTGGCTGAGCAAGTAAAATAATACAGTAATTGGAATCTCAAATAGTTTCCTTTAATTATTTTTTATTTTTTTATTTTTTGGTCTTTTCGAGACAGGGTCTCCTTGTAGTCCAGCTGTCCTGGAACCCACTGTAGACCAGGCTGGCCTTGAAACTCACAAAAGATCCACCTGCCTCTGCCTCCCGAGTGCTAGGATTAAAGGCGTGCGCCACCCGCCGCCCCGGCTTCAAATAGTTCCTTTTAAAAACCTGAATTTCTTGAAAAGGGAAATCCTAGGCCTGCACCTCAGTGGAGAAGAAGCTATGTAACTGAAGGATGCGGACAGGGAGAGGGAGGAGGTGACTCTGAAAGGGGCAGTGGGATAGGACAGCAACTAAACAGACTTCCCAGTGCCTTGCCTGGGCCTTAGAAGGTGAGGTCTCTTTCTCTTTCTTTTCTTTGCTCTGTCGTATGGCCAGTCTGTGGCACCCACAGGGGACATAACTTGGGAGTTGGACAGAGGTAAAACTCAAGCATCCCTTCCTGTTCAGCTCCAACCTNTGTCTTTTCGAGACAGGGTCTCCCTGTAGCCCCAGATGTCCTGGAACATACTCTGTAGACCAGACTGGCCTTGAACTCACAAAGATCCGCCTGCCTCTGCCTCCCAAGTGCTAGGATTAAAGGCATGTGCCACCACGCCCAACTTGGCCGTGGAAGTTTTCAAATGCAGGCCTGCAACAACTTCCTGCCTGTGGCTTACCTGGTTCCTTAAATTCACTTGCCTTGGTGGCACACGCCTTTAATCCAGAGGCAGGCGGATCTTTGTGAGTTCAAGGCCAGCCTGGTCTACATAGCGAGTTCCAGGACAGCCCAAGCTACAGGGAGACCCTGTCTCAAAAAGACACACACACAAAAAAAATTTCACTTGCTGAATGGATTTGGGAGACCCTAGCTTTAGAAATAAGAAATACTGAAGTGATAAGGGAAAACAAAAAAAGAAGATTCCGAAAGGTGTGTGTGTGTGTGTGTGTGTGTGTTCCTGTGTATGCATGATCATATGCATGCAAATACATGTGTGTGTGGATGTCTGTGGAAATCAGAGGGTCTCTCGTTGGTGTGGAGCTCATGAAATAGGCTAGGCTGGCTGGCCAGGAGCCCCAGGAATTTGCCTATCTCAGCCTCTCCAGTGCTGCTGGGATCACAAGTATATAGCACCATACCTATGTCCTGGGGATGGACCCCGGCTTATAAGGCAAGGACTTTACTGACCCAGCTCCAGGACTTTGCATTTCTTATAGGAAATTTTTTCAGTACAGTACTTTGCACATGCCAGACACATGTTCTAACACTGTGCTATAGTCCCAGTCCCTCTTTTTTATTATGGAGATTAAAACAGAATGAAGATATGCAGAACTATCAAAAATTTAATTATCACAACATATACTTTGGCCATCAAATTGAGGATTTCACCTCTGTCAATATTCAAATTAAAGAAAAATAAGAAAAGCTTATGGAGTAACATTGTTTCAGTAAGAACATCTCCATGTTATAGTATCAAATATAGAAGGAATGAGAAAGTATATTTTCTTTTTTTTTTGAGAAAGTATATTTTCAACCATTTCTTCAAAAAAAAAGAGAGAGCCAGGCGTGGTGGCGCACGCCTTTAATCCTAGCACTTGGGAGGCAGAGGCAGGTGGATCTTTGTGAGTTCAAGGCCAGCCTGGTCTACAGAGTGAGTTCCAGGACAGCTGGGACTACAAGGAGACCCTGTCTCGAAAAGACCAAAAAAATAAAAAAATAAAATAATAAAAGGAACTATTTGAGATTCCAATTAACTGTATTATTTTACTTGCTCAGCCAATCTATTCCTAACCTCAAGCAAGTCAGCCTCGTAAAGCTTACATACCAAAGATCTGAATGCAAAAGAAGGTTCCTTTTACATTATCTAGAAATGAGAAGGCAGTTGTTGAGTGCAGTTAAGAGGGGACATTTTCTTTCTTTTTTTTTTTTTTTTTTTTTTTTTTTTTTTTTCCCTGTAGCCCCAGCTGTCCTGGAACTCAACTCACTCTAGGACCAGGCTGACCTTGAACTGTCAAAGATCCGCTGCCTCTGCCTCCCAAGTGCTAGGATTAAAGGCGTGTGCCCACCACGCCCGGCTATTTAATTTCTTTTTAAGAATAATCACAATGATTTATTATGTCTGGATAGATTCAAATTGACCAGTAAAAAGCTGATGAGTGTGGTGGCGTATGCCTTAATCTAGCATTTGGGAGGCAGAGGCAGGCGATCTTTGTGAGTTCAAGGCCAGCCTGATCTCAGAGTGAGTTCCAGGATAGCTGGGTTACAGGGAGACCCTGTCTCAAACCCCCCCCCAAAAAAAATTGACCAGTAAAATAAATGCAGGGTTTGTTACTCTTATTTCAATGAGAGGTTTTCTTGAGAAATATGGTAATAGATCCTTTAGGAAACAAATTGTACCATGCTTTATTAATATTTTTCATAGTTGGTTTTAACAGGAACAATTAATGTAAACTATACTGAAGACAAAGGTTCTATTAGAAAAAAAACACTATAGTTTTGTTAACAAGATTATTAAATGCCATCTTCATCAAAATTTTAAAAATGACCATTTTACTAATCAAGTCCAATAGTTTTTTCCATATTAGAAAATCAAGATAAAAAATGTTTTCAAAACATTCCATTGATTTGTTTTTCCCAGTCCCTTTTGTTTAAAAAAATAACAAAGCGGGGGTGGCGGGGGGGTGGGGGGTGGGTGGGGTGGGGTGGCGCGCCTTTAATCCTAGCACTCAGGAGGCAGAGGGCAGGTGGATCTCTGTGAGTTCAAGGCCAGTCTGGTCTACAGAGTGAGTTCCAGGACAGCTGGGGCTACAGGGAGACCCTGTCCTCAAAAAGCCAAAAAAAAACAAAAAAACAAAAAAAAACAACTAAAACCTAATAAGATGTACAATGTTTCATTAGAATGTTTGATGCACCCTTTGGTTTTAGTATAAATGGTAACATTAGGTTATTTGAGGTGAAGAAACACTCCCAGAGACACTAACAATATATGCCTTTCTTCTGATTAAGTCTTTCTCTCTCTCTCTCTTTTTTTTTTTTTTCTTTTTGAGACAGGGTCTTCCTTTAGTCCCAGTGGGCCTGGAGCTTACTTTGTAGACCAGGCCGGCCTTGAACTCACAGAGATCCACCTGCCTCTGCTCCCAAGTGCTAGGATTAAAGGCGTGCGCCACACACGCCTGGCTCTCTCTTTTTTTTTGAAGAAATGGTTGAAAATATACTTCTCAAAAAAAAAGAAAATCTACTTTCTCATTCCTTCTATATTTGATACTATAACATGGAGATGTTCTTACTGAAACAATGTTACTCCATAAGCTTTTCTTATTTTTCTTTAATTTGAATATGGACAGAGGTGAAATCCTCAATTTGATGGCCAAAGTATATGTTGTGATAATTAAATTTTTGATAGTTCTGCATATCTTCATTCTGTTTTAATCTCCATAATAAAAAAGAGGGACTGGGACTATAGCACAGTGTTAGAACATGTGTCTGGCATGTGCAAAGTACTGTACTGAAAAAATTTCCTATAAGAAATGCAAAGTCCTGGAGCTGGGTCAGTAAAGTCCTTGCCTTATAAGCCGGGGTCCATCCCCAGGACATAGGTATGGTGCTATATACTTGTGATCCCAGCAGCACTGGAGAGGCTGAGATAGGCCAAATTCCTGGGCTCCTGGCCAGCCAGCTAGCCTATTTCATGAGCTCCACACCAACGAGAGACCCTCTGATTTCCACAGACATCACACACACACATGTATTTGCCATGCATACATGTAAATGTGCATACACAGGAACACACACACACACACACACACACACCTTTCGGTAACTTCTTTTTTTGTTTTCCCTTATCACTTCAGTATTTCTTATTTCTAAAGCTAGGGTCTCCCAAATCCATTCAGCAAGTGAAATTTTTTTTGTGTGTCGTGTGTCTTTTTGCGACAGGGTCTCCCTGTAGCTTGGGCTGTCCTGGAACTCGCTATGTGACCAGGACTGGCCTTGAACTCACAAAGATCCGCCTGCCTCTGGATTAAAGGCGTGTGACCAAGGCAAGTTGAATTTAAGGAACCAGGTAAGCCACAGGCAGGAAGTTGTTGGCAGGCCTGCATTTGAAACTTCCACGGCCAAGTTGGCGTGGTGGCACACATGCCTTTATCCTAGCACTTGGGAGGCAGAGGCAGGCGGTCTTTGTGAGTTCAAGGCAGTCTGGTCTACAGTAGTTCCAGGACATCTGGGGCTACAGGAGACCCTGTCTCGAAAAGACAAAAAAAAAAAAAAAAAAAAAAAAAGAAAGGAAAATGTCCCCTCTTAACTGCACTCAACAACTGCCTTCTCATTTCTAGATAATGTAAAAGGAACCTTCTTTTGCATTCAGATCTTTGGTATGTAAGCTTTACGAGGCTGACTTGCTTGAGGTTAGGAATAGATTGGCTGAGCAAGTAAAATAATACAGTTAATTGGAATTCAAATCTATAGTTTCCTTTTATTATTTTATTTTTTTTTATTTTTTTTGGTTTTTCGAGACAGGGTCTCCTTGTAGTCCAGCTGTCCTGGAACTCCACTCTGTAGACCAGGCTGGCCTTGAAACTCACAAAGATCCACCTGCCTCTGCCTCCCGGAGTGCTAGGATTAAAGGCGTGCGCCACCACGCCCGGCTTCAAATAGTTCCTTTTAAAAACCTGAATTTCTTGAAAAGGAAATCCTAGGCCTGCACCTCAGTGGAGAAGAAGCTATGTAACTGAGGATGCGGACAGGGAGAGGGAGGAGGTGACTCTGAAAGGGGCAGTGGGATAGGACAGCAAGCTAAACAGACTTCCCAAGTGCCTTGCCTGGGCCTTAGAAGGTGAGGTCTCTTGTTCTTTTCTTTGCTCTGTCTGTATGGCCAGTCTGTGGCACCCACAGGGGACATAACTTGGGAGTTGGACAGAGGTAAAACTCAAGCATCCCTTCCTGTTCAGCTCCAACCTTAAGCTTCTCTCTAACTTGTGGGTGATGGTAAAATGTCTTGGGACTTGGGGGTCCATGCCCTTTTCCATCTTAAAGGGTCTAAACTGAGCTCCTCAGGTTCCGGAATCTCTTCCCCTTCCCTGCTTTAGCTGTCTGGAAAGGGGAAGAACGTGGAAAAAAAGACATGCCTCTATAACTCCAAGCCTCTGTCATATAAAACTTGGCATGGAACTTAAATGGGAAAAAAGACTTGGACCCATAGAGTTTTTTTCCAGAGCAGAACACATCCATATCACAGCCACGACTGTCAGTTATTGCTGTTGCTATAGTTCGTCCATTGGCTGTGGGTTTTAGCCACCGTTTTGCTGACTTTGCAGCAGCAAATTTGAGTCTTCCTGTTCAACAAGCCCTTTGGGACGACTCTTGGACACCTACAGAACATAGGGGCTGGCTCCTGCCAGAAAAAATTGATTGATATTAATTTTTCAACCTTTTCTTTTGAAGTACCAGAAATACTGCCTGCATTTCTAATTTGTCCTTTTTATTTTCACTGCTCCCTGACCCTAAATGATTACAGTATTTCCAAATGCAGGGGGTTAAGTTTGGAAAGTTCAGGAATGGGGTCCTATTACAGGATCATATGTCTAAGTATCACAAATGGGAAAGATTTTAGTGAATCTTGTCTGTGTTTGTTAGAAGTAGATAAAAATTTAAAATACCCCTCAAGGATGAAACTAGAAGGACTGGTCCTCCCTTAAAATTGTCATTTTAGGGGGCTGAGAAGAATGGCTCAGCGGTTAAGAGCACCGACTGTTCTTCGCTGAGGACCGGTTGTTTGATTCCCAAGCACACCACATGCGGCTAAAGAACCGTCTTTGCTCCAGTTCCAGGGAAATTCATGCTCTTTGACCATCCCCAGCAACACACAGAACCAACTACAGAAAAAAAAAACCAGTACATTCATACACATAGAAAGTAATAAATTATGAAAAAAAAAAAAATTAAAAAAAAATGTTTTTTTAAAAAAATCATTCTTAGCCAATGATGGAAGAATGAATAACTTTTAGACAGAGCTCAAAGTTCATTAAAAGTTTTATAGTTCAGAGTATTTGAATATATATTTCCATTTTATTTGAAATGGCATTATAAAAATGTTTCTGGGGCTAAGAGATCGGGCCTCCGGACCGTGAGTTAAGAGTGCTGACTGCTCTTGCAGAGGACCTGGCGTTCGATCCCCAGCCCTCACATGGTGTTGAAACGTCTCTTAACTCCAGTTCTAGGGTATACGATGCCCTCTTCTGACTTCTGCGAATTGCATGTCACGCGGTTCACAAACCTACATGCAGACAGTACAGTTCATACACGATAAAAAATAATAAAAACATTTAAAAAATGTTTTCTGATATGCCAAACTCCAATAAGAAAAATATGAAGCAGTCAATAAACAATTGTTATGTCTTTCCTTGCTACACAATCTGTAGAGAATTACGATATTCAAATCTATGTTTTATTTCTCAATACTGAAAGTTTATTTGAGCAGGTTTTTTTAAGGTTTGGAATGGCCTTCGATTACTGCTTTCTCACACCTGAGCCTTCTGTCATCTCACATAGAACTTCTATTCAACACAGAACGATCATATGAGTCGGACAACTGTGGTGTCAATTTACTTATCCAGATATATGAGTCCTGCAAAGTTAGCGTGGAGCTCCTAAGAACAACTGGTGGGAATGGCCATTCTGTCCTTTTTTAGATACTCTCTAACATGATAGTGTGGAAAGTAGTATAAAAGTTGAGTTGCGCCGAGGAGGCGGGGAGGACCGATTGTTCTTTCTTTGTCTCTTGCCATGAGAGTGTTCCCTGTTCTCTGCTTTTCGTATTCTAGGATAAGAAAGTTCATGTTTGCCCAGCCATGCCTTTAATTCCTGGGCACTAGGGAAACTCTGATCAGGTGGACTCTGTGAGGTTGTGAGGCCACCAGTTCTAGTTAGCAAATTCCAGGACCAGGCTTGGGGCTACAAAAAAGATCCTTTTCAAAGGCTTTGAATCACTGAAATTAGGATTTAAGGAGGTCAATATTTCTTTACTAGGAAAGTTGAACCAGCTTTTCCAAGTGTGATTTAAAATAGTGGCTGGGAATGTGGCTTTCTGGCATGTTGTAAGGCCCTGGGATCAGTCCTCAGCACTGAAAGACAGTCAATAATTAAAGCCAGCTGGGTGTGTATGGCTATCCAAACCTGCTATTTTTGGAAGTCCGAGGGGGGGGCCCAGGAAGATCACAAGTTCAAGGGGCTTAGTAATAGGTTTTACGAAATTGAGTTCAAGTTCAGCCCTGGGTCGAACCCTTGTGAGACCTGGCCTGCAAAACAACAAAAAAGTGATGAGGGCTGGGCTAGTTCAATGGTAAAGCACTTGTCTAGCAATGTATGGAGGTCCTCGGTTCAATCCCCAGTACCTACAAAAATAAAAAAATAACAACAACAACACCAATAACAGTAAGAACTAAGAAAGACATGAGGCCTTTGAAGCTTCATGCAGTTGACTTTAGTCTTTGAGTTATGGATAGGAGGCAGTAAGAGAAAGCCAAATATCTTTCCTACTGTCTACTGGATGACCTCATTAAGGCTCATGAACGATCAAAAGAATTCAAATAGGTAAGATTGCATTTATTCCAATGAAAAAATGTTTGAGAACTTTACCACCTGGATTATCTGATGGGATGCTTGTGTATTCAGGGAGATAGGTCATTACTACAGTGTGAAGAATCCTGACCCAGTGGAGCTGAGTGGAAGACAAGCTCATCAGCAGCCTGGGTAATTGAGTTAAGTGATGACTTTGCAGTGAGGTGATGTTAAGATAAGAACCCTTAGGTTTCCCAGGTGGCAATTTGCAGAATTCTTTGGTGCTTTTCAAGCTAAAAGACAAGTACTAGTGAGACGCAATTTAAGTAGTGGTGTGGGAAAAAAAAATCATTAATAATTTAAGATGTTCTGAAAAGACAGGTATTGAGAAAGCATCTAATCGAGTGTGAAATGAATAATGATTTCCTGAGGAAGGATTCCCAGGTTGTGAGAAGAAACTGAGCATTTGAGCAGTTAGCTCTAAAGCTGGTACCCTTTTCTTTCATTATGGAGCGGGCATCTTGAATTTCCGGAAGGGCCTGTATCTTTTGCTCCTCCTGTGTCTATCCAATAGATAGATAAATAGCCACGTCTCCAAAATGTCCCATCCGCTCTTCTCAAATAAGGATAACAATGCATATTATCTCAAATGTTAATATGACATTGATGCCAAACTCACTTGTCTGGTATCTCTGGGCCTCTTGTCTTCTGTAGATTTAAAGAGCCACTTGAAAAAAAAAAACAAAACAAAAAAAACCTCCCTGGAAAGTGCATCGTGCCTTTGATGTAATAGAAAAGCCACTAGCTGTGTGTTTTTTAATCTTCCTCATGCTCAGTTGAGTATATTACAAAGTACAACAACATACTTTGTTGATTGAATAGTTGACCTAAGTGTGCAAGAAGGCTCAAAGGGAAAAGAAGGAACAGGAAAGAGAAAATTAGATGAGTGGGTTTTAGTATCAATTCTCTAACACACTGAATTCAGGGAAAGGTGTTTCAGTTCCTGGCAGCAGTGGGAGAAGGTTAGGAGGCAGTGAGGGGAGGAATCAGTCCTGTTTACGATGTGTGTGTATGTACAAAGCAACATGGTCAAGGCAGGTCCCAGGAAACAGCAAAGAAAACCTGGTAAACTCATAAATGATCATTTTGCACACTGACTAATTTTCAGAGCTGCTCTTGCCTAAAATTCTACCTACATTATCTGCCAGCAGGTCTCTATATCATTTGTCTTCCAGCAGGAAGCTGGAATTCCCTAAAACTTTCACATGCTAACAGCTGTGATTAAGGTAAAAGACGGTATTTAAATAGCAATTGGCCTTTGAGGTGTATGTAGGGGTAAACAAATCACCAATCTTTTACATAGTTAATTGGTCTTCCTGGTTGGAGGTTTTAGCCTGGGTTTCTTCTTTAGCACTGAGTACATAGATTGTGTTGACTTGGTGAGATGCAATTCTGCAAACTCTTACTGTACTCTGGATTTTTAACTTTTTTTTTTTTTTAGTTTTTCTTTTTTTTTTTCTGGTATTTTGAGGCAGGGTCTCCCTTTTAGTACCAGCTGTTCTGGGGCTCGGTAGCCCAGGTGGCCCCTTGAATTCACAGGAGATCTGCCTTACCTCTACATCCTGAGTGCTGGGATTAAAAGGCGAGTGCCACCACGCCCCGGCTTTGGAATTTTAACTTTTAACTCCAAAAAAGATCCATGTAAACAAATTTGAAAACATTGTCAAAACATCAGGTAGAATCAGCAAAATCATTCCAGGGGTTGTAGGACCTGGTTTATGTTATACCAACCTAGTTATTGACAGCTTGCCCTTTTGTATGGAGCATTAGTTTGGAGATAAATGACGTGGTCACCCTAATCACTGGTGACACACCATAGAGTGATTGTTGAACCTAAAGGTGTGGATAAGATTGGTTACAGTTCCTGGCGAGCACAGGTCAAGGTCCTTCATTCTGGGCTCTATAAAGATGGTTAACAATGGATACATTGCAAAGGTCCTTTTAAAAAGGGGACAACTACTGTATCAGGAATTTGCTCACTGCCTTTGCCAAGTAGTTTCTGGGTTGGTTTCAATTAACTTTTAGTAAAAAAAAGAGATAGCTGCGTGGGATGGCGCCACGCCTTTAATCTAGCACTTGGGAGGGCGAGAGGCAGGCGGATGGATCTTTGCTTAGTTCAAGTTCCGCCTGGTCTAAGAGTGAATTCCAGGAACTGGGGCTACAGGGCACCCTTGTCTCAAAAAGACCAAAAAAAAAACAAAAAAAACAGTACGCTTCATGTGAGCTGCATAGGAGGTGTCAGACGTTTTCCATACCGCACACTTATGGGACTGTTCCACAGGGCACCTAGGCAATAGTTGTGGTTCTCACAGGCACTGAATACTACCTATCCCAATCTAAAAACTATTGGCTGAGTTCAGGGGTTGGGACCGAGGAAGCATTCAAGGATACTTACTGAATGAATAAATACCGACCACTCCCTTACGCCAAGAGCAGGTTAGGAGGTGGGAGAAGAGAGACAGCCCTATATACAGAATATCAAAGACCAAAGGCCGTGGATCGGGTTAATAGTGGCTTAGGGGAAGTCGGAAATCAGTCACTATAATTGAAAGTGAGACTCACTAAGGGTCAGAAGAACTACTGCCTGGTGGGAGTGGGCAGGAGGTCTGGGAGGAGAGTGAGAACTGGATTGTTAGTGTTTTCCTCAGTGCAACCGGATGGTGAACGTGGGAAAGGCCCCCTTCTCCCCTCTCCTTGTCAGCGGCTGAAACTGTTCGCGTGATTTTTATTTTTGGCTGGCTGGCTGGCTGGCTGACAGGTTTCCCCTCAGGGTTAATGACTAATCGAATCGAGCATGAGGTCACTTTTCAAATATGAATATTACAATACGTTAAAACATCACTCGAAGAACTCCCGTTCTGCCGTGATTAAACTGAAGAGTCTAACTAGTGGAGCAACCTTAAGAGGACCCGGTCGCATCTCCATCTTCCATCCAAAACAAATAGACTCCCTCTTGTTGAAGAATCTTAAAGTGAGGACGGCTGAATGAAAGTAGGACAGTGACAGATCTTTGAAACCGAGCAGATACTAGTTTAGTTTTTTTTTTTTTTTAATGGCTCACTGGGAGACAGACTGGTCTGCTCCCGGTAGGACCGGGGCCTCCCTGGAGCCAACCGGCTCTCCAGGATACACGCACAGCTACAGCCCGCCCCCTGAAAAGGAAAGTAAGGCCCAGGACGCTGGAGAGTCGGAGCCTGGATGGAAGAGGGAAAGCAACCCGAGCCCGCCCCGTCGCGCCCCGCCCCGCCCCGCACCCGCCCCGACCCACGAGTTGTCCCGCTCCACCCCGCCCCATCTTTTCTTTCTGGCGCTGCGACCAGAGCTGAAACTTTGCAACCCGAGCGCGCAGGCTCTGCCGGGTGGCGCAGGAGGAGGGACGCGGGCGGGAAGAGCTTGGGGCGTCAGCGCACGCGGATCGGGGACCCCGAGAGCGCAAGGGGCTCCTAGGAGGAGGAGCCGAGGGCCAGTCCAGCGAGTGGACCCGGGTGGGGATTGTCCCGCGTCCGGCTCGCCGAGCCCAGGGGTCGGAGGTCGCAGCCCCGAGCGCCCGCAGCTGCGGTGGCCGCGGAGCAGCAGCTGTGCCGGGAGGAGGAGGAGCCGCAGCTGGACCCGGAGCCGCCGCACAGCTGTCCCGAGTGCAGGCGCCGCGCTCCCAGGGATGACCCGCTGAGCGACGCCATGCAGGCGTGAGCGCCCCGCGCTCTGGGGACCAGCGGCGGCCGCAGCACTTCACCGCACACCGCACACNGTGTGCGGTGTGCGGTGAAGTGCTGCGGCCGCCGCTGGTCCCCAGAGCGCGGGGCGCTCACGCCTGCATGGCGTCGCTCAGCGGGTCATCCCTGGGAGCGCGGCGCCTGCACTCGGGACAGCTGTGCGGCGGCTCCGGGTCCAGCTGCGGCTCCTCCTCCTCCCGGCACAGCTGCTGCTCCGCGGCCACCGCAGCTGCGGGCGCTCGGGGCTGCGACCTCCGACCCCTGGGCTCGGCGAGCCGGACGCGGGACAATCCCCACCCGGGTCCACTCGCTGGACTGGCCCTCGGCTCCTCCTCCTAGGAGCCCCTTGCGCTCTCGGGGTCCCCGATCCGCGTGCGCTGACGCCCCAAGCTCTTCCCGCCCGCGTCCCTCCTCCTGCGCCACCCGGCAGAGCCTGCGCGCTCGGGTTGCAAAGTTTCAGCTCTGGTCGCAGCGCCAGAAAGAAAAGATGGGGCGGGGTGGAGCGGGACAACTCGTGGGTCGGGGCGGGTGCGGGGCGGGGCGGGGCGCGACGGGGCGGGCTCGGGTTGCTTTCCCTCTTCCATCCAGGCTCCGACTCTCCAGCGTCCTGGGCCTTACTTTCCTTTTCAGGGGGCGGGCTGTAGCTGTGCGTGTATCCTGGAGAGCCGGTTGGCTCCAGGGAGGCCCCGGTCCTACCGGGAGCAGACCAGTCTGTCTCCCAGTGAGCCATTAAAAAAAAAAAAAAACTAAACTAGTATCTGCTCGGTTTCAAAGATCTGTCACTGTCCTACTTTCATTCAGCCGTCCTCACTTTAAGATTCTTCAACAAGAGGGAGTCTATTTGTTTTGGATGGAAGATGGAGATGCGACCGGGTCCTCTTAAGGTTGCTCCACTAGTTAGACTCTTCAGTTTAATCACGGCAGAACGGGAGTTCTTCGAGTGATGTTTTAACGTATTGTAATATTCATATTTGAAAAGTGACCTCATGCTCGATTCGATTAGTCATTAACCCTGAGGGGAAACCTGTCAGCCAGCCAGCCAGCCAGCCAAAAATAAAAATCACGCGAACAGTTTCAGCCGCTGACAAGGAGAGGGGAGAAGGGGGCCTTTCCCACGTTCACCATCCGGTTGCACTGAGGAAAACACTAACAATCCAGTTCTCACTCTCCTCCCAGACCTCCTGCCCACTCCCACCAGGCAGTAGTTCTTCTGACCCTTAGTGAGTCTCACTTTCAATTATAGTGACTGATTTCCGACTTCCCCTAAGCCACTATTAACCCGATCCACGGCCTTTGGTCTTTGATATTCTGTATATAGGGCTGTCTCTCTTCTCCCACCTCCTAACCTGCTCTTGGCGTAAGGGAGTGGTCGGTATTTATTCATTCAGTAAGTATCCTTGAATGCTTCCTCGGTCCCAACCCCTGAACTCAGCCAATAGTTTTTAGATTGGGATAGGTAGTATTCAGTGCCTGTGAGAACCACAACTATTGCCTAGGTGCCCTGTGGAACAGTCCCATAAGTGTGCGGTATGGAAAACGTCTGACACCTCCTATGCAGCTCACATGAAGCGTACTGTTTTTTTTGTTTTTTTTTTGGTCTTTTTGAGACAAGGGTGCCCTGTAGCCCCAGTTCCTGGAATTCACTCTTAGACCAGGCGGAACTTGAACTAAGCAAAGATCCATCCGCCTGCCTCTCGCCCTCCCAAGTGCTAGATTAAAGGCGTGGCGCCATCCCACGCAGCTATCTCTTTTTTTTACTAAAAGTTAATTGAAACCAACCCAGAAACTACTTGGCAAAGGCAGTGAGCAAATTCCTGATACAGTAGTTGTCCCCTTTTTAAAAGGACCTTTGCAATGTATCCATTGTTAACCATCTTTATAGAGCCCAGAATGAAGGACCTTGACCTGTGCTCGCCAGGAACTGTAACCAATCTTATCCACACCTTTAGGTTCAACAATCACTCTATGGTGTGTCACCAGTGATTAGGGTGACCACGTCATTTATCTCCAAACTAATGCTCCATACAAAAGGGCAAGCTGTCAATAACTAGGTTGGTATAACATAAACCAGGTCCTACAACCCCTGGAATGATTTTGCTGATTCTACCTGATGTTTTGACAATGTTTTCAAATTTGTTTACATGGATCTTTTTTGGAGTTAAAAGTTAAAATTCCAAAGCCGGGGCGTGGTGGCACTCGCCTTTTAATCCCAGCACTCAGGATGTAGAGGTAAGGCAGATCTCCTGTGAATTCAAGGGGCCACCTGGGCTACCGAGCCCCAGAACAGCTGGTACTAAAAGGGAGACCCTGCCTCAAAATACCAGAAAAAAAAAAAGAAAAACTAAAAAAAAAAAAAAGTTAAAAATCCAGAGTACAGTAAGAGTTTGCAGAATTGCATCTCACCAAGTCAACACAATCTATGTACTCAGTGCTAAAGAAGAAACCCAGGCTAAAACCTCCAACCAGGAAGACCAATTAACTATGTAAAAGATTGGTGATTTGTTTACCCCTACATACACCTCAAAGGCCAATTGCTATTTAAATACCGTCTTTTACCTTAATCACAGCTGTTAGCATGTGAAAGTTTTAGGGAATTCCAGCTTCCTGCTGGAAGACAAATGATATAGAGACCTGCTGGCAGATAATGTAGGTAGAATTTTAGGCAAGAGCAGCTCTGAAAATTAGTCAGTGTGCAAAATGATCATTTATGAGTTTACCAGGTTTTCTTTGCTGTTTCCTGGGACCTGCCTTGACCATGTTGCTTTGTACATACACACACATCGTAAACAGGACTGATTCCTCCCCTCACTGCCTCCTAACCTTCTCCCACTGCTGCCAGGAACTGAAACACCTTTCCCTGAATTCAGTGTGTTAGAGAATTGATACTAAAACCCACTCATCTAATTTTCTCTTTCCTGTTCCTTCTTTTCCCTTTGAGCCTTCTTGCACACTTAGGTCAACTATTCAATCAACAAAGTATGTTGTTGTACTTTGTAATATACTCAACTGAGCATGAGGAAGATTAAAAAACACACAGCTAGTTGGCTTTTCTATTACATTCAAAGGCAACGATGCACTTCTCCCAGGGAGGGTTTTTTTGTTTGTTTTTTTTTTTCAAGTGCTCTTTAAATCATAGAAGACAAGAGGCCCAGAGATACCAGACAAGGGAGATTTGGCATCAATGTCCATATTAACATTTGAGATAATATGCATTGTTATCCTTATTTGAGAAGAGCGGATGGGACATTTTGGAGACGTGGCTATTTATCTATCTATTGGATAGACACAGGAGGAGCAAAAGATACGGCCCTTCCGGAAATTAAGATGCTCCCTCCATATGAAAGAAAAGGGACCACTTTAGAGTCTAAACTGCTAAATGCTCAGTTTCTTCTAACAACCTGGGAATCCTTCCTCAGAATCATTATTGTCATTTCAATCGATAGTGCCCGTTTCTCAAACTGTTTTCAATAATCTTAAATTATTTAATGATTTTTTTTTCCCACACACTACTTAATTGCTCTCGACTAGTACTTGTCTTTTAGCTTGAAAAGCACCAAAGAATTCTGCAAATTGCCACCTGGGAAACCTAAGGGTTCTTATCTTAACATCACCTCACTGCAAAGTCATCACTTAACTCAATTACCCAGGCTGCTGATGAGCTTGTCTTCCACTCAGCTCCACTGGGTCAGGATTCTTCACACTGTAGTAATGACCTATCTCCCTGAATACACAAGCATCCCATCAGATAATCCAGGTGGTAAAGTTCTCAAACATTTTTTCATTGGAATAAATGCAATCTTACCTATTTGAATTCTTTTGATCGTTCATGAGCCTTAATGAGGTCATCCAGTAGACAGTAGGAAAGATATTTGGCTTTCTCTTACTGCCTCCTATCCATAACTCAAAGACTAAAGTCAACTGCATGAAGCTTCAAAGGGCCTCATGTCTTTCTAGTTCTTCTACTGTTATTGGTTTGTTGTTGTTTTTTTTTTTATTTTTGTGGTACTGGGGATTGAACCTAGGAGGACCTCCATAGCATTGCTAGACAAGTGCTTTACCATTGAACTAGCCCAGCCCTCATCACTTTTTTGTGTTTTGCAGGCCAGGTCTCACAAGGGTTCGACCCAGGGCTGAACTTGAACTCAATTTCGTAAAACCTATTACTAAGCCCTTGAACTTGTGATCTTCCTGGGCCCCCTCGACTTCCAAAATAGCAGGTTGGTATAGCCATACACAACCAGCTGGCTTTAATTATGACTGTCTTTCAGTGCTGAGGACTGATCCCAGGGCCTTACAACATGCCAGAAAGCCACATTCCCAGCCACTATTTTAAATCACACTTGGAAAAGCTGGTTCAACTTTCCTAGTAAAGAAATATTGACCTCCTTAAATCCTAATTTCAGTGATTCAAAGGCCTTTGAAACGGGATCTTTTTGTAGCCCCAAGCCTGGTCCTGGAATTTGCTATACTAGAACTGGCTGGCCTACAACCTCACAGAGATCCACCTGCATCAGAGTTTCCCTAGTGCCCAGGAATTAAAGGCAGGGCTGTGGCAAATGAACTTGTCTTATCCTAGAATAAACGAAAGCAGAGAACAGGGAACACTCTCATGGCAAGAGACAAAGAAAGAACAATCGGTCCTCCCCGCCTCCTCGTGCCTATGACCAACTTAACTACTTTCCACAGCTATCATGTTAGAGGAGTATCTAAAAAAGGACAGAATGCCATTCCCACCAGTGATTCTTAGGACTCCACGCTACACTTTGCGGGACTCATATATCTGGATAAGTAAATTTGACACCACAGTTTCCGACTCAATTGATCGGTTCGTGTTGAAATAGAAGTTCTATGTTGAGAAGACAGGAAGGCTTCAGGTGAGAAAGCAGTAATCAAGGCCATTCCAAACCTTAAAAAAAACCTTGCTCAAATAAACTTTCAGTATGAGAAAATAAAACATAGATTTGAATATCGTAATTCTCTACAGATTGTGTAGCAAGGAAAGACATACAATTGTTTATTGACTGCCTTCATATTTTTCTTATTGGAGTTTGGCATATCAGAAACATTTTTTAAATGTTTTTATTTATTTTTTATGTGTATGAATGTACTGTGCTGCATGTCAGTTTGTGAACCGCGTGTCTGCAATGCCGCAGAACGTCAGAAGAGGGCATCGTGATTACCCTAGAACCTGGAGTTAAAGACGGTTCAGACACCATGTGAGGGCTGGGGATCGACGCCTAGGTACCCTGCAAGAGCAGTCAGCACTCTTAACTCACGTGTTCAGGCCGATCTCTCTAGCCCCAGAAACATTTTTATAATGCCATTTCAAATAAAATGGAAATATATATTCAAATACTCTGAACTATAAAACTTTTAATGAACTTTGAGCTCTGTCTAAAAGTTATTCATTCTTCCATCATTGGCTTAAAAGATTTTTTTATAAAAAACATTTTTTTTGGATTTTTTTTTTTTTATTAAGTTTATTACTTTCTATGTGTATGAATGTACTGTTTTTTTTTTTCTGCTGTGTTGGTTCCCTGTGTCGTGCATGCAGTGGATGGTCAGAAGAGCGTCGGTATTTCCCTGGAACTGGAGCAAAGACGGTTCTTAGCCGCATGTGGTCGTGCTTGGGAATCAACGACCGAGGTCCTCAGCAAGAACAGTCGGTGCTCTTAACCGCTGAGCCATCTTCTCAGCCCCCCTAAATATGACAATTTTAAGGAGGCACGTCCTTCTAGTTTCATCCTTTGAGGGGTATTTTAAATTCTTTATTACTTTCTAAACAAACACAGACAAGATTCACTTAAAATCTTTCCCATTTGTGATACTTAGACATATGATCCTGTAATAGGACCCCATTCCTGAACTTTCCAAACTTAACCCCCTGCATTTGGAAATACTGTAATCATTTAGGGTCAGGGAGCAGTGAAAAATAAAAAGGGAAAATTAGAAATGCAGGCAGTATTTCTGTGTACTTCAAAAGGAAAGGTTGAAAATTAATATCAAATCATGTTTTTCTGCAGGAAGCCAGCCCTGTATGATTCTGTAGGTGTCCAAGAGTCGTCCCAAAGGGCTTGTTGAACAGGAAGACTCAAATTTGCTGCTGCAAAGTCAGCAAAACGGTGGCTAAAACCCACAGCCAATGGACGAACTATAGCAACAGCAATAACTGACAGTCGTGGCTGTGATATGGATGTGTTCTGCTCTGGAAAAAAACTCTATGGGTCCACAGTCTTTTTTCCCATTTAAGTTCCATGCCAAGTTTTATTTGAAGAGGCTTGGAGTTATAGGGCAATGTCTTTTTTCCACTGTTCTTCCCCTTTCCAGAACCAGCTAAAGCACGGAAGGAGGAAGAGCATTCCGGAAACCTGGAGGAGCCTCAGTTTAGAACCCTTAAGATTGGAAAGCGGCATGACCCCCAAGTCCCAAGACATTCCATCACCCACAAGTTGAGAGAACTTAAGGTTGGAGCTGAACAGGAAGGGATGCTTGAGTTTTACCTCTGTCCAACTCCCAAGTTATGTCCCCTGTGGGTGCCACAGACTGGCCATACAGACAGAGCAAAGAAAAGAACAAGAGACCTCACCTTCTAAGGCCCAGGCAAGGCACTTGGGAAGTCTGTTTAGCTTGCTGTCCTATCCCACTGCCCCTTTCAGAGTCACCTCCTCCCTCTCCCTGTCCGCATCCTCAGTTACATAGCTTCTTCTCCACTGAGGTGCAGGCCTAGGATTTCCTTTTCAAGAAATTCAGGTTTTTAAAAGGAACTATTTGAAGCCGGGCGTGGTGGCGCACGCCTTTAATCCTAGCACTCCGGGAGGCAGAGGCAGGTGGATCTTTGTGAGTTTCAAGGCCAGCCTGGTCTACAGAGTGGAGTTCCAGGACAGCTGGACTACAAGGAGACCCTGTCTCGAAAAGACCAAAAAAAATAAAAAAAAATAAAATAATAAAAGGAAACTATAGATTTGAATTCCAATTAACTGTATTATTTTACTTGCTCAGCCAATCTATTCCTAACCTCAAGCAAGTCAGCCTCGTAAAGCTTACATACCAAAGATCTGAATGCAAAAGAAGGTTCCTTTTACATTATCTAGAAATGAGAAGGCAGTTGTTGAGTGCAGTTAAGAGGGGACATTTTCCTTTCTTTTTTTTTTTTTTTTTTTTTTTTTGTCTTTTCGAGACAGGGTCTCCTGTAGCCCCAGATGTCCTGGAACTACTGTAGACCAGACTGCCTTGAACTCACAAAGACCGCCTGCCTCTGCCTCCCAAGTGCTAGGATAAAGGCATGTGTGCCACCACGCCAACTTGGCCGTGGAAGTTTCAAATGCAGGCCTGCCAACAACTTCCTGCCTGTGGCTTACCTGGTTCCTTAAATTCAACTTGCCTTGGTCACACGCCTTTAATCCAGAGGCAGGCGGATCTTTGTGAGTTCAAGGCCAGTCCTGGTCACATAGCGAGTTCCAGGACAGCCCAAGGCTACAGGGAGACCCTTGTCCGCAAAAAGACACACCACACACAAAAAAAATTTCACTTGCTGAATGGATTTGGGAGACCCTAGCTTTAGAAATAAGAAATACTGAAGTGATAAGGGAAAACAAAAAAAGAAGTTACCGAAAGGTGTGTGTGTGTGTGTGTGTGTGTGTTCCTGTGTATGCACATTTACATGTATGCATGGCAAGATACATGTGTGTGTGTGATGTCTGTGGAAATCAGAGGGTCTCTCGTTGGTGTGGAGCTCATGAAATAGGCTAGCTGGCTGGCCAGGAGCCCAGGAATTTGGCCTCATCTCAGCCTCTCCAGTGCTGCTGGGATCACAAGTATATAGCACCATACCTATGTCCTGGGGATGGACCCCGGCTTATAAGGCAAGGACTTTACTGACCCAGCTCCAGGACTTTGCATTTCTTATAGGAAATTTTTTCAGTACAGTACTTTGCACATGCCAGACACATGTTCTAACACTGTGCTATAGTCCCAGTCCCTCTTTTTTATTATGGAGATTAAAACAGAATGAAGATATGCAGAACTATCAAAAATTTAATTATCACAACATATACTTTGGCCATCAAATTGAGGATTTCACCTCTGTCATATTCAAATTAAAGAAAAATAAGAAAAGCTTATGGAGTAACATTGTTTCAGTAAGAACATCTCCATGTTATAGTATCAAATATAGAAGGAATGAGAAAGTAGATTTTCTTTTTTTTTGAGAAGTATATTTTCAACCATTTCTTCAAAAAAAAAGAGAGAGCCAGGCGTGTGTGGCGCACGCCTTTAATCCTAGCACTTGGGAGCAGAGGCAGGTGGATCTCTGTGAGTTCAAGGCGGCCCCTGGTCTACAAAGTAAGCTCAGGCCCACTGGACTAAAGGCAAGACCCTGTCTCAAAAAGAAAAAAAAAAAAAAGGAGATAGAGAGAGAAAGACTTAATCAGAGAAAAAGGTGCATATATTGTTATGTCTCTGGGAGTGTTTCTTCACCTCAAATAACCTAATGTTACCATTTATACTAAAACCAAAGGGTGCATCAAACATTCTAATGAAACATTGTACATCTTATTAGGTTTAGGTTTGTTTTTTTTTGTTTTTTGTTTTTTTTTGGTCTTTTTGAGACAGGGTCTCCCTGTAGCCCCAGCTGTCCTGGAACTCACTCTGTAGACCAGACTGGCCTTGAACTCACAGAGATCCACCTGCCCTCTGCCTCCTGAGTGCTAGGATTAAAGGCAAGCGCCACCCCACCCCACCCACCCCCCACCCCCCCGCCACCCCCGCTTTGTTATTTTTTTAAACAAAAGGGACTGGGAAAAACAAATCAATGGAATGTTTTGAAAACATTTTTTATCTTGATTTTCTAATATGGAAAAAACTATTGGACTTGATTAGTAAAATGGTCATTTTTAAAATTTTGATGAAGATGGCATTTAATAATCTTGTTAACAAAACTATAGTGTTTTTTTTCTAATAGAACCTTTGTCTTCAGTATAGTTTACATTAATTGTTCCTGTTAAAACCAACTATGAAAAATATTAATAAAGCATGGTACAATTTGTTTCCTAAAGGATCTATTACCATATTTCTCAAGAAAACCTCTCATTGAAATAAGAGTAACAAACCCTGCATTTATTTTACTGGTCAATTTTTTTTGGGGGGGGGGGTTTGAGACAGGGTCTCCCTGTAGCCCAGCTATCCTGGAACTCACTCTGTAGATCAGGCTGGCCTTGAACTCACAAAGATCCGCCTGCCTCTGCCTCCCAAATGCTAGGATTAAAGGCATACGCCACCACACTCAGCTTTTTACTGGTCAATTTGAATCTATCCAGACATAATAAATCATTGTGATTATTCTTAAAAAGAAATTAAATAGCCGGGCGTGGTGGCACACGCCTTTAATCCTAGCACTTGGGAGGCAGAGGCAGGCGGATCTTTGACAGTTCAAGGTCAGCCTGGTCTAGAGTGAGTGAGTTCCAGGACAGCTGGGGCTACAGGGAGACCCTGTCTTGAAAAGACAAAAAAAAAAAAAAAAAAGAAAGAAATTAAATAATTAAAAAAAAAAGTATTCAGTGTACTTAGAAACATATTCCCAGACTAGTCCTCAGATGTGAACTTCCCCCTTCATAAGGGTCTGGCTCCTGAGAAAGAAATGTTACCTGGTTAATTTTTAAGTAGCACCAGATGAGCTAAGAGATCCCTAGAAAGCTGTTAACACATATAGGCCACAAAGTTGGTTTCTTTTCTGTTCTAGTCAAGTATACAAATATTGCAGCCATGGAAATCAAAGAATTACTCCTCTACCCTTATTCAGTTCTGAAAAGAGAAGAGAGATGGAGGGAGTAGGGAGAGGAAGGAGAAGAAGAGGAGGAGGAGGGAGAGGAGGAGGGGAAAGAGGAGGAGGAGGGGGAGGAGGGGGAGGAGGAAAGAAAGGGGGAGCATCAGACAGGGCTCTGTAAGCAAAGGAAGTCCGGAGTGCTCAGGAAGCTCATGAAACTTACTGAAACTCAGAAAGCTAAGATTCACAAGGCCCTGCCCCAGCATTCAGTAAGCCACATACTGTTGCTGGGGGAAAGGAAACTCTGTGGAGAGTTATGTAAGGTCAATCAATCCACCCTGTACTCTCCAGGGATTCAGCTTTGAGTCATTATCTACGGGGCAGTGGGCTTTGCAGCTGCTCTGAGTCACCCATGCTCCTATGAGTAACGCCAATAAACTCATTGGTTCACTAAGCTAGATTGAGTGGAATTATTTCTTCAGTCAATCCTGGTTGCTCTATAGGATAGTTTGTTGATGTCTCCCAGGAAAGCTGTACAATGGGGTTCCAAATAGGGGCTGTATTTTCATGTACCTCAGCCAGCCACTAGCACCCACCAATTTGGGAGCCACAGGGGACTTTTTAATTGACAAATAAAAATGGTATGTAGTATGTTACTCAAAATGCTGTCTTGATATGTTCACATGGTACAATGTGTAAATCAAAGGATGAGAGATAGGTAAAATTTTATTTTACCCATAGATCATATAATTCCAGAAAACAAATCATGTTTGATAACAAATATGAATGAAAAATGCACAAGCTTATATAAACAATTACGGAAGTGAAAAAAAAAATCCCAAATAGTTTCATTAGGGGAATCCTAAATAGCGGTGCCTGATGACAAGCAAAGTCAAAGTCAAATTCAAACATTGTAAATGTTAATGATTCATTGTCCAACAGTAATAAACAACAGATATCAATCAAGGCACAAACAGGTACTATATACCTACAAACAATAGAAATAAAAATAAGAATTCTAGTGCTGGGATTAAAGGCATTCACCACCACGCCCAGCCTGAGTTTGTTTGTTTGTTTTTGGGGTTCAGATTGGGGTTCTTTTAGAGACAGGGTCTACTTGTAGCACCAGCTGCCCTGGATCTCACTATGTAGACCAGGCTGGCCTTGACAAATTCACAGAGATCCACCTGCTTCTGTCTCCCAAGTGCTGAGATGAAGGGCATGTGCCACCATGCACACACACACACACACACACACACACACACGCGCGCGCGCGCGCGCTCGTGTGCACACAACACCTCTCAGCATAACTGCCATGTGGTAACTTGAAAACGCTGGGGGACTTTAACAGGAGCACAATGCCGATGCCGTAAGTCTTGTAACAGCCAAAATAAACCAGCAGTGGCAGTCTCAACAGTGGCTTGGCTGCTGCTTTCTGTGTGCGCTGCAGAGTGGGCTAGAACGTTCATTTCCTTTATTTCATCAGCTTTCTTATTTGCATATTATTTACATCCAATGGATCTAATTATTGTCTACATGTCCAGTTGAATCCCTTCTCCACTAAATTGAGTATTTATTCAAGTAACATAATTTCTTCTGTATTTGTCTGTGGCAATCACTGTGTCCTCTGCTTGTTTGCATTCACTGGACACTAATAAATGCTCAGTAAGTGATATAGTGAATTTTGTCATTCAAATCTAAAGCAGCCTTTAAAAGCCTGGTTATGTCATTATCTACCCAACAAAGAGTTCAATGTTACAACTGTCTCTTATTGTGCAAGAGGTGTCAATGAAATAATGGTTTTCTAAAAAAAGAGATAATTGTTACTAAAATAAAATATAACCCACTCATAAAATGTGACTTCAGTAACTACATCATCACTCTAGTCTTATGGTAAGCAATTGAAGGAGTCGCCTGAGTGTACCTTCAGGGATGGATTGTTTATGCCAGCTATGGGAAATATGTCAAAAGGAAGAAGAAAGCTAAGGCCAGGCCTTGTGTAGTTTTCTTGAGCTGAAACCAAACTTTCTGAGATGCTCTAAAGAAAACTACTCTTAGAAAATATAGAGATAATCAAATTAATAAATAATAAATTGAATGAACAGAGGAAAATGAAAGTACATGAATAAGTCAGGAACATGAAAACCAACTACTAATCATGAGGTTCCAATTTTGAAGAAGAGAAGTCATGGGTGTGGACTTGGGGTGGTGGGATCTGACACTGTGTGGACTTGGGGTGGTGGGATCTGACACTGTGTGGACTTGGGGTAGTGGGATCTGACACTGTGCGGACTTGGGGTGGGGGGATCTGTCATGGTATAGACTTGGGTAGTGAGATCTGTCATGATGTGGACTTGGGGTGGTGGGATCTGACACTGTGTGGACTTGGGGTGGTAGGATCTGTCATGGTGTAGACTTGGGTGGTGGAATCTGACACTGTGTGGACTTGGGGTGGTGGGATCTGACACTATGCGGACTTTGGGTGGTAGGATCTAATACTGTGTGGACTTGGGGTGGTGGGATCTAACACTGTGTGGACTTGGGGTGGTAGTATCTGTCATGGTGTAGACTTGGGTGGTGGGATCTGACACTGTGTGGAGTTGGGGTGGTGGGATCTGACTCTGTGTGGACTTGGGGTTGTGGGATCTAACACTGTGTGGACGTGGGGTGGTGGGATCTGACACTGTGTAGACTTGGGGTGGTGGGATCTGACATTGTGTGGACTTGGGGTGGTGGGATCAGTCATGGTGTAGACTTGGGTGGTGAGATCTGTCATGGTGTGGACTTGGGGTGGTGGGATCTAACACTGTGTGGACTTGGGGTGGTGGGATCTGACACTGTGTGGACTTGGGGTGGTGGGATCTGACGCTGTGTGGACTTGGGGTGGTGGGATCTGTCATGGTGTGGACTTGGGTGGTGGGATCTGACACTGTGTAGACTTGGGGTGGTGGGATGTGTCATGGTGTAGACTTGTGTGGTGAGATCAGTCGTGGTGTGGACTTGGGGTGGTGGGATCTGTCATGGTGTGGACTTGGGTGGTGGGATCTGACACTGTATAGACTTGGGGTGGTGGGATGTGTCATGGTGTAGACTTGGGTGGTGAGATCAGTCGTGGTGTGGACTTGGGGTGGTGGGATCTGTCATGGTGTGGACTTGGGTGGTGGGATCTGACACTGTATAGACTTGGGGTGGTGGGATGTGTCATGGTGTAGACTTCGATGGTGAGATCTGTCATGGTGTGGTCTTGGGGTGGTAGGATCTGTCATGGTGAGGACTTGGATGGTGGGATCTGTCATAGTATGAACTTTGTGTGGTGGGATCTGTCGTCAAGCAACAGCTACACTTCTACTTTGGTCAGTGATTTTACTTCTACTTCGGTCAGTGATTTTGGAAGTTAAAGCATGCCTTTAATCCTAGTACTTGGGAGGCAGAGGCAGGAGGATCTTTGTGAGTTCAAGGCCAGCCTGGTCTACAGAGTGAGTTCCAGGACAGCTGGGGCTACAGGGAGACCCTGTCTCGAAAAGACCAAAAAAAAAAAAATATATATATATATATATGTACATATATATACATGATATGTTGGTGTATTAGGAAAAGGGAATAATTCTTTCAGAGCCATGGTTCATCACTTTAGTCTCTATAGGGCAAATGCTCGTGACAACTTGTTCCTTTTATGGATTTGCAGGAAGAGAGGCGATAAGGCCCTGCTGTTGAAGACCTGATATAAACATGGGAANTATATATATATATATATGGAAAACATCATGAACCAGGTACAGACAACCCTCAAATAATTGTAATAGTGATGAGAAAAGAAAATAACTTGATGAAGTACCACATCATAAGTAATCTGAACTTTGCCATCTAACCCTCCCTGACCTCAAGAAAACTGCCACCCTGTACTCTCTTGGTAACATCCTCCATAGGCATTCCTCATGTATTTATTATGCATGAGAGATAGATAAAGAAAGAGACAGAGAGAGGCAGGCAGGGAGGGAGGGAGGGAGGGAGGGAGTGAGATAGCTGTATGATAGGTAGATAAATTGTAGATTATGGATGGATGGATGGATGGATGGATGGATGATAGATTGATAGATAGATAGATAGATAGATAGATAGATAGATAGATATAGATATCTACATATATATACCATGTTAATTTTCCACATTAAACAAGTACCTTTTGTTAAAACTTTAAAATGAGGGAGGAAAGCCTGACCTCAGCCCACATATTTGCTTTTCCTCAGTTATCCCTTCAAGGGTGAAGGAGCTAAGGTGTTTATACTCCAACTCTGTTCAGTCATTGATTGAACCTTCCAGGGGAGAGTTCATTCCCTGGCATCAATCCGGCTACTTGAGCCAAGGAAAGCTGTCAGAAAGAGTTTGCTGCTGGCAGTAGGTCACAAAGCTGGGTCCCTATGAAATGGTAAGGCTGAGGGAAAAGGGAGGGGCAGAGTTTATAATTATATATGTCATGTTCCAGAGTACCTTGCTAACTAAAACTGTACTGTACGGCCCTTATGGCCCCTCTCCTGCTCTGACCCTCCCTATAGAAAGAAGGTATCTGCAGATCTAAAAGGACAGGCTCACCTGGGACCAGGCAACTCTTGTAGGCTGGTGTTCTAAGTAGCTGGAACCCCAAAACACTCCAGTTAAAACATGCTGAAGTCCTGACCCCCAGAGCCTCAGAATGTCACCTTACCTAGAAATAGTACCAGGGGCTGGAGAGATGGCCTAGCAGTTAAGAGCGCCGACTGCCGGGGTTCTATCCCCAGCACCCACATGGCAGCTGAGAACTGTCCGTAACTCCAATTCCAGGAGAACTCCAGTTCCAGGGGAATCCGACACCCTCTTCTGACCTCCGCCGCATTGCACGACACGGGTGCACAAACCTGCAAGCAGACAGTACATTCACACACGTAAAAATAAATAAATAAGTAAATAAATAAATAAATAAATGAATAAATAAATAATAGTACCAAACACAACTGAATTAAAATGAGCTCATCAGGGTGAACCCAATATGGCCAGTACCCTAATTTTAAAAAGAACATTTGGGCACATAAACTGGCAATAGGAGCCGGGCATGGTGGTGCACACCTTTAATCCTAGCACTTGGGAGGCAGAGGCAGGCAGATCTTTGTGAGTTCAAGGCCAGCCCTGGTCTACAGAGTGAGTTCCAGGACAGCTGGGGCTACAGGGAGACCCTGTCTCAAAAAGATAAAAAAAAAAAAAAAACTGGCAATAGGAGAAGAAAGTCAATGGAAAGAGACATAGAGAGAAAGTGGGTGTCTCTAAGCCAAGAAGGGCATCCTCGGAGCCCCATAAAGGAGCGCAGCCTGCAGACAACGGGCTTTACATGTCCAGCCTTCACAGCCATGCAGTAACAAGTCTGTTGTTTAATCCTCTCAGCCTGTTCTACTTTCTCTTCATACATGCAGCCAAGGAGTTCATTATCCAATAGCCCAGAGTTTGCATCCCATCTCTGGATGGGGCTCTTGCCCAGTTTCTCCTCCCACAGGAGAGGAAGCTGCCAGGCTGCGCTCCCAGTCCCAAGGAAAGGCTGTGTAGCAGAGAGTTGATGAACATCAGTGTTTACATGCTTGCATCAAAGCCCTCCGAGCACAGGATAGAGCTAGGGGTAAGCATAGATCAGTTCAAGAGCAAGTTGAGGCCACTCTCCAAGAACTTCCTGACCAGTCGAGAAAGCTTGCATCCAAAACTCATCTCCCAAGCTGTTAGACTAATATATCAATGTTATTTTATTTTACTTTTTATTATTTATTTATTTTCTTGTCTTTTTGAGATAGGGTCTCCCTGTAGCCCCAGCTGGCCTGGAACTCACTATGTAGACCAGGCCGGCCTTGAACTCACAGAGATCCACCTGCCTCTGCCTCCCAAGTGCTGGGATTAAAGGTGTGTGCCACCATGCCTGGCCTTATTTTTTATTAAAAAAAAAAAAAACTACCAGAAACCACTCAAAACAAATGTGAAGCTGATTAAAGTATTATAAGCGAATAGTTTTGAAACCTCTCAATGGAGAGAACTTGTACAGTTTTCCCAGAATTCCAATGCTTATGCTCGGACCTAACTATAGCTCCCTATCTCTGAGAAGCAAGCATGTGTTCAGTCCTATAGCAATCACTCCCTTTGTTTTACTATGGCTCATCATCTAAGACCCTCATCCTATGAGCTCATGGCTTTATATTTTTTCATCCTGTATATCTTTTGACCTACAATGTCCAGTTTTTTCTTCTTTCCCTTTCTTATATTTATGTGTGTGTGTGTGTGTGTGTGTGTGTGTGTGTGTACATACGTATAGCCTGTGTATGTATATGTCATAACTGCATGGAAAAGTCAGAAGACAATTTGGGAGAGTAAGTTCAGTTCTCTCCTTCCATGATGTAGGTCCTTGAGATCTACACAGGTCATCAGGCTTGGCAGCAGTCGCCCTTACCCACTGAGCCATTTTGCTGGTCCTTACCTTCTTTTTTTCTTATAACTCTTCTGTATCCCAGAGTCTGGATTCTGCTGCATAGTCAGAGTAAAGTTTTACATGTTGCTCTCTTCTCCACACTTTTTTTTTTTTTTTTTTTTTCTTTTCGAGACAGGGTCTCCCTGTAGCCCCAGCTGTCCTGGAACTCAGTCTGTAGACCAGGCTGGCCTTGAACTTACAAAGATCCGCCTGCCTCTGCCTCCCAAGTGCTAGGATTAAAAGCGTGCGCCACCACACCTGGCTCTTCTCCACACTTTTGACAAACTTGACAACTAAACCCAGAAACTTCACTAGACTCAGATACATGTCTGAGCTCTTTGGGAAGTGTAGGTGATGCAGGGCTTCTCATGGGGCATCCCATTTTTACCCTCCTCATCTTACAGCTACCAGTGCTCAATGTCTAGATCTACTGGTTGATGGTTTTACAAAATGGTGGTTTCCTGATTCTAGTACTTTGCTTTTGTTTACTTAAATGGAATAATTTTATAGAATGATTGTTCTTCTTGGCTGCTATCTGGTTACCAGGTGGTAACCTTTACACTGGAAAGACAGCACAGACACTTGATTTTTTTTTTTCTACCACACGGTTTTCAGGATAATGAATTAGGTCTTTGTCATTGTGATGGTTTAAAAGAGAAATGTTCCTTCAAGCATTTGAAGAGTTGGTGGTACTGTTTGAAGAGGTACAGGAGGTAGGGTCTCTGGGAGGAAGCATGCCACTGGGGATGGGCTTTGAGAGTTTATAACCTTACCCCACTTCCAGTTTGGTTTCTCTCCTTTCATGTTTGTGGTTGAAGATGTGATCTCTCAGCTGCCAGCTCCTGCTGTCATGCCTGCCACTTACTTCCCTCCCTACCTCCCTACCATGATAGACTCTTAGCCCTCTGGATCCATAAGCCAAAATAAACTCTTTCTTATATAAGTCACTTTTGGTCATGATGTCTTATCACAGAAACAGAAAAGTAACTAATACAGAAATTGATACCCGAGAATGGGCTGTTGCTGTGAAGAACCTGATCATGTAATTTTTCAGAGAAATGGGAAGAACTGGACTAGAAAAGCTATTGAATGTTGTAAGCAGAGCTTAGTGGGCCATTCTAGTCAGATCCTGGAAGATATCAGTGTTGAGAGTAGTGTAGTGTGGAGACCCAACTCAAGAGGTTTCAGAGGAAAGCAAGAATTTTAACTGAGAATATTCACGTGATATTTTGGCAAAGAATCTGTCTGGGTTCTGCCCATGTGCTAAGAACCTGTCTGAGGGCACATTGAAAAGAAATGGACTGATTTCTTTGGCAGAAGAAATTTTAAGAAGTGTAACATTGAACTGTGGTATGGCAAATAATGACAACTCTTACACAGGTCTATAATGAAAAAGAGCAAATGGACAGAAATAAATACGAAATGTACAGTTTTGAGAGAAAAGGAGTACTAGTAAACTTAGTATTACAGCCAAGGCATGTGCTGAAAGTGAGGATGTAATTGTTTAAGAGATTAGCTCAGCTAAGGAGAGGCCCCCTGCTCAGCACTAGAACAAAAGAAGGGTGCCCTCAGGGCAAGACCCCACCCAGAGAAGCTTCCAGTTTGTGAAAGGCAAAGGCCTAAGGAGTTCCTAAGAACCAACAGCATACAAAAGCTACAGCAAATGTGATTCAAGGGGGTTGGGGCTCATTCCAAACTGCATCTGAATTTGGCATTGTTATCCACTTAATTATTGGCTTTACAGACATGAAAAATACAAAAGTGAGGGAGCATACATACTTCCTCTGTGGTTTCAGAGAACCAATGAGGCAGACTGTGTGTGGCAGTGCCGAAGTCACTGAAGGAAGACCCCGGGAGGCCAGGAGGCCATGAGAGGCCATCGCATGAAGATATAAAAGTGAAGCCTTGAATTCAGTGGAGACCCCAAGATGTTGGAGATGCCAAAGCATGAGCCATCTGCCAAGGAGAGCTGTGTACAGGTTGTGGAACCAGCCCAAGAGAGAGATGTATAATGTAGGCAGAAAATCTGGAGAGGCAGAGCCATCTAAACCCTTTAAAACTAAAAAATATCAGTTGAATTGACCCATAAAATTAACCATCACAATTCTCTTTTTTTTTTTTTTTTTGGTCTTTTCGAGACAGGGTCTCCCTGTAGCCCCAGCTGTCCTGGAACTCACTCTGTAGACCAGGCTGGCCTTGAACTCACAAAGATCCGCCTGCCTCTGCCTCCCAAGTGCTAGGATTAAAGGCGTGTGCCACCACGCCCGACACAATTCTCTTTTATAAATAATGCTTGAGTGAACTTATTTCTGACTGGTGTGCAGTCCAGCAATGAGCACAGGCCTTGGCCATTGGCTGATGTTGCTGGTCTCTGAGGTTTTATTTATGATCATGGTTTTGTACTGGCCAGGTATAGAGGTAAATCAGGGTGGTAATGCTTAGCACTGGCATCTAGGGAGCAGCTCAATAAAGTCACTATAGTCGTTATCCAGGGATTGCTCTAGCACTGTTAAGTTTGACTATTTTTTTTCCAACATACATAGACACTAAACTAAATTCAAACTATCATTCCATTCTCAACATTGATTATGGTTGATAATTTAAGAAAAATTTGCAAAGATATAAATCCATAAAAATAAGGGAAGATGGGAGGTGGGTCAGCTGGTAAATTGCTCTCAGCACATACATGAGGCTGAGTTCAGATCTCTAGCATGCACCCACATAAAAAATAAAAATAAAAATAAAAACAGATATCACAGTGCTCAGCTGTAAGCCTAACACTAGGAGTGAGAAACAGAGACAAGAATATCCCTGAGGCTTGATTCAGCAAGTTCCAGGTTCAGAAAACGACCTGTCTCAAAACTAAAAGTGAGAGAGATTGAGGAAGGTACCCAGTGTTGACCTCTCACCGCCTCATGCACACACATATACACACAAACATATACATACATACATACATTCATACATACATACATACACATGCCACACAGAGTCACACACAAAGAAAACAATAGGAATTTTCAATCAGTCAAAGGCTCTGGAATCTTTTGAGTTGTAGACTCTATTTGGGAATAAGATTTTTGAAGATATAATCAAACAATGAGAGGGTCGTTTGATTGGTTCTTATCCATTATTACTGATATCCTACAAGTCAAGAATAATAGAGACAGCACACAGGGAAGGTGGCTGTGTGGCAGTGGAAGCAGAGACCAAGGGAAATGTCTATAAGTTGAGGTGCCCCAAGGATTACTGACAAGCACCAGAGGCTGGAGGAGGCCAGAAATGGAGGAGGAGGCAGGTTTTAGTGGGAGCCTGTCCTGTCGTGCAGTGCAGATACTTTGATTTCCAGACTCCAGAACTGTGAGACAGGAAGTTTCTGTTTGAAGGCCCAGCACAATGTTGGTACTTTGCTATGGTGGCTTTAGGAAACCAATGCAAGATCTTTCGTAGGTTATGTTTTAACATGCGAGGAATCAAGGGCCAGCGAGTACAGAGTTGCAAAATTCTCACAGTGCAACATGAAAATCTAGACGTTGACTACTAGTCTAGTCTCCCATGATAAAAAGTAACTGCAGCTGGATTCCAGCATCAGAATCCATTTGTTCATTCATTCTCTCCATGGGCATTTATTAAGCACCTGCCAATTAACAAGCAGATACAAGCAGATTTTCAAGAAAGCATCTTTTTTCTCACTCTTACTGTTTTCAACACAAATGATAACACGGTACATCACTCCAGCAATCTACCTGTCTCTGCTCCCCAGCACCTGAACTTTTGCTACGTCAGGTCCTTGTACTTGCACAGCAAGCACTTCACCGATGGAGGCACCTTCCCTGCCCCAAGGGGGCATTTCTTAATCTCTTTATTATATTGCTTCTATCCAAACATTTCTAATGATATTTAAGTGACAAGATTAAAAAAAAATTTATTTATTTATTTATTTATTTATTTATTTATTTATTTATTTATTTATTTTATGTGTATGAATGTACTGTCTCCATGTAGGTTTGTGCACCCGTGTTGTGCAAGGCCGTGGAGGTCAGAAGAGGGAGTCGGATTCCCCTGGAACTGGAGTTCTCCTGGAATTGGAGTTACGGACGGTTCTCAGCCGCCATGTGGAGGCTGGGGATCGAACCCGGGTCCTCTGCAAGAGCAGTCAGTGCTCTTAACCGCTAGGCCATCTCTCCAGCCCAAGTGATTAGATTTAAAACAAGAAAATGCCCAGTGACATAGTCATAAAAAGGCAATGTAGAGATGTATCTGTAGATAACTTAGCTTTTGGTCTGCTAAGTGTGACCATACCTGTTAAGTACTGACCTCTTCAGGTTCTGTTTTTTTTTTTTTTTTTTTTTTTTGGTCTTTATGGACAGGGTCTCCCGGTAGCCCCAGCTGTCCTGTGAACTCACTCTGTAAGACCAGGCTTGCAGTGAACTCACAAAGATCCAACTGCCTCTGCCATCCCAAGTGCTAGGATTCAAGGCGGCTTGCATCACCACACACACGACTTTCAGGTTCTGTTTAGCCTTGGTGTGATGATCTAGAATGGTAGTTATAAAGTGTGGTTGGGGACCCATTGTCCCCTAAGACTTTTCCAGGAGCATCACGAGATCAAAATTATTTTCACAATGATACTAAGATCATGTTTTTCTTTTGGGTAGTAGAATTTTCCAGAGGCTCATGAGATGTAGTATTGTAGCAGGTTGAACATGCACACCAAACAAAGAGCCGTAGGGCTGGAGAGATGGCTCGCAGTTAAGAGCACAGAACTGCCTCTTGCAGAGGACCCGGAATCATCCTGCACAACAACCTGGCGGCTAAGACCGTCTTTAACTCCAGTTCCAGGGAATCCGATCCCCTATTCTGGCCTCCTTGGACACCTGCACACATGGTGCCCAACCTACATGTCAGAACAGTCACTCTACACATAAAAATAACAAATAGGGCCAGAGAAATGACCTAGCGGTTAAGAGTGCCAACTGCTCTTTCAGAGGACCCGGGTTCGATCCCCAGCACCCACAAGCGGTTGAGAAACGTCGGTAACTCCAATTCCAGGAGAATTCCAGTTCCAAGGGAATCCGATGCCCTCTTTTGGCCTCCATGGCATTGCACGACACGGTGCACAGACCTACATGCAGACAGTACATTCATACACATAAAAAATATAAAAATAGCCAGGCGTGGTGGCGCAAGCCTTTAATCTTAGCACTTGGGAGGCAGAGGCAGGTGGATCTTTGTGAGTTCAAGGCCAGCCTGGTCTACAGAGTGAGTTCCAGGACAGTTGGGGCTACAGGGAGACCCTGTCTCGAAAAGACAAAAATAAAAATAAAAGTAAATAAATAAATAAATAAAATAATAATAAATAAATAAATTTAAAAAAGAATAGAGCCTCTTCTAACATATTAGACACAGACATTTGTGTAACAAATGTGAAAATGTGGAAGAAGAAAATACATTTTCATAAACTTCAAACAGAGCCTGTCTTCTCATATCTTACTTTCATGTGATATGTTTTTATTTTTATTATTATTTTTTTAATTTTATTTATTTTTGTATGTGTATGAGTGTACTGTCTGCATGTAGGTTTGTGCACCCGTGTCGTGCAATGCCGCGGAGGTCAGAAGAGGGTGTCGGATTCCCCTGGAACTGGAGTTCTCCTGTAACTGGAGTTACAGACGGTTTTTAGCCGCCATGTGGGTGCTGGGGATCGAACCCGGGTCCTCTGCAAGAGCAGTCGGTGCTCTTAACCACTAGGCTATCTCTCCAGCCCCTATGTTTTTATTTTTAAACATGTTATTGCCGGGTGAGGAGATGGCTCAGTCAATAAAGTGCCTGACACACAAACATGAGGACCCGAGTTTGCATCCCCAGCACTGTGTAAGAGCTGAGGGCAATGGTGCATGTCTGTAACCCCAATATTATGGTAGAGGAAGACAGCCAGAGCCCTAGAATTCACTGAGCCACCAGCCTTCCTGAATAGAGGATTTCTAAGTTCAGTGAGAAACGTTGTCTCCAAAAGTAAGGCAGAAGGCAGTGGAGGAAGACACCCAGCATCAACCTCTGGCCTCCACATACATGCACACATGTGCATATGTTCCTGCACACACCACACACATAAACACACACATAAATATGTTAGTTCTGTTAACATCATTACAGCTATTTTAGTGAATCATAAATACAGCATAATCTTCTCAGTTTTAATTTCTATTTAGAATAATACTAGCAGGTATAATCCATATAGACCCATGTAATACAGACCTTTTTGTGTCTTTCATCAGTTTAAGGAATATTATGACATCACTTGATTTAAAAGTAAAAAAAAACCACTGAGTTGGTGATTTATGGAGCTATTTGCTACATTGTAAGCAGGAGCATCTTGACTCTACTTTCAGAAAACAATTTGAACATGGAAATCACAAAGCAAGAGCATAAAGCAAGAAAAACTTCCCTCAGGAGAACAACTATCCTCTGATTTCAAGGAGTGGGCCAAGAGTACTTGTTCATCTAAAAACAGGAGATTGGGCCTGGAGAGATGGGTCAGTAGTTAAGAGCACTGGCTGCTCTTGCAGAGGACCCAAGTTCAATTTGCAGCATGCAAATGGCAGCTAACAACTGTCCCTAACTCCAGTTTCAGGGGATCAGACACTTTCTGACCTCCACTGGAATTGCACAACATGGGTACACTTACGTATATGTGGGCAATACACTCATATACACCAAATAAAATAATAATAATAAATAAATAATTTTTTTTGTCTTTTCGAGACAGGGTCTCCCTGTAGTCCCAGCTGTCCTGGAACTCACTCTGTAGACCAGGCTGGCCTTGAACTCACAAAGATCCACCTGCCTCTGCCTCCCTAGTGCTGGGATTAAAGGCATGCACCACCACAACCAGCAAATAAAATGTTTTTAAAAATAAAAACAGCAGATGGTATCCTTGTAAAAAAAAAAAAAAATAGATCTAGAGATTAGAGCTATATATTTGTTTAAAATTAGCAGAGAAGCAGTTCAATATTTAATAACTTATGGTAGAATATTTTATAGGTGACAGTAACATTAAAAACAACAGAATTCAGGGGCTGGAGAGATGGCTCAGCAGCACTGGCTGCTCTTGCAGAGGACCCAGGTTCAGTTCCCAGCACCCACATGGCAGCTAACAACTGTTTGTAACTCCAATTCCAGGGGATCCAACACCCTTCTCTAACTTCTGTGGGCATTGTACAGTACAGCTGCACTTACATACATGCTCATACACACAAAAAGTAAATTAAAATAATAAAAAATTTAAAAAACACAGAATTCAGAATCTAGGTTGCTATTCTTTCAAGTGAAAGAAAGCGTACCAAGATTTCTTAGGGAAAGCAGCAGTTGATGCCAGATGTCAGCACAGTTGAAGGCTTTTGCAGCCTTTCACATTTTTTATAAACAGAATTAGAAGACATAGCTGGAAGGGATGCCCAAAAATAGGATAGAATTTTTCTCAAGTTTTCAAACTTGCAGTTAATAGTTTTTGAGATGAAAAACAGCCCCTTAAAGAGTCCAAATGACTTATGTACGTAGCTTTTTAAAAATTCTTTATTTTTATTTTATGTGTATGAGTGTTTTGCCTGCATGTGTGTAAGTGTACCCGTGTCATACAATGCCCAGAGAAGCAAGAAAAGGGCATAAGATCTCCTGGAACTGAAACTATGGACAGTCATTAGCTGCCATGTGGGTGCTAGGAATCAAACCCAGGTCCTCTGCAAGAGCAGCCGGTGCTCTTAACCACTGACACAGCCCTCCATCCCCTTGTGCATAGCTATTAAGGGACCATTCAGAGGTTAGTGGAGCCTGCCTGCCCACCTAAAGGAGGGAAGACACGGCTAGTGTTCCAGGCCTCCCACCCTCCCTTTTCCATCCCTTCCCTTCAGCAACTTCTCCTTCCCTCCATTCCTCCCCTCATTTGGACTCCCAGTTCACTGCTTTCCCACACTCCTGTGTTTTCTTTCTTTCTCCTTTTTTACCTTTCTTTCTTTCTTTCTTTCTTTCTTTCTTTCTTTCTTTCTTTCTTTCTTTCTTTCTGTCTGTCTCTCTCTCTCTCCCTCCCTCTCTTTCTTTCTCTCTCCTTCCCTCCCTTTCTATTTCTTTCTCTCTCCCTCCTTCCCTTTCTCTTTCTTTCTTTCCCTCTCTCCCTCCCTCCCTCTCTCTCTTTCTTTCTCTCTCCCTCCCTCCCTTTCTCTCTCTCTCTTTCTCTCTCTTTCTCTCTTTCTCTCTTTCTCTCTTTCTCTTTCTCTCTTTCTCTCTCTCTCTCTCTTTCTCTCTTTCTCTCTCTCTCTCTCTCTCTCTTTCTCGCTCTCTTTCTCTCTTTCTTTCTTTCTTTCTTCTTTCCAACAGGATCTCTCTGCAGCCCCAGCTGGCCTCAGTCTCACAGAGATCCACATACTTCCATCTCATGAGTTGCTGGGATTAAAAGCTTTCTCTTCTTTCTTGGCCTGAGTCAGGGTCTGCTCTAATCACTAGGCATGGGAAGCTTTCTTTTTATGCTGAACAGGACCACGTGGCCCTGCTAACACTAACATTGCGGACACTGTGGGGAGCTGACCCCTTGGCGCAGAGGCCAGCTGGCTACTTCCCGTAGCCCGGCTTGAGTGGTACTTCCAACTCAGGCCCTTAGCCTGGACCCATGAGACACATGTTCCACTCTTGGCCATGACTTCCCACCTGCCCAGAGACTGCTGAACCCTGGATAGGAATTTCAGGCTGATGGCTGATGGCCTATCTTCAGCCTATGTCCACCCACAACACCAGCTACATAGATTGGTAGTTCGCAAGGGGAACCTTTTTCCAACCCACTGGCCACCCAAAGGAAATGCAGGCCTACCTTGGCCTGTATGCATGCAATAATTAATAAAAATAACAGCCAGGAATTCTGTGATGATGTTACTATGAAATTCAAATATATTCCTTGCTACAGCCTGCTTTTATAAACTAAATGACGTCAGTTCCCAGCACCAATCATAAGTCCCCCAACTCCATGCCAGCCACTACACACCATTGCCCCACCCAGCATCACACGCCTAGGCCACATTGTTTGCTCTTCCTTGGGGCGGGGTCAGACCCTCAGCCACATGGTGCCCTGAGTCGTGCTAGCTGAAAGTTAGCTTGTAATTTAAACTGATTTAAATTGGATCTTCCCACAACTAGGCAACAGTGGGACCTAAGCTATGCCATGCCTTCTCACTGATCCTCAGTTCACTCATTTATAAAATGGGGTTGGGGTTGACAACCTGCCTACCATATTCAGTGGCATCAATTGAGAGTACGCTTTGGAATTTCCATGGCTCCAGACAAAATTGTCGTATCGTTAACCCTCTATAATGTATATCAGTGTGAACTTTATACATGGGGCTGACCCTATACTGGGTGGGGAAGTCAGGATGCCCCTGACATCCTATGCTCTGATGGAGAGCCAAGTGAGGGATTCAGCTTTGGGGGGAAGTACTGGCCTGAGGGCCATTTTGGTGCCTGTGACCAGCCCTTTCCTTCCTCACTGCCAATCTCCAGCACACCTGGACACACAGCTCGGGGACCGTGGGAGCCAGCCCTTAACCTTCATGGATCCTCTTACTTCCCTATGACCATCCCTGAACTTTGGCTTTCCTCCCTTTTTCAGCATGAGATTGTTAGCTTCTGACCTGGCCACTGTTGGATTCAAAGCCCAAGTCTGAGACTTTCTACAGCCAGTAGCCCTGGCCCTGTGGATCTGGGGGTCAGCATCATGGTACAGTAGTGGAGCAGTATGGGAGGAAGGAGGTGGCAAGCCATGGTAGGTGTGCATGAGCAGAGGCAGAGGCTTGGAAGATAGCAGGGCCTGGAGGGTGAGGGGATTCCCAAATACCCTGTGAGATGATGCAGCTTCATCAGTGGGAGGTGATGGGACCGGATGTTAAGACAATGACAGGGAGGAATGGTGAGTTCACAGAGAACATTCAAGTTTGACTCAGAATACACCAAAGAAGGGAGAAACAATCTTTGAGTCTTTCTTATAAAAATATGATTACAGTAATTCATATAGAAGGCTAAACGCCTGTGCCTCATCCTGTGTCTCTGTGGCAGCCATGCTGCTTGTTGGGCAGTATAGGCTCACTCTTACTTGCTTTGACAATAGCTAACAGCTGTACCTGGTACTCATGTCACCTGTTACCCAGCTAGTTATCAGTTCCCCATCCCCAGCAAGGCCATGAAACACCCACTGAGTCAGCAAGGCAGTTGGTGTGTATTCATGTATGCATGTATATATGTGCATGTATATATGTGCATCTAAGAGTACATGTGTGTGACTGTATTATGTGTCTGTTTATATTTGTGTGTGACCATCTCCATACCCACTGAGTCTGCAAAGCAATCGACATTATGTGTGTGTGTGTGTACATGTGAGTGCATGCATCTAAATGTACATGTGGACAACTGTAAGTATGTGTCTGTATGTTATGTGCCTGTGTCCATCCTCCTCAGTGTCCACCGTCTTTCCCTTGGGTGGAGCTGCATTGTTTAGAAGGGGGGCAAGGCCGCCATCTTGAATTCATGCCAGGGTGACGGAATCTGGGGTAGTGATTTAAGAGTGCTCTGAAACAGGATCAGCAAACTAAAACATTCTAAGCAAAGGCTCTTGTGTGATGTCGCTATAAAGGAATCTAGAAAAAAACAGCCTGATTTTACATTCACTTTTTTTCTCAATCATTCATATCACTGAAACAAATTATTATTTTTAGTTTTTTAACTTTTTTATTGAAGTTTTGTGCAATTCATACATTTCTCAGTCCAATTTAGACTCATTCCCCTTTCCCTGTCCCCACCCCATCTGAGTTCATGCATTTTGCCATATATGTCTTGCATCTTTTTTCAGTCTTTTTAAAGTTTTTCTATGCAGAGGCTTATTGTTTGGGGCTGAAGTTTACTGTTTCAGTCAATTCTTTGACCCAATCCTTTTGTTGTTGTTGTTCCCTCCAATTTGTATTGCTCCAAAATATGCATATATGTTCTTTACACATATACCATAATTATGATGTCTGAAAGTAAACTATGTTAATTCCAAAACATGTTTAGGAATTCACATTTTTCCCCTTTAATTTTATATTACTCTAAAGTATGCATACATACCCTCCCCCTATATACCACAATTACAAAGTATGAAAACAAGTGGTAGGTTAATTCTAGATCCCATTAAGGTATTCACATTATAATGGCACAGTTGCTTTCAGGTAAAAAAAAATGTTGCTCGGTTTGCCTTATGTGGTGCTAGCATCCACAAATGAGGGATACCATTCATTGTTTGTTTTTCTGGGACTGTGTTACTTCACTCAGCATGATGTCTTCTAGCTCCAGCCATTTTCCTACAAATTTCATGATGTCATCTTTCTTTACTGCTGCATAGAACACCATTGTGTAGATGTACCACATTTTCTCTATCAACTCTTTGGCTGAGGGGCACTTAGGTTGCTTCCAGCTCTTCACTGTTGTGAAGAGAGCTCGTCAAATTACTAATTAGCATGAATTAAACTTCATTTCTCCATAGAGGGTACATGCTGATAGGAATCTGACTACTTAAAAAAAAAAAACCTGCACTGTGCAATCTCTTATTCTCTAATCTTTAGTCAGTTATAAAATGTAATGTATGAAACCCACAAAAATTCAATAAAATGTACAGTAAAAAAAAAAAAATCTTAAGGTCGGGCATGGTGGTGCATGCCTTTAATCCCAGCACTCGGGAGGCAGAGGCAGGCAGATCTTTGTGAGTTTAAGGCCAGCCTGGTCTACATAGTGAGTTCTAGGACAGGTGGAATTACAGGGAGACCCTGTCTCAAAAAGACCAAAAAAAAAAAACTGATGAGAGAAATTTTCTCTTTAATAGTTTATGTGACATGTTAAAAGCCAGAAGGAAATAGAAAAATCAATAAAACCCAGCCTGATTTCAAAGGCATTAAACACAGTAGAAGAGGCCAGCAGCCATGAACACTCTAGGTTGGATATAAGGAAGCATTAGGTCTTCACCCCCTTAACCACACACTAGGAAACTACAGAACAAAAGAGTTTGTGTATTCATTAAAGTCTTAAGAAAAGATAAAGACAGCAAATGCTTATGCTACAATATGTTATTAACATCTGCTGAACAGATTTAGCAATAAGCAGTTTGAAGTAGCAAATCCCATATTAAGAAGTTAATTAAAATAAGAGCTGTTTGTGCATTTGTTTGCTTTTAGTTTTTAAATAATAAATTCCTTCTCCAACCACAAGTTCTTTCATGCACACTTCTAGAACACTGGATTTACTTTCATATAATGGTATAAAAGGGGAGGGAAGCTGTCCACATAACTTATAAACATTCTCTGTGAATAATATTAGAAAAGCAAGCACTATGGTTTGGGAATCAAGAAAATAGGTAAAACAAAAAAATTAAAAACAAAACAGCTGAGAGTCTTGCAATAAAAACCCACAGGGATCCTGGAGGGGAGGCCAGGGAGTGTGGAGAGCCAGTCTCAGAGCTAGCTTCCTCTTTGCTAGAAGGACAGGAGCAGAGACCAGCTAGAGAGACACTGGGTGAACATCACCACGGGTGAGCTGAGGCTGCCCAACTCTGCCCAGCAGACACTACAGGGCTTTGGGAGACTGAAAAAGGCTTAACTGTCATGAATAGCTCCAGACAAAGGTTTCTGTGAGCTTGTTCCATCTCAGACATTCTGACCTTTATCTCCTGTACGAATGTTAGAATCTAGAACAGCACTTATGGCTTAGGGTAGAGAACTGAGAAAGCGCAACGTGGGGAGGGAGGGTTGGGAATGGCTCTATGGTGATCTTAGAAAAAGAGAAGAACAGCATCCAGGTACACAGCCTGTGACAGAGAATAGGTCATTACTAAGTTTAACATATATAAGATGACCCCAAATATTTTTGTTTAGTGTACCCACTTCGTTAACTGTAAAAATATACATAAGGGGTTTCTTAAGTGCTAAATAAACTTTTATCACAAACAAGTTGCTATTAATTGGCTCTTTGCTTTGTCTAGAACTAGTCTTGTTTTAGATGTACAAGTCATTTCTCATCTCTTTGTGCATAGACAGCAAGCACTGAAATTCAAGTTTTAATAGAATAGTGATGGAAATACCTCTTCTATTTTTGAGCTGAAAAGAAAATATTGACACTTGGATCCTTTGCCCAGTATTAGGGCTATAGAAAGAAACACACACACACACACACACACACACACACACACACACACACACACCCCGCCACTGACACCACCGCCAACAACAGCAACAACAGCAAATAACTATCCAAACATTCTATGGTTAAAGTAACATTCTTAACAAAAGCCAAACTTTGCTTTAACTATTTTCTTTAATGGACTCCCCCATTTCAGCAGCTTTATTTAAATGTAATCTGAATAAAATAAAATAAAATAAGCCAATTTTAAATAGACAGCTCCATGGTTTTGATTATACCCACAATGCCATTTGACCACACTTGAATTTTTATTACACTATTTTTTTATTTCACATGTGTGCATGTGTGTGTGCACATACGCATATGTATGCTTGCATGCTCATGGCATGGCATGTGTTTGGAACTCGGAAGACAACTTTTCAAAGTTAGCTCTCTCCTACCACAACGTGGGTCCCAGTGGTCAGATCCAGAGCCAAATCTCAGGCCTTACACTTGAATTTACAAGCATTTTCCACCACAGACTTTTTTTTAATTTCTGGGAAAAATATAGCCATGATTTTCCTAACACCAGTCTTCTAACAACTGGAATATCATCCCACAAGAATCTCCTTCCTTTGGGAGCGAGTGGTGATCCATACATTTCCCCTGTGATTTAACAGCCATGAAAAAACACCGTCCTTGTCAGATTCCATTTTGCACTGCATTCAGAAACATCTTTATGGGTCTGGAGAGATGGCTCAGCAGTTAAGAGCACTGGCTGCTCTTACAGAGAAACCAGGTTCAGTTCCTAGCACCCACATGGCAGCTAACGACCATCCATAATACCCTCTTCTGACCCCCTTGGGCATTGCACAACACAGGTGCATTTACACACATGCAGGCAATACAGTCATACACAAAACTTAAAATTAAAAAAATAAAATACTTTTAAAAACATTTTGTGAAGTCTCCTTGTGAGTTAGTCAATGGAAAATGACTAACTCCTGCAGAAACTTGGGGTGTTTGTGGTCTTAACTGCCTTTCTTAATTTGATTGACATTAGCTAGCATTAGTAAGTCTAAGCATAGAATGCATTGAACCATGTCTCCACTTCCCCATCTCTGGTTTATTCTACCAGAGGATGTTACGTTTCTTAACCTCAATTTCTTTTACTATAGTGTTTTCTGAACTTTAAGTGTAAGAGAATTTTTTTTTTTTGTCTTTTTGGGACAGGGTCTCCCCGTAGCCACAGCTGTTCTGGAACTCACTCACTGTGTAGACCAAGCTGTCCTGGAACTCACTGGGTAGACCAAGGTGGCCTTGTCCTCCCAACACCCCACTGTGTAAGAGAAATTAAAGCTAAAAGAGGAATGGCATGCAGGATGTAGTGTTGCATGTCTGTAATCCCATACTTGGGAGGCTGAAACAGGAAGATCCTGAATCTGAAGCTATCCTGAACTACGCAGCAAGATGGAGGAAGGAAGGGAGGGAGGGAGGGAGGGAGGGAGGGAGGGAAGGATTGCAATGATCTAAGAGTAAACCCCAAATCCCGGGGCCCTTCCAAGTTGGGATATAAGAACAGAAGAAAAAGCACAGTGCTAAAATTAAAAAAAAATAATAATAAAAAAGAAAAAGCACAGTGCTGAGATGTAAAAGAAAATTAGGGGCTGGAGAGATGGCTCAGTGGTTAGGAGCACTGGCTGTTTTTGAAGAAGACCTGGGTTCTAATCCCAGCACCCACATGGCAGCTAACAACTTTCCATAACTTCAGTTCTGGGGGATCCAACACCTTCCATCCTCCTCAGGCATTGTACAACACAGATAAACTTACACAGATGCAGGCAATACACTCATACCCATAAAATAAAAATAAAAGTAAATAAATTAAAAAATAAAAAGATTAGATGATAGAGTTGGGTTCAATGTATCTTTTTTTTTTTTTTGTCTTTTTGAGACAGGGTCTCCCCGTATCCCCAGATGTCCTACTCCCTTTGTAGACCAGGCTGGCTTTGAACTCACATTTTGTTGGTTTTAAATGAAATAAATTAACCAGCATGAAATAAACTTTTCTAATGATGACCAAAATTGGTCTACTTGAAATATATAAAAATCCATTTTTTTCACACATAATGCAACATTTTACGGAAATAAAATCCATTTCAAATTTTCTGTGTCTCCTTCCTGCTCCTAGTTGGCAGCATTTAAAGGTTTGCTAATCCATGGTTGGCTGATGTGGTACCCACATCATAGTGGATTCTTTGTGGATGTAGGCCTTTTGGGGGGGAGCTCCCATAGATCTCTTCCCTCCAGCAATAAAATTTCCTAATAACCTCAGGGCCAGGGACCGCACCTTTTCATCTACAGAACTGATAACTCCACATTCCATGGCATAAAGTATTGTACAGACAATTCTTGCTAAAATTATTGTTGAATGAGCTTTCTTTGTTTTTAAAAGGTCTTTGCTGAGTGCTTACCACTCAATACTCTTTCAAGTTCTGTTGCTATCCCATCTAACATGAGGACACTAAGGCTGAGAGGCTGAACGCACAATGAAAAGTCTGTCGGTGAAGAAGTAGGTCAGAATTCATACAGCCTAACTCTAAAGCATGTATGCAATGACTTCTCTGTACGTATGCCTGTGCCTTGTTGGTTTACTCAAGTTATAGTATGTTGAGCAACTTCTGCATGCCTCACTCTGTTCCAGATCTGGGAGACAGAGCAGGGACCAGATAGAGCAGGCTGGACCCTTACACTGTAAAAGTCTGCAAGGAAATGGAGAGGGAGAGTGAGGAAGAGAGAGAAATTGCCCAAACGGCATTCTAGTAACTAGCTAACCATGCAAGAGACCGCCAGCCTTGCCCAAACTACCTGTACCATTTTACCAGTTTACATCCCATTAGTCAACAAAATATGTGAATTTCAATTTCTCTCTACCACACTCGTTACTCTCCGAATTTTCACTCTGGCTGTGATAAGTTCATTTATGACTTCTGATTGTGATGGAAATTCTTCCCCAAACAAAAGCAGCAGATAATGTCACAAATCAACCAGATTCAAAGAAAGCCCTTAGTTTCAGAGACTGGGCCTCGGACAAGAGCTGCGGAGTTCCTTTCACACACTGTGTGGACAATAATGTGCCCCCTGGCCTCCCAGATGGCCTCTAAGTGATCCTGGGGTTCCTTTGCATGGCAAGGCTGAGCCTCACAGGCCCTCTTCCCTGCTGTGCTGGGTGAAGATAAAACTTCATTCTGTTTTACAGCCATGAGAAGCTAAAAGGCCTATCTTCCCTCCCTCTCATTTACATTTTACAAGGGTCAGGTCTCACTAAGACAAAAGCAGATTACCAATACATTGGAATTTTAGAAGAAAAAAAAAATGACTGCCTCTTTTTAAGTGACAATCAGATTAGGGTCATTTTTTAAATTAAAAGAAATATAAAATATAAAATAGTATATATTGATGGCATAGTTTTACATCTAAAATGCAATTCTTTTACAAATAATACCAAAAAAATCTGTCTTCTAGGAATACTAATTTTCAAAACTTGGACTGTGTATAAAGAAAGAGTCAGCGGTACAACCACTTAGCAATTCGGTGACATAATCATAAATGTAACTACAGTGTCTAAAACTCCTAGTGTAACTGATCTCATCCAACACGTGTTCCCAAAGAAAGAGTGCTACAGACAAAACCCATCCCTCTGTTTCAAACAAGGAACTGACTATTCATTTGGAATTTCCCATTTGTCCTTGTGATGAACGTGTTACCTTTGATATGATAGGCCAACTAAGCATATTTGTATTAAAGACCAAGGTGTAAAATTAGATTAAAACCACAGCTTCATGTCATTTTTTTTTTTGGTCTTTTCGAGATAAAGTCTCCCTGTAGCCCCAGCTGTCCTGGAACTCACTTTGTAGACCAGGCTGGCCTTGAACTCACAAAGATCCACCTGCCTCTGCCTCCCGAGTGCTAGGATTAAAGGCGTGCGCCACCACGCCCGGCTGCTTAATGTCATTTTTAACTATGAAAGGACCCCAACAAAATGCCATTAAAAACTCTAACCCTTGGGGCTGGAGGGATGGCCTAGCGGTTAAGAGCGCCGACCGCTCTTGCAGAGGACCCGGGTTCGATCCCCAGCACCCACATGGCGGCTGAGAACCGTCTGTGACTCCAGTTCCAGGAGAACTCCAGTTCCAGGGGAATCGAGACCCTCTTCTGACCTCCGCGGCATCGCACGACACGGGTGCGCAGACCTGCATGCAGACAATACATTCATACACATAAAAATAAATAAATAAATAAAATTAAAAAAAAAAAAATTTAAAAACTCTAACCCAAAGAATTCTTTAGGCAACAGCTACATGCAACTCTTTCTTCATTCCTTTCTCACTAGCTTTGTTATTGTTGAGCATTCCCACTGACTCCAATTTTAAAAGGTTTATTTAGAGACTAGCTCCCATAGAGAGACACTACTGAAAAGCCTGTAATGCATACAGTACAATGAAGTTCTTTTACATTTTCTTTATGTCAAACCAGTACAATTTCTTACATTCCTCTTATAGCAACTTTAAGGTATTCAGCATGGTAGTATATTAAATAATACTATTGCCAGGTGTGGTGGCGCACGCCTTTAATCCTAGCACTTGGGAGGCAGAGGCAGGTGGATCTTTGTGAGTTCAAGGCCAGCCTGCTCTACATAGCAAGTTCCAGGACAGCTGGAGCTACAGGGAGAACCTGTCTCAAAAGACCAAAAAAAAAAAAAAAAAAAAAAAAAAAAAAAAAAAAAAAAAAAAAAAAAGTAATACTTAAAATGTGCCTTTTGCTTGAAAATCTCAGAAAACTTGGTTTCATTAATGAACACCTCACTTACCCAGGCCCTCCAAAGGTAGCTTCTCTTTGCTAAAAAGATTAAGGTAAACCGATTAATAGTTTTTTACACAGGAAAAGACATTTAAGATCATTTCCAGATTACTAGTTCTCAGATGTGATCTTCTGACAGTGTGCTTAGACATGCAAATTCTCAGGGCCACCTGGACAAGCAGTTCTAGTTTCTCTTCAATTGTGACAAAACACTCTGACGGACACCAACTTGGGGAGGGAAGGTTTATTCAGCTTACATCTCCTGGGTCACAGTTCATAGCTCAGGGAGCCCAAGGTAGGAACTCAGGGCAGGAACCTGGAGGCAGGAGCTGGAGCCCAGGCCTTGTAGGAATACTGCTTACTGGCTTGTTCCCCTGGCTCATGCCCAGCCTGCTTTCTTATACTGTACACAACAACCTGCCCAGGGTGGCACCACCACAGTGGGCTGGGCCCTCCCACATTGCTCATCAAGATACTCCACAGACGTGGCCACAAGCTAGTCCAATGGAGACAATTCCCAATTAAGGCTCTCTCTCTCTCTCTCTTTTTTTTTTTTAAGAAACTTTTTTTTTATGTGTATGAATGTACTGTCTGCATGCAGGTCTGTGCACCCGTGTCGTGCACTGCAGTGGAGGTCAGAAGAGGGTGTCTGATTCCCCTGGAACTGGAGTTCTCCTGGAATTGGAGTTAAAGACGGTTCTCAGCCACCATGTGGGTGCTGGGGATCCATCCTGGGTCCTCTGCAAGAGCAGTCAGAGCTCTTAACCACTAGGCCATCTCTCCAGCCCAATTAAGGCTCTCTCAACCAAGGTGTGTCAAATTGACACTAACGCTATCCAGCACACCAGCTAAACCAGAGCCATCAAGGCCAGGCCATCCCAGTGATTCTGATGTATGAGACCTACAGATTCAGGCCAACCTTCTCATTTTACGACTGAAGCATCCAAGCCACAGGCAGGTTAATGATGTACCTGAAATTGTTAATGTCAAAATTCTAATTAGGTTCCAAGTCTCTCAGTTTCCACTATAGAAGTTTGAAGACTTTAAAGGTAAGAGACAGCATGGAAAACCCCAACTTTCTCTTTGACCTGACTGGATTAGCTATGCCTGGTTCAGTGCTCAAGGTTTCAAACAAGGATGGGAATCTGTATAGAGAACTCATTGACATTTGAAAATCCCTCTCCAGTCTCCTTTACTCCCTTTACCTCACCCCACATACATAGTATGTTGTTGCATACACAGTAGGACTGTGTCATGCTCGCTTTGGAGTGTTCCATGGAGTCCTGGCTAGAGCCACTAAGTGACCTCAGATCTCCCGCCTCCCTTTCTGTTTTCATTATCTATCCCATAGGAGAGTCATCTTTTATCACATTAGAATTTGAGATTCTTTAAAGCTCAGGTGTTTCATGATTCCCTGACTTCTGTATAGATTTTCAAAATTGCCACTCTGCCAGAGAGAATATATCCATTTCCTGTTGACCAGAAATCAGACTTCCCAGTGGTTTTTTTTTTTTCCAGCTTTTCTCCCATCCCACATCTCTGCTCTTTACAATGCTTACTGTGCTTGTCACCTGTCAAACTGTGATTTGGCTGTGATCAGAAGGGAAGCTCCCCCCTCAGCCTCTTATCCACTGTTGTGTCACTGTCACATGTGTTCTGTTACCTCCCACACTATTGACACCACTTTCCCCTCTTGTTCCCTTTTTGGTTTCATGAACTATACTCACACACATGCTCACATATAAAGATTTAAAGCTGAGATATACATATATGAGAGAAATGCTATATTTCTCTGACTCTAGGTTAACTCATTTAATATATTTTCTAGATCCAACCATTTTTCTATAAATTTCATAATTTCATTGGAAGGCAGAACTTAAAGAATGAATTATAGGGGCTGCAGAGATAGCCTAGCGGTTAAGAGTGCTGACTGCTCTTGCAGAGGATACAGGTTCGATCCCCAGCACGGCTGAGAACCGTCTTTTTTTTTTTTTTTCTTTTTGAGACAGGGTCTCCCTGTAGCCCCAGCTGTCCTGGAACTCACTCTGTAGACCAGGCTGGCCTTGAACTCACAAAGATCCGCCTGCCTCTGCCTCTCAAGTGCTAGGATTAAAGGCATGCACCACCACGCCTGGCTGAGAACCGTCTTTAACTCTAGTCCAGTTCAGGGGAATGCCAACGCCCTCTTCTAACCTCCGAGGCATTGCACGACACGGATGCACAAACCTACATGCAGACAGTACATTCATACACATAAAAAATAAATTAAAAAAAAGAATGAATTATAAAAGGATTCAGGAGGAAAAAAACAGTTAAAAACAATAAACATTTCAACTTTCTCAGGAGTGGAGTTTTAATATGTTTGGAAATTCAATCTGAATTAATATCCCTGTAGTTTATACTGTAGATTTGGCCACACTCCACAAAACATCAAGAAGAAATTTCATACTGCTTCAAGCAGTGTTATAATGTAGACTAAAACACTGGCCACTGGCAAACTTGCCTGCTTTCCAGTTTTCTCTTGTGATGTCATGTGTTTATAGAAATATCTATCATTCAGTGTGCAGGTGCCTTTTATATCTACAGAAATAACTGACGGCCTCACTTTAACAAAACAGGAATGGCCCAGCAAGAGTCATGTTGACTGCTTGGAGAGCTTCAGCAAAACCATTGGAAAGGACCATTCTGGGTTTTTTTTTTTTTTTTTTTTTTTGGTCTTTTTCAAGACAGGGTCTCCTGTAAGTCCCAGCTGTCCCTGGAACCACTCTGTAGACCAGCGCGGCCTTGAAACTCACAAAGATCCACCTGCCTCTGCCTCCCAAGTGCTAGGATTAAAGGCATGCGCCACCATGCCCGGCTGGAAAGGACCATTCTGAGGCGTTGCAATCACATTGCCCTTTTTTTCTTTTTTTTTTTTTTTTTTTTTTTTTTTTTGGTCCTTTCGAGACATGGTCTCCCTGTAGCCCCCAGCGTTCTGGAACGCACTCTTTAACCATCAGGAGCCTTTGAACTCACAAAAGATCCCCTGCCACTGCCTCAAAAAAAAAAAAAAAAAAAAAAAAGGCGTGCGCCACCACGCCCCGCACCTGTTTTCTTAAGAACAGTTGCTGCCTTTTTTTTTTTTTAGACAGGATCTCCCTGAGCTCTGGCTATCCTAGAACTCACTATGTAGACCATACTGGACTTGAATTCACTGATCTGCCTGTCTCTGCCTCCCAAGTGCTAGGATTAAAGGCATGTCCTAGTGCCCCTACGCCCAGCATAAATTGGTTGTAATTTTGGGCTTGTTTTTTTTTTTTTTTTTTTTTTTTTTTTTTAAATTTTTATTCATTTCTCCGATATGTGTAGGAATTGTACTGTCTGGCATGCAGGTTGTGCACACCTGTCCGGGCATGCCGCGGAGGTCAGAAGAGGGTGTCGGATTCCCCTGGAACTGGAGTTCTGGAAATGGAGTTTCAGACAGTTCTTGGCCAGTATTTTCAAACTAAGGATCTGGATAGGACCTTGGCATCCAGAGTTCTGACACACTTCTCTTATAGCAGGGGGATTTGCTCGTGAATCCTCCCACAGAGTACTCTCCTCTCTCCTCTTAGGAATCTCCTAACAATTACCATTAACAATAAAGGACAAAAGATCTTCACTGTTGAGAATCCCTTTTTCTACCCATAAAACATATGCATTGCTTCCTAAATTAGGCCCAAATCCAAGGTCATGAGTTAATTCTAGAGTTTTAATTGTTGTGCAAGAATGCTTTTCTAAGGATAAGTACCTTAACAGATACAGAAATAAGGATGCCTCAAGCTTCCAAATCAAATTTGAAAGTATGTGAGAAAACAAATAACAGAACATCAGGAAACTTCACACGTTGTTTCATTAAAATAAGCTACAGCAATTTATAGAAAAGAAAAACTGTGAAATCAGTATCACCAAGGATGAAATTAGCTTCTTTTGTTAATGAGCACATGAAAATGCTTATACAGTTTCTTTTCTTACATAAAGACACTAAGAAGTATAAAATGAGTTTAATTAGTTTGATGACAGCATCTAAAGAGAGTGGACATTGAAAAAGAGTAAAAGCACAACATTTTAGTAGGCTATAATGTACAGGCAAAGGAGACAAACTAGAAAGAAAATAGAAATTTTTAAAAATTTTATTTAATTTTTGTATATTTCATAGATTTCAATTGATCATAGATCAATTGAAATTCAATTGATTCAATTGACCATAGATCTCAATTGATCTTAATCACCTTTATACACCCCCTCACCCCCCCACCCCCTGCTCCATTGACATCCTTCCACAGAACTCCCCCCACCCCCACCAGTTTGTGTTAAGGCCTACTGTGCCAAATTAATGTCCTGGGACATTGCTCAATGCAAGTTCTAGTTGGCCTATCCAGAGTCCCTCACTTTAAGAAAACCAGCTTTTCCTCACCCAGTATTTCTTCAGGTAAGATTATGAGCAGGGTCCCAGGAGCCTTACTTATAGGACTCTATTTTCAGATGGTCATACACTGCCTCCCTGACTCTTACAATCTTTTAGCTTCCTCTTCTCCAATGTCCCTGAGCCCTGAGCGAATGTAGCTTAATATAGGAGAGCTTTCCAAGGACCCACACATTACAGACTCCTAATCTCCATGGTTTGGTCATTTATGACCTTTTGTGTTCCTGGGCCTCTGCTGAAAATAGAATTTTTTAATGTATATGTGTGTGGGGAGTGATGGTTAGTTTTAGTGTATGGGGAGTGATGGTTAGTTTTAATGTATCTGTGTATGGGGAGTGACGGTTAGTTTTAATGTATATGTGTATGGGGAGCGATGGTTAGTTTTAATGTATATGTGTGTGGGGAGTGATGCTTAGTTTTAATGGATATGTGTATGGGGAGTGATGGTTAGTTTTAATGTATCTGTGTATGGGGAGTGATGGTTAGTTTTTGTCAACTTGACACAAACTAGAGTCAGCTGGGAAGAAGGAACTCAGTGGAGGAATTTCCTCCATCAGACTGGTCTGTGGGGCATTTTCCTGATTACCATGCTTTGTCCATCCCTCCTCAGCTTAACCTCTGGGCCTGTGGGCACAGCTACAGTGGCCCTTCCTCATCGATAAATCCATGGCTTTCTATTCAGCTACTTTGCTATTTTTAGTTTTTGATCTTTGTTTCTACTGAGGCTGAAATAAGGTATATGGTAAGGACTTAATATTTTTGAATGAATTAAAGTTAGCTAATTAAACTGACCCATAATAATGCATACTTTTGTTGTTGTTGTTGTTGTTCCTTTAAGAGCCAGGTATTGTGCTGGATAGTTTTAGTGTAAACTCGACACACCTGGGGTGAGGGCGCCTTATTTGGGGAATTGCTTCCATCTGACTGCCCTATGACCATGTCTGTGGGGTATTTTCTTGATTGTTGAGTGATGTGGGAGGACCCAGCCCACTGTGGGTGGTGCCACCCCTGGGCAGCTTGCTGTGTATTGTATGAGAAAGTAGGCTGGGCATGGGCTAGGGGAGCAAGCCAGTCAGCATCGTTCCTCATGGCCTGTGCTTCAGCTCCTGCCTCCAGGTTCCTGCCCTGAGTTCCTACCTTGGGCTCCCTCAGTGATTGTGCCCTGGAAGATGTAAGACGAATAAACTCTTTCCTCCCCCAGTTGGTATTGGTCATAGTATTTTGTCACAGCAATTGAAGGCGAACTAGAAGAGGTTTATAGCCTAGGCTGTCCTCAGATTCACTATGTGCTTGAGGATGGTCTTGAATTCTTGATTATCCTGCCTCAGCCTATCAAGTGCTGGAATTAGAGGCACGAGATACCACACCCAGTTGTTTTCAGTGCTGGGGACCAAACCCAAGGCTTTGTGCTAGCCCAGCAAGCACTGAACTAACTGAACACTGTCCTAACTCTAGTCTCCTCTTTCATGAAACTTTCTCTTCTGCCATCTAGTACACGGCTTGGCCTTTTCCCAGTTGGCCATTTTATGAACTATCTTTTCCTCTACCTTCTTCACTGGCCCTTGGTCTCCATCATTGTCATCCTCCATCTCCTTCACTGGCTTTTGGTCTCTGTCAACAATATGTGCTCTTCCTACTGTTCATTAAAGGAGAGCCTGTGCAAGGCAATTCCTTCACTTACTGCTTGCATATAGAAGGCTCTGATATATACTTTAAGTTCCACCTGCTTAAGTTCCATCTAAGTATCCCCAGCTTCCAATATATTATCTTGAGATTGATAATGCATAATTACATCAAATGAATCTTGTCCAATATGGAGCCTCTAATCACATTCCCAGCTCAAATCCACCATAGTCTCACATGTATTAACAGACTATTAGTCAGTTGCCAAACCTTGGGATCTTGGAGTTGTGCCTTCCATTCTCCACTGGCTTTACCAAATATTAACAACAGAACAGAGGGGATGGAGAAAAGAGAACCAAGAATGTCATGTGCTAGCTTCTGCTAGTGCTCTTTTTTGAGTTTTATAAACATAGCAGGTTTGCAAAATGTCTCACACTTTCCAACTGAGATGTGCATAAAATTCTTATTTATTTATTTTGTTTTTTTCCCTAAGTCTCCAACTGCTCGTTAATAGGAAAAACACATTAAGTTAATGTTCAAGCCTGTTCAAAGCATAATACAGTCCAATCATTTAAGCAGACCTTCAAGGAATGCCAAGTCTCCCTTGGAAAGAGTGCTTAGCCTCTGAGGACTTTTCCCCTCCCCTGCTGCTTTTTGGAGTACACAGGAGGAAGAGTCGGGATTGATGTCTGCAGACCAGGGGAGACACAAGCTCTCACACCCCACAGCGTGGCTCCAGAGCTCCCTGTCATGACAGAACATACACTCTGGTCCCTTGAGCTGATCAAGACCAGAAGGCCCGCAGCTGACTCTTCCCCACTGTGGCTTCTACTGGCTGTTTTCCTGTCTTGGTGTCCTTGCTCTGCCTCAGTTGCCCCCATAGCTGACTCCACTTTTGTTCCACACAGGAACTGAGGCTAAACTTGATAAGATGTCTATTTATTTCTTAGCCTGCATCCTGGAAAGACTATGGCATTAGCTTCCTCCCACTTGACCTCAGTGAAACCCTCTCTTTGAACACAACCTCATCCCCCTAGGAACTTGGGACTGACTACTGGCGTTCCTCCCATTCCTTCCCCTTCTTACACTGTCTTTCTCCCTTCTCATAATCCTTGGGACCCCCCCACAAAAAAAAAAAACAAAACAGGTAGGCTTTTCTTTTCCTTCCTCAATGTTCTATCCTTCTCTTTTCTGGATTCATATGTAAATTGGAGTAAGATGATATCTTAAAGTGGTTTTGATTTGCATTTCCTTAATGATTAGTGATGTTGAACACTTCTTGAGGTGTTTCTCAGACATCTCTAATTCCTCACTTGTGAAGTCTCTGTTCAGTTCTTTGCTCCATCTATTGAGTGGATCATTTGTTTTCTTTTTTCTTTGTTTTTTGAGTAGTTTATATATTCTGGAAATCAATGCTTTGTCAGATGT
>VZQC01007277.1:2138660-2187328 GCA_009823505.1 Rhizomys pruinosus
TGGGCTGGAGAGATGGCCTAGCGGTTAAGAGCGCCGACCGCTCTTGCAGAGGACCCGGGTTCGATCCCCAGCAACCACATGGCGGCTGAGAACCGTCTGAAGCTCCAAATCCAGGAGAACTCCAGTTCCAGGGGAATCCGAGACCCTCTTCTGAACTCCGCGGCGTTGCACGACACGGGTGCACAGACTTGCATGCAGACAGTACATTCATACACATACAGAAATAAATAAAAAAAAATATATATATATATATTATGTTAAACAAACAGTTTTAAGGTATTGTTAAAAAAATAATGCCTGGATGGGCAGTGACTGTTCTCCCAGAACTGGCATGGCTCCTGAGCTGTCTCCATCACTTCTGCTCCTCAGCACCCTGACCACACTTGCCATGGTCAATTGGATTCTCCTGGAAAGCTCCATCACCCAGAACCCTCCAGTGGGAACCTGAAGAAGACAGGTGCCCCCTCCATTCCCCTGGGCTTTCTCTGATCTTCTGCTTTCAGGGACCAGATTCTACAGAGAGAGCGGAGCCAGTCTGGAAAAACTGCAAGGTCTCAAACTCTCAGCTGTGGAGCAAAGACATTTTGATATCAGGTTGTGTATAAAGACCAAAGTCAGGTTCGGTTCAATATCTGCCACAACCAGACGACTGTTCATACTAGGGAAGTGGGTTTTGAGAGGTGGTTTGTCCTGTGATCTCCTTACTTATTTGATTTGATGAACTGGTGTTGACTTATTCCTTCCCACCATAGCTCCTGCTCAGGCTGCAGGCATCTCTGATGTTGAAATGCAGATGCCTCAGATTTCTGAGGCTTCCTGGGTTCTGGGGTACTGTCATCTTGTGGCTAACTAGCTGCTACAGGAGTCCACATCCCTGACACACACTTGGCTTTTATGTCCTCTGCTGTGGAGGAATTCTAGCTTGTCCATTCACTGTCATTTCCAAAGTATATTAGCTTCTCTGGCTATTAGCCCCTTTCTTCTTTTTTTTTTGTCCATATATGTCCCAAGTTCATTTGGGATACTGTTACCAAGCACCATAAGGATAGATAGCTTACAGACCCAGAATCAGATTTCTTTTTTTTTTTTTTGTCTTTTCTTTTTTTTAATTTTTTAAAATTTATTTGTGTGTGTGTATGAATGTACTGTCTGCATGCAAGTGTGTGCACCCGTGTCGTGCAATGCCGCAGAGGTCAGAAGAGGGTGTCGGATTCCCCTGGAACTGGAGTTCTCCTGGAATTGAAGTTTCAGACGGTTCTCGGCCGCCATGTGGGTGCTGGGGATCGAACCCGGGTCCTCTGTAAGAGCGGTCGGTGCTCTTAACCGCTAGGCCATCTCTCCAGCCCCTTTTTTTGTCTTTTTAAGACAGGGTCTCCCTGTAGCTCCAGCTGTCCTGGAACTCACTCTGTAGACCAGGCTGGCCTTGAACTCACAAAGATCCGCCTGCCTCTGCCTCCCAAGTGCTAGGATTAAAGGCATGCGCCACCATGCCTGGCTGTAAGATTCTTTTTTTTTTTTTTTTAAGATTCATTTTTAAACTTGGTATAAAGTCTTAAGCAATACCAAGACTCAAAGCTATAGATCCCAAGTTCAAGCATGGATCATTGATAGATGACTAGATTAATGAATCTGGAAGAAAATAAAGAATTCAAAATCTTGTAAAATTCATCCAAACACTCCCAAAACACAACCAAGTCAAGTGAAGCAATTTCATACTTTCCATCCATTAAAACACAAAGAATGAGGGGCTGGAGAGATGGCTCCGTGTGTAACGTGCTTGTGTAAGTGTGAGGACTGGAGTTGGGACCTCCAGCACCCACGTAAAGGCTGGGTGTGGTGGTGTGCTCTGGGAGGTCCTGTGGGCACAGGAGGAGGCCAGGAGCTCACTAGCCAGCCTGTCTACTGGAAATGGAGAGTCCCAGCTCAGTAAGAAAGACTCTGTCTCAATACTAAAGTGGACAGATACTGATGTGACCTCTTTGTTCACATGTGCACACATGCATGTGCACACCCACACATGTATAGCACAAACACAAAAAGAAAAATTTATTTACAATATATGGGGGCTTAAGTACATTTACTTTAGTAGTTGATGTCTTAAACATCTGTCCAAGTAGCATTTTGTGGTGAAGACTTTGGTCAGCAAGCTTCATGCAGTAATATTTTCTGTTCTTTCTGCGTTCCAGCTGTTGGGTTTAGGGGAAAGCATCTTGTAATTGGGGGCATGTCAAAACCAAAAGGCCTTTTGGGTTCATATTTTTTGCATCAGTTACATTGCTGCCAGGAAGTAGAGGGCATCCAGGAAAATTTCAGCCAGGTATCTGAACCATACAAGAGTACTTTTGTTTTGGTATCCACTTTGTGGATACAATGGGGAAAATGGATCAGTGAAACATCCCCAACACATTAACTGCAGACCTGGTCTGCTTGAATGGCACAGGGAATGACATCATGTTTGAAAAAATATGTTGCTTCTTTTTACTTAAAATCTGTATAACAATAACTTTGGGATTGAAACATAAAAATGCTCTCTATAATTTTTCTGCTGTACAGTATCATCTTGTAGCATTCTCTTTTACCTGTAGGATGATTTAACTTAAAAAATTAAGTTTGCTTCCCAAGCTAACCACATACAGTCACCCAAAACAGCTTGGGTGAATTTGATGAAATCTGCACCTTGATTCCAGCCTATAGGTATGTGTAATACAACTGCCTTTTTGAGATTCATGGGTCAAAAAACAAAAACCTAAAATAAAAAGGGGGATACAGATATATATGAAAACTTTTTGTCAAAAACTTTGCAATTCAAATCTTAAAACTAACTACGGGAAAAGATTTGTATGTTCCCACAGGTCAAAACGTCACCAACTTAATGGCTGAGAAAGAAAAGATACAGCTTTGCATTGTGTAGGATGTACCAGGAAGTGCCAGCAGAAAGGTTGGCCCGTCTGAACATTGAAAGGAAGAAAAGCCTCAGACTGCTACAGACATCAAACCCCTCAGTGGATCCTACTTGTAACAACTATTTATAATGAGTCCTAATGAAACTTACCTTCTAGGTGCTGCAAAGGTTTTGATATGAGAGACTTTCTTACCTCCCCCCCAGAACAAGGAGAAATATGACGATGATGAGGTCGCTCTCCAACTGTAAATTGGAGACAACTATTATAGAGGTAATCTCTTATAAAACTGGTAAAACTGCCTTCTTTAATTGACTAATAGACATAAGAACTGTGAAAAGGATTATTCTCTGTTCAGAACCAAATATAATACTAAAGTCCTTGGGCTATGCACTTAGGCAAAGTATATTAATGCAGGAGCTCTGACATCAGCAATGGATTGTTCTACCAGGGGGATGTTGGCCAGGGGATCCAAGGCCCCACAAAAGGTAAGGGCTCCTTGCCTCTAAGTTGGGATACCTGCAGGAGGAGAGGCGATAAGACCCTGCTGCCGAAGACCTGACGTTAACATGGGAGGGATGTATTGAGACCGCACATGCAAGGGTACAGATGGCCTCTGGAATGCCAGAGAGTGTTACCAAAGGCCACTAAACCAATAAAGCAAATATAGGTCTCCTTGAGTCAAGCAAGACTCCTCCGTCAGCACCAGCTACACCTCACCTGCCTGGAAATACTGTGCAGCAGTGGCAGCCATATGCCTGTATATCCCAAATCTAATTGGCTATTAGCTCTCTCCTTGGAGGAATAACCCACAGCTGATGCCACAAGCTTACATCCTCTAGTGGTTAGGAGATGTTATAAGCTGCAGTAAGACCCTGTCATATTTTACAGAAAAAACATAATTCATGGATTAACATACTATCCAAACATCTGTGTCTATACCAAAGTAACCTACCATAACAATTAGTACTGTTTAAATTCCTATATATCTAATTGCTTGTGCTTCATTAGTAGGATTGAAAGGTTATCCCTGGACAAACTGTCAGCCCATGAAAGGAAATAGCCAGAATTGACCAGAGTCCAAAACAACAGCTCCAGAGAAAGTAGACTGTTTTGCTTCTCGTCCACCTGTGCCCCTTTTCTAAGCCTAGGGAACAATTTGTGGAAGAGGGGGTGTGGTAGAATGTAAGGGCTGCGACTGGGGTGAATGGTGAAACTACAGCAATATAGTCTGGACACTCATCTGATCAACTTGATTGAACATACAAGCCCCCCCCCAGCTGGATGGTGGGACCCTTGGGCTGTATGGGTTTGGGCACAACTGCTTGCAAATTGGTTTTACATGAAGGATGCCTGTACTCATAAATGATTACTTATTGTTAAAAAATGAAAAAAAATAAAGAAGTAATAAAAAAATGTGTTGCTTCTTTAGGGCTAAATGAGGCTGGAATTGGTACTATCCTGTGTGGCTGTTCACATTGTCTCCAAACATCCTGGAAAGTAGTGTTTGTTTCTTTGTTTTTGTTGTGTTTTTTTTTGCAACTGGATGATTCTATGTTCTTACTCCATGGACCCAAACCTCATCCGTCAAGAAACAAAAACAACAACAAAAAAACCCAAAGCCTGCAATTAACAGAATAGATGGTCTCATGCCCAGCAGAAATCTCCCTGGGATGAACTCAGGCGACCTGGCCTCTAGCTGGTGGTTCACTGTGTGTGTAAATGTAATCTGGTCATGAGATCTCGAGCCTCCAGTCTTCTCAGTTATTCAATAGCTCTAATCATACCAGTCTCTTCTGATTGACAGAAGAGCAATGCAATAGCATATATGAGCATGATTTTTAACTGCTGATATGGGGGAATATGGGGTCCATGGGGACCCTTCAAGTGTTCTTAGTATCATTCATACAAGAATTTAAGAAGGGACTCAAATGGAAGATTTGGAACAATTTTACTAGAATTGAAAGAACCCCTCCATCAGGACAGGCAAGCTGTAATTTTAGCAGCTGCCTTGAGGAGATTTGGAGGGGAGAAAGAAAGAAAGAAAAACCATAAAGTCATGCTGGTTTAGAGTGGGCATGGAGGACTAGCAGCCACCTGTCAGGGAGTTTTAAAGGAGTAAGAAAGACTAAAATGTTGGGACAGCACTAAGCATTAAGGAAAGCATGCTTAGAGAAGAGATATAGCACTAGGCATGGTGGTGTACACCTTTAATACCAGCACTCCAGAAGCAGAGGCAGGTGGATTTCTGTGAGTTCAAGGCCAGCCTGATCTATATAGTGAGTTCCAGGCTAGAGAACAGAGGTAGAAAAGGAGAGGTTATGCTTTTAAGCAGGCAGATTCACAGAGAGCTACATGTCTGTGGCCCAGTCCATAAGCACCATACTAGAGGGGAGGGATTCTGAACAAAAATAAGATGCCATTAATGAGATGTCATTAATGCACAAGTTATGCCACCTATCTCTTTAGCATAACTTAGGGTGAACCTTCTCAGGCAGTCCTGTGACCAGGTGTTTGACCTGAGAAAACTGGAAAGTTCAGGCTCTGCCCAGGCCAGAGATTCTTGTTCTCCTGATCAGTTTTCTCATAGGGAGCTTTTTACTACTAGGATAGCACAAGGCACAAAAAGTGTAAGTTACCCAACCTCAGAAGTCCCAGCTCAGACTTCAGACAGGCGTACAGAGTCAGTGACATGCTTGTGAGGCAAGGTGGACCCCCCACCAACCTGGTGGAGCTCTGGTGCAGAGGACCTAACGGGTGGAGCATTGGTGATTATAGTCTGTGCAGCCAATGTTGAGGTGCCAGAATTCAAAGAAACAAATAAACAGACAAATCCACATGCCAAAGACACAAAGAAAAAACAACATGGGAAAAGCTCATAATAAATCCACACCGAACTCTACCAATCCTACAGAAGATCCCTATAATGAGATCTCCAAGGAAAGAAGCCAAGACATCAATCTTAAAATAACAACTGTAGACATATTCAAAAAAATTAGAGAACTAAGGGAAGAGAATGAAAAACTCAAAAAAGACCTACAGGGAGATAATGACAAACAGTGGAAAGAACTAAGGGGAGAGATTGAAAAACTCAAGAAGGACCTAGAGGGAGCAAATGACAAACTCTGGAAGGAGGTCAAAACACTGAAAAGATCCCAGGCCGAAATGAAAAAGAAAATGACCATGAACCAAAGAGCTACAAGATGAGAATGACAGGCTCCAGAGGGAAGTGGAAAATCTAAGGAAATCACAGGATGAAATGAAAAAAGATATTGAATATTCATCCAACCACCAGGAAAGGATGGGAAAAAGCCTCAGAAGCAGAATGGAGGAAGCAGAAAAAAGACTATCAGATCTGCAGGATAATATGGAGCAACTAGAAAGCTCAAGTAAAGATAATGAAAAATTTTTAAAAACACAAGAGTGGAACAACCAGGAAATGTGGGACACTATGAAAAGACCACACCTCCACATCATAGGGATAGAGGAAGGAGAAGAATACCAAGACAACACTATTGACCAGATATTCAACAGGATAATAGAAGAAAATTTCCCCAAACTGAAAAAAGACAATCCCATACAAATACAAGAAGCACATAGAACACAAAATAGACAGGACCAGAAAAGAAACTCCCCATGCCATATAATTGTTAAAACACTAGACGCTCAAAACAAAGACAAAATACTGAAAGCCACAAGAGAAAAACAACAAGTTACATATAAGGTGAAACCCATCAGAATTACAGCTGACTTCTCAGTCCAAACTATGAAAGCTAGAAGAACGTGGACCAAAGTATTCCCTATGCTAAATGACTTTAGATGCCAACCCAGACTACTATATCCAGCAAAAATGTCAGTTACAGTTGAAGGAGAAAGAAAAATCTTTCATGACATGAACAAGATGAAAGAATACATGCCTAAGAAACCAACACTTCAGAAAATCCTTGAAGCAACCCAAAGAACAGAGGAAAGGAGTAATTATCCCTAAGCAATTAAAGAGAGAAATCAACAACGCATAATAGAGTAAATACAAGCCTAGACCAAGAATACAAACAAGAAATAAGATGAAAGGAAGCAACACGCATCTCTCAATAATAACCTTAAATATTAATGGTCTAAACTTCCCAATCAAAAGACGTAGACTGGGAGAATGGATTAGGAAACAGAATCCTTCTATATGCTGTCTACAAGAAACCCATCTCACCCTCAAAGACAGACACCACCTTAGAGTGAAAGGATGGAAAAAAATATTCCAAGTGAATGGTACCAAGAAATAAGCCGGAGAGGCTATTCTAATATCAAACAAAATAGATCTCAAAGTGAAACTAATCAGAAGAGACAAAGAGGGCCATTACATCCTTGTCAAAGGATGCAATTAACTATGAAGACTTCACAATCCTAAATGTCTATGCACCAAACTCTGGTGCATCTAAATTTATAAACACTACACTGCAGGACCTCAAGACACAGATTAAATCTAACACTAATAGTGGGAGACTTCAACACCCCATTGAGCCCCTTGCATAGATCAAATGGCCAAAAAAATAGAGAGACATCAGAATTGAACAATACAATACACCAAATTGACCTCACAGACATCTACAGAATATCCCACCCAAACACCAGAGAATATACTTTCTTTTTTTAAAAAAATTTTTGGTCTTTTCAAGATAGGGTCTTCCTGTAGCCCCAGCTGTCCTGGAACTCACTCTGCAGACCAGGCTGGCCTTGACCTCACAAAGATCCACCTGCCTCTGCCTCCCCCCAAATGCTAGGATTAAAGGCGTGCGACACCACGCCCAGCTTCAAAGAATATACTTTCTATTCATCACCTCATGGAACATTCTCCAAAATTGACCACATACTGAGGCACAAAAGAAATCCCAACAAATACAAAAGGATTGAAATTATTCCATGCATTCCATCAGACCACAGTGCAATAAAGCTCAATATGAACTAGCTACAAGAACACATGGAGAGTAAACAACACAATCCTGAGTAATGAATGGGTCAGGGAAGAAATAAAGAGTGAAATAAAAGTATTTATGGAACAGAATGAAAAAAGACAATGCCACACAACAAAACTTATGGGATACTTTAAAAGCAGTCTTGAGAGGGAAATTTATAGCCCTAAGTGCCCACATCAAAAAAAACAAAAACAAAAAAAACAAAAAAAACCAGAAAGGGAACAAATAAGCATCTAACACTGCAGCTAAAAACACTTGAGAGACAACCACAAATGCACCCTAAACCCAAAAGACAGGAAGAAATCAAAACATCAGAGCAGAAATCAATAAAATAGCAACAAAGAAAATAATAAATAGAATCAATAAATCCAAAAGCTGGTTCTTTGAAAAGATAAACAAAATAGACAGTCCCCTAACTCAGTTAACCAAAAAAAGAAAGAAAGAGCAACTCCAAATCAATAGTATTCCTGATGAAAGGGGAAACATCACAACAGACAAAGAAAAGATCCAGAAAACCATACAGGAATACTTCAAAAGCCTATACTCCACTAAATTTGAAAACCTAAGAGAAATGGATGAATATTTGAAATCCCAGGAACCAACAAAGCTTAACCAAGAACAGATTGACAGTTTAAACAGACCTATAATATTTGAGGAAATTAAGGATGTAATAAAAAACCTCCCAACTGAAAAAAGCCTGGGCCCAGATGGATTCACAGCAGAATTCTATAAAACATTAAAGAGGTCCTACAACCATCACTACTCAATCTGTTCAGAAGGATAGAAACAGAGGGAATTCTCCCAAATTCCTTCTATGAAGCCAGCATCACCCTAATACCAAAACCAGGAAAAGATACAACCAAAAAAGAAAGCTATAGATCCATCTCATTAATGAACACAGATTCAAAAATTCTCAACAAAATACTTGCAAATCGCATACAGACCCACATCAAAAAGATCATCCATCATGACCAAGTTGGATTCATACCAGAGATGCAGGGATGGTTCAACATACAAAAATCAATAAATATCATAAAACACATAAATGGACTGAAAGACAAAAACCACACGATCATCTCAATTGATGCAGAAAAAGCCTTTGACAAGATCCGGCATCCCTTCATGTTTAAAGTCCTAGAGGGAATCAGACTGAAGGCAACATTCCTCAATGTAATCAAAGCCATATACAGCAAACCCACTGCCAACATCATCCTAAATGGAGAAAACTGGAATCATTTCCCTTAAAGGCAGGAACCCGGCAAGGCTGCTCCTTATTGCCACTCCTCTTCAACGTAGTGCTTGAAATGCTCGCTAGGGCAATAAGACAAGAGAAGGAAATTAAAGGATTACTAATCGAAAAAGAAGAAGTTAAGCTATCCCTTTTTGCAGATGATATGATAGTTTACCTAAGGGATGCTAAAAACTCCACCAAAAAACTTCTAGAAACAATTAAGAGTTTCAGTAAAGTGGTGGGATACAAAATTAACCTGGAAAAATCAGTAGCCTTTCTTTACACCAATAATAAACAAGTGGAGAAGGAATATAAGAAGACTTCCCCACTCACAATAGCCTCAAAAACAATAAAATACCTGGGAACAAACTTAACCAAAGATACCAAAGATCTCTACAACAAAAATTTTAAACTCCTGAAGAAGGAGATTGAAAATGACATCAAAAGATGGAAAGATCTCCCATGCTCATGGATTGGAAAAATAAATATAGTAAAAATGTCCATTTTACCCAAATTATATACAGATTCAATGCAATCCCAATCAAAATCCCCCCCCCCATGAGCTTCTTAACAGACTTGGAAAAAAAATCCTTAAATTCATATGGAAAAACAAAAGACCCCAAATAGCTAAAGCAACCCTGAGTGAAAGATGTAAATATACAGGGGGAATTGCTCTACCAGACTTCAAGCTATATTACAGGGCCATAGCCATAAGACAGACTGGTACTGGCACAAAAACAGACCCATTGACCAATGGAACAAAATTGAAGATCCAAATTTGAGCTTATACAATTTCAACCACCTCATATTTGACAAAGGGGCAAAAAAACCTCAATGGAGGAAGGATAGCATCTTCAGCAAATGGTGCTAGCAAAACTGGATCACCATTTGTAGAAGAACAAAATTAAACCCCTACCTCTCACCCTGTACAAAAAATCAACTCCAAGTGGATCAAAGATCTCAACGTAAAACCTGAAACCCTGAAGGTGATAGAAAAAAAAGTTGGTAACAACCTACAAAGACATAGATATAGGAAAAGACTTTCTTTTTTTNACCCAGGTCCTCTGGAAGAGCAGTCATTGCACTTAACCACTGAGTCATCTCTCCAGCCCCGGAATAGACTTTCTTTTTTTTGGTCTTTTTTGAGACAGGGTCCCCTGTAGCTCCAGCTGTCCTGGAACTCACTCTGTAGACCAGACTGGCCTTGAACTCACAAAGATCCGCCTGCCTCTGCCTCCCGAGTGCTAGGATTAAAGGCATGCGCCACCACGCCCGGCCGGAAAAGACTTTCTAAATCAGACAGTAGCTACACAGGAAATAAGGTCAACAGTTGACAAATGGGACCTTATTAAATTCAAAAGCTTCTGTACAGCAAAAGAAACAATCAAGGAAGTGAAGAGAAAACCCACAGAGTGGGAGGAAATCTTCACTAGTGATTCATCTGACAGAGCATTAATGTCAAGAATATATAGACTACTCAAAAAACAAAGAAGAAAACAAATGACCTACTCAAAAGATGGAGTAAAGAGCTGAACAGAGACTTCACCAGTGAAGAAGGAAAAATGGCTGAGAAACATCTTAAAAAATGTTCAACATCATTAATAATTAAGGAAATGCAAATTAAAACCACTCTCAGATATCATCTCACTCTGATACGACTGGCTAAAATCAAGAACACAAAAGATACCAAATTCTGGAGAGGTTGTGGGGAAAGGGGAACACTCATCCACTGCTGGTGGGAATGTAAACTTGTACATCATTATGGAAAGCAGTGTGGAGAACACTTAAAAAACTCAATATGAGCCTACCACCCAGCCCAGCCATACCACTCCTGGGTATGTACCCACAAGACTCATCCTACCGCAAAGATACATGCACATCCATGTTTACTGCAGCTCTCTTCACAATAGCGAAGAGCTGGAACCAACCCAAATGCCCCTCAACTAAAGAGTAGATGACAAAAATGTGGTACATCTACACAATGGAGTACCACTCAGTGGTAAAGAAAAATGACATCATGAAATTTGGAGGTAAATAGATGGAACTCGAAGCCATTATGCTAAGTGAAGTAACACCAAATCCCCAGATGAAAGGGAAGCTGAAGAACATTATTGTTATATTTCTGTTTATCTGAAAGCAACTATGTTGTTATAATGTAAATCTCTTAACAGCTCTAGAATCCATCCATCACTTACTCTCAGACTCTGTAATTACTATATATGAGTGGAAAGTATATATACATATTTTAGAGTAATATTAAAGGAGGAAAATGTGAATTTCTAAACATAAAAAAAAGACTGAGAGAAAGATGCAGGATAGTTATGGCAGAGTTCATGATCTGGGGTGGGGTGGGGGGAAGGGAAAGGGGAATATATCTAAACTAAACTGAGAAATGATGTCTGAAATACACAAAACATCAATAAAAGCATAAAAAAATGTGTAAGTTAGTGCTTCACTTATAGTAGAAAACAAGAAGCAGAGAAAGCAAGCAAGGCCTCTAACTAACACCATGCAATAAATGAGATGCTTGGATAAGATGTACAAGAAAACACTCTGTGTGTGTGTGTGTGTGTGTGTGCACGCGCGCGCGTGCGTGTGTGTGTGTGTGTGTGTGTGTGTGTGTGTGTGTACATGCATGCACCACAGTGTGCACATTAGGCATCAGAGAACAATTTTCAAAGTCAATTCTTTCCTTCCATGTGTGGGTCTCAGGGACTGAACTCACGTGACCAGTCTTGACAGCAAGAGCCCTTAACAACTGAGCTATCTTACCAGCCCCTTGTCCATGCTTTTAAGAGGAGAAAATCAATATAAGCTTTGTCAATAGAGCTTTATATCTTGATCAATTTCTTGCTTATTTTCAAGTTCAACAGTGCATGAAGTTCTAAAGACCAGATGACAGTTAAGGATGTCTACAGGAGGGATTCTAAATAGTAAAGATCTATTATATGAAATGCACAAAAAACTTAATAAAAACTTTTTTTGTCTTTTTGAGACAAGGTTTCCCTGTAGCTCCAGCCGTCCTAGAAACTCACTCTGTAGACCAGGCTGGCCTTGAACTCACAGATATATGCCTGTCTCTGCCTCCTGAGTGCTGGGATTAAAGGCATCCACTGCCACACCCAGCTTCAGTGAAATATTTTTTAAAAAAGTAATCACACAAATCTCCACAGGCTCCTCTCTAAAGCTCTGCCTAAGTGCTGACTCAGCATCTGGGCAGCCTTAAGTGCTGACTCAGCATCTGGGCAGTCTCAAGATTTAAGATGAGCTGCTTTGGCTGTCTGTTGCTGTTTCTGGTTCTCTGTCTAGGATAAATGGGAGAAATTCTATACTTGAACATTTGCTACACTAGCCCTTCCATGTTTGGTTTTAATAATGAAGCATTATTCTTCTAGAGAAACCTTTCATAAACTGAGTATTGTTCTAAAATCTCCTTATCTACATTTCTTGTGGAACTTTCTCTGATAGGCTCTGTTCAGTTACAAACATCTGCCTTTGAGCTTTCATCACCATGAAGTGACTATACAGGACACGTCATGCCTGTGTGCACAGAAGGAACTACCATGGGAAGCAGTTCGTGTGCACATGTTTACCTGATGTCCACAGACACATCCCAGGTGAATACTCCCATGTGTTCTTGCAGAGAACATACAGAGGTGTAGTCGAAGATAAAAGTGCCCAGCATTCCCCCAAAAGTGTCTGTGACATGAGTCAAGCCTGTTCCTAGGTTGAGTCTTCAACGTTTAAGTGGCATTGTACTGCTAAGTGCTTTTACAAATGCCACTTGGGCCTACTGGGAAGTTCTAGTTACTCTATTAACTTCCCACAAGCATCTCACATTTTCCTGAACTCCCTTCTGAGGAGCAAGATGACAATAGATGCTTCTGTTTGGTTGTAAAGCTCTGGCCTTCCTGGGTCAGAGTTGCAAATGAAACCCTCCACCGTTTTGTTTTGTTCTGCTTTTATACTGGGTTGCATAAGGCCTTTTCATGGGAGTATATGATATTCTCTGAGCATAGCCTGCTGCCTCTCCTTTCACAGCTGTCTTGCCCCACTCACTACACTTGTTTTCTTAGACAGTTTTGCTTCTATGTTCATGTTGCCTGTACATATGTGATTTTATATTTCCATATAGATTCAAGGAACCAGAAAGGACAAAAAACATGATATGTGTCTTTCTGAGAGTAATTTGCTTAATATGATTATCAGTAAACAACATAACTGCATTCTTCTGTATGGCTGTAAACAAAAAACTATTATCCTCTGCTTTTTAAGATCTGTCATATCTTATAGAGGCCAAAGATCTTAGATAAAAGAAAAAAAGGGGGGGGGGGGCTGGAGAGATGGCCTTGCGGTTAAGAGTGCCAACCGCTCTTGCAGAGGACCCAGGTTTGATCCCCAGCACCCACATGGCAGCTGAGAATCATCTTTAACTCCAGTTCCAGGGGAATCCGACACCCTCTTCTGACTTCCACGGCATTGCATGACATGCGTGCACAAACCTACATGCAGACAGTATATTCATACACATACAAAAATAAATAAAATAAATAAAATATTTAAAAAAAAGAAAAATAATGAGAAAGACCACATTCCTAAATCCAGGAGATAATCTTTCATGAACATAGACTAATGTCCTTGGGCTTTTTCATATCTATGTATGTCATTAGCTCTTTAGTAAATTAATTGGTCAAATGGTAAAATATCATGTTCTAACGTAGCCACGTACTGGAGTAACACTTGACAAGAAAGTGAAATGACCTTCTTTACTTTTTTTTTCTTTTTTTGGTCTTTTTGAGACAGGGTCTTCCTGTAGCTCCGGCTGTCCTGGAACTCACTATGTAGAGCAGGCTGGCCTTGAACTCACAAAGATCTGCCTGCCTCTGCCTCCCAAGTGCTAGGATTAAAGGCATGTGCCACCATGCCCAGCCGACATTCTTTACTTTTAAAATGATGTACTAGCAGTGGCCTGTTGGAGCTGTTGTGAGCCAATGGTGTACATGCCTCCTCTCTACTACAGTACATCGTCTGAAGCTTGCAGCTGGGATGAGATGATTCACCCCGTGACAGGTACAAGCCACACATTGGAGTTTGATATTCCCTGGACAGATGGGTATTGAACACGTACTTCTCTGATGTGTGCCTCAGTGTGAAGCATGTTGGTACAGGAGGTCATTTGATGGCCCAGATCTAGACTAGGCCTTTGTTCCTCTTGCAGCAGAGTGGTGTGCAAAGAATCAGGAGGCACTTAGGATGGAGGAATGACCACAAATTGGAGTTGGGTGATCAAAGAAAAACTATCACCACAAGGAGTGGTCATTTCTATCCTATAGACATGGTTTTCTTTTTTAACCCAAGCCTTGGCTTTTACCTGTTTTCTTGCTGGTTTTAATTCTTCATTTCAATATTTTTTTCCAGAGATCTTTGGATTATGATTCTGTTAGGCAGTATATTAATCAATCTGAGTAAAAGCAACTGGCAATCTTTATAACCTGTATAAACTATTGCCGGTATCTTCCTTCAGACTTGGCAAATATGTGTTGTTTGACATGATTCTTGCAGAAATTTGAACAAATATCTACTGACTCCATTAGTAATCCCCACGTATTAGTTACTTTTCTGTTGCTGTGACTGAACACTATGACCAAGAGAAAATTTAGCAAAGGAAAAGTTTATTTGAGCTTACAGTTCCAGGGGAATTAGAATCCAACATGGCAGGGAAGCACAGGGGCAGGAGGGGGCTGGAGTGGTAGCAGAAATCACAGGCTCACATCTTCAACCAGACACAGGAAGCAGAGTGACTGGGAGTCCCACAAGGCTTAAGAACTCTCTAAGCCCACTCCCAGTGACTGTGTTTCCTCCAGCATGGCCACATCTTCTAAGAGCGCCCGAAACAGCGCCACCAATGGGAATAAAATGCCCCAATACTTAGAGCCTATGGAGGACATTCTCATTCAAACCACCACACCCCAGTACTACATAAAACCATGTGTTGTGGCGCATGCCTGTAATGCCAGCACGTGGGAGGTGGAACCAGGACGATCAGAGATTCAAGGTTGTCTTTGACTGTCCTGAGTTAGAGGCCAGTCTGGACTATATGAGACTTCGTCACAGAAGGGGTAGTGGGCAAGGAAGAGAACGAGAAGAGAGGGAGGAGCAAAGGGGCTGACAGAATGATCCAGAAGGAAGGAAGAGCAACACAGCTTTGTATCACTGTGGCTGTAATCCTGCTGGAGCACTTACAAGAAATCTCATTGCTGGGCGTGGTGGCGCACGCCTTTAATCCTAGCACTCAGGAGGCAGAGGCAGGCAGATCTTTGTGAGTTCAAGGCCAGCCTGGAAGGACAGCTGGGACTACAGGGAGACCCTGTCTCGAAAATACAAAAAAAAAAAAAAAAAAAAAAAGAAAGAGCAATGAAGAGCCTCTCAGACTAAGGACCTTTGAGCAGAATCTCACACGAGGGGGCCCTGGGCCATGCAGATGATGGGATGGTATGACTTTCTGGACAGAAGGAAAGGTCACTACAAAGATCTGGAATCAGGAGTACTCCTGCTGAGCTATAGGTCAGAACAGTCACTAAGTTAAGTCAGGGCCAGACACTAAGGTAAGCAGGGAGACAGACCCAAGGCCAGATGAGAGACAGAAGGCCTTTGCTTTGGTTGGGCTTAGTATCTACTGAAAGAGTTCACAGGTAAGAATCACATGCTAGGCTCAGTCAGTAAAGCACTTGCTGCCCAAGCGTGTGGACCTGGTTCTGCCCACAGAACCCATGCAAAAAGCTGGACATGTAATCACAGCTCTGAGGAGGTAGAGGGAGGAGGATCTCTAGAGCTTACCAGGCAGCCAGCCTGCCCTATCAGTGAACCCCAGACCAGTGAAAGACCCTGTCTCAGAAATAAGGTATATGATTCCTAAGAAAAGACACCTGAGGTTGACCTCCTGCCTCCCCCATGACATGTGCATGAACCCACATATATGCAAACATGCACACACACCCACAAATCAAAACAATTTTAAAAAGAATCTACAAAATGAAAATAAGTTCATAAACTATGGAAAAGGTGTACTTGGATTTTTGTGTTTAAATCATCACTATTCTATTGTGGGGACAAGGGAGAAGGCTCTGAGCGTGGCTTCTGGCTGCCATTGGACACTGTCCATCGCTTTTTCTTTCACTTTTGACTGTTGATAATATACACAGCCTTGGCCGCTCAGAGGGATTCTGAGGGATCTTCCCCCTGGTGTGTTTTCTAGAAGCACATTAGTTTAGAAAAATTAGAGCTACCAACCTGTACTGTACATACTATCCCTGCGCAGAAAAACTGAAGAGAACCACCTTGAAGCTTATGTTGAATACTGTTTTCCAATGCTGTGCCCAAGAATACCCAAAGATTTAAGAGCCAGTGTCACACAGTGGAAAAGCCTAGAGTTGATGGGGCTGTAGAGATGGCTCAGTGTAACCCCAGTTCCAAGGGATCCACCCCCTCTTCTGACCTCCACAGGCATTGCACAACACAGGTGCACTTACATACATGCACGCATAACACTCATGCACATAAAATAAAAATATTTTTTTTAAATCTTAAAAAAGAAAAAGAAAAAGCATAGAGTTAGACTTAATTCCACCATGGTTACCCCATTCCAGTTATAATAACTGACTACTTGGCTTTAAAGAAGTGACTTTACCCCCTAAGTCTGATCCAGAAAGGGGGATCATGCCAGCAACTCTGCAGCTTTACAAAGATGAAACAAGATCATATGCAGGAGGACAGATTCATATGGACTAGGGTCATATATCGGTCACATCACAGAAATAGTGAAATTCAAATGATTTTTGTCTTAATAACAAAAATACAGCAGAGGGCCATGCAACAGGGACGCTAAGAAAACAAACTGAAAGGAGCTTGTAAATAGATCTGACAAACCAGTTTCATCCAATTATCCGAAGATACATACTTAGTATCCGTGAGAAAGTGCTGGGAGCAATGAGGAAGTTAAAGTTAGCAGGCTGTGAACCGCTTCCTGGAGAAGTGTTTCTTACTGCTGTTCCATTGGAGAGAAGTCAGACTGGTGATGCAGGGCAGGTGCTGCAGCCCGGAAGAACAAGGTTCTCCAACGCTGGATCCCAAAAGGAGCTACACGCTTTAATGATCGAGCAAGGAAATGATCAGCCAAGGAACACATGCCTGCCATCCGTCAAGAAACACATCAGAGCATCATGGACACCCACGCAGCAAGTAAAGCCCTAATCATCTTTTACTGGCCCATAGATCACAGGAACAGACATGCCCTCTGAGCCCCAGGACTGCGAGGCGAGTGGGTATGCGTGGGTCTCCCTCAGCTCAACAAGTTTGAGACAGCTACACAGAACCTTCCCTCAGCCCAGAGTCCCAAACTCGAAGAAGGAGGTCACCCCAGGCTGACACTCCCATGCTCATGAAGAGAAGTGGGGCACCCCACACTTGGTTCACTGTTCCTTGTGCAGTAAACTAAATCTCACCTAGACTAGTCAGGAAGCAAGATGATACTTCCGAAGAACAACAAAAAATTGGAAATAGCTGGGTTCGGTCAAACAGGGCTTTAATCCTAGCACTGGGGAGGCAGAGGTAGGTGGATCTTTGTGAGTTCAAGGCCAATCTGGTCTACAGAGTGAGTTCCAGGACAGCTGGGGCTACAGGCTGGTCTACAGAGTGAGTTCTAGGACAGTTGGGGCTACAGGAAGACCCTGGCTCGAAAAGACAAAAAAAAAAAAAAAAAAAAAAAAAAAAAAAAATAGAAATAGTAATGAGAGCAAAAGCCCACTGTGGACAGACCAGGAAAAGCAGCAAAGCTGCCTGGCATTCAAATGTTGAAGGCAGTGAGCTGTGGCCTCAGATTCTAAGCTTTGGGGTCTTTCAACGGGCCTCTGACCCTCCTCCTCGTTGTTATCACAATAGCAGTGTGCTATGTGGTACTGTATGACCTACATTACAACTTGTGTGATTTCATTATCATCCTCATAGGAAAACCAGGAACAAGGTTGCTATAATCCTTGCTTTAGAGTTAATGCCACTGAGCTTCTGAAAACAAAAAGTATTCACCTCAGGACCAGTACGAAACAGACTCAAGGGCAGGGAGGTGAGCCTTGGGTTCCTGGCACCAAGCTTTATTTGGGGGTTTACAGGTTTTATAGAATCATTGAGTCCTAAATGCCTCAGTGGTACTGCAGCCTCTGTGGGGAAGAGGACCAAGTGAATTTCACATCTATGGCATTAGGCTGGGACCATACCAGAGAGTACATGGCCTGGACATCCAGTCTTGTCCATGTGAGTGGTCGCCAGTACAGACATAACTCGAGTTGCCAGATCTAAAGAAAAAAGTGATCACCACTAAACCAATAATCCTTTTAAAGCTGAGGTGATTATAGGCAGGTGTGCTGTGAGTGGGCAGGAAGATGGGCTCCTCCCTCTCCCTATGGAGCATGAACCTGGCAGTTAAAGCAGTATTCTTGGAAAATCTCTTTGAACCTATTGATGTGTTGAAGCACCCAGCCGACCTCTGCCTAGTGTCTAGTCTTCAACTTTGCTTCTGCTTTTCCTCTTTAGGAAATTTTGACCAAAAGATTTTTTTTTTTTGTATTTTTGTATTTTTGTATTTTTTTTGTATTTTTGAGACACGATCTCCCTTTAGTCCCAGCTGGCTTGGAGTTCCCTATGTAGACCAGGCTGGACTTGAACTCACAGAGATCCACTCCTCCTGAGTGCTGGGATTAAAGGCATGCGCCACTACGCCCGGCTGACCAAAAGATTTTTTTTTATTAATTTTATTTATTTCTGTATGTGTATGAATGTACTGTCTGCATGCAAGTGTGTGCACCTGTGTCGTGCAATGCCGCGGAGGTCAGAAGAGGGTGTCAGATTCCCCTGGAACTGGAGTTCTCCTGGAATTGGAGTTTCAGATGGTTCTCGGCTGCCATGTGGGTGCTGGGGATCGAACCCGGGTCCTTTGTAAGAGCAGTTGGCACTCTTAACCGCTAGGCCATCTCTCCAGCCCGACCAAAAGATTTTTATGGAGCTCTTTGCTTCCATGTTACACACGCTAAGATTCTTATAACCTGCTTTACTGCTTAACGGATGTGTGATATGACAAGTCTTTGTCTGAGGCATGTGTGAGGATTTCTTTCCCTGCCCACAGTTTCTCAGCCATGACTGGTGATGAACAGGTAAGCTCATGAATGCAGGAATTCCTGTCTGTTCTGGTCAATCATGCATCTCCCATGCCTACTGTAGATTGGAATCTCACTGGATGGGTGAATTCTGAAGGTGGTAAGTAGATTTCGTGATGCTCTGAGTGTGTACACATTGTACACACACATGAGTGTGCAGGTACACAATCTGGTGCATGTACATAGGGAGGCCAGAGAAGTAGATCAGGTATCTTCTACCACTGTCACTTTTACCTTTGTTTCTGAGACAGGGTCTCTCATTGAATCTGCAGCTCCCCGTTTCTAGATGGCTATCTGGCCAGAAAGTTTCAGGGATCCACCTGTCTTCACTTCACAATGTGTTGCCTTTGGACAGCATTTTACATTGGCTTTTGTCTGTTTGGAGGCCATATTAAAAATAGATCAAATTACTATAAAGTACATGATTATTTTGGTCAAGAAATAGCAAATATCAGGACTGGAGAGAAGACTCAGTGATTAAGAACACTGGCTGCACTTGCAGAGGGTCCAGGTTTGATTCCCAGCACTCACATGGCAGCTAACATCATCCATAACTCCAGTTCCAAGGGAATCTGATGCCTTTTTCTGCCCTTTCTGGGTATTGCACAACACGGGTGCATTATCATACATTTGCACAATACACTATATACACATAAGAAACAAAATAATAAATAAAATTTTTTAAATTTTTTAAAATTTTATTTATTTCTGTGTGTATATGAATATACTGTCTGCATGCAGGTCTGTGCACCCGTGTCGTGCAATGCCTCGGAGGTCAGAAGAGGGTGTCAAATTCCCCTGGAACTGGAGTTCTCCTGGAATTGGAGTTTCAGACGGTTCTCGGCCGCCATGTGGGTGCTGGGAATCGAACCCGGGTCCTCTGTAAGAGCGGTCGGCACTCTTAACCGCTAGGCCATCTCTCCAGCCCAAATAAAATATTTTTAAAAAATAAATAGGAAATATATCTCTTTTTCTAATAACAGCAGCCAAGACAGCATGTGTTTCTTTCTTTTCCAAAAGTTCTCAGACATTGGGCAGTCAGTAGTGCCAGACTGTGAAGCTGTAAAAAGTGACACAAGGGCCTGTGAGATGGCTCCGTGGGTAAAAGTGCCTTGCAAGCCTGACAACTTGAGTTCCATCCCCAGAACCCACATAAAGGTGGCAAGAGAGAACCAACTCCACAGAGTTGTCCTCTGATCTCCACATGTACACCAGGGTATGTGTGCTCCTGCACACACACACACACACACACACACACACAGATGTTGTTTTAAATGAGCTGAATGCTGTGATCATCCCAGGGCTAGTGATATGGCTCAGTGGGTAAAGCACTTGCCCTACAGGTTTGGGGACTAGAGTTCAGATCCCCAGAACCCAAGTCAAACCTGGGCAGTATGGCGGCTACCTGCAGTCCTAGCACTTGGGAGGCAGAGATGGGAGATCCTTGAGAGAAGCTGGCTAGTGGTACTAGTTCTGTATCCATAAGCTCCAGGCTCGGCGAGAGACCCTGCCTTAGTAAACTAAGTGGAGAGCAACCAAGGAAGATATCTGGAGTCAACTTCAGACCTCCATACACATGTGAACGTGTATACACACATGGAAAAGACTGCTAACCATACTGATATTTACATTAAATATAAATAATTTCAACATTCTACCTAAATAACAGAAGTAGATCAAATGAAGACCTAACAATAGTACTGCTCTGAAATAAGGAATACTTTATTTTAAAAAATATTTTATTTTCTTAATTTTATGTGTATGAGTGTATTCCCTGCATGTATACAAGTGCAGCTGTGTCATGCAATGCCCACAGAGTCAGGAGAAGTCATCAGATCCCCTGGCACAGGAGTTATGCATGGTTGTTAGCCACCATGTGGGTACTGGGAATTGAACCCGTTTCCTCTGCGAGAGCTATAACTCCAGTTCAAGGGATCTAGTATCCTCTTCTGGCCTTCACAGCCATTGCAGGAGACACATTTGCACTTACATACACGCAGGCAGGACATTCATATACATAAAAATTCATTATTAACACTGTAAAAAGTTCATTCATTCATTAACACTATAAATAAGGTGAGTTACCATATATAGAACCTTACAAGCTTCCAAAATTCAGCAGGTCTCAAGTCTAAACAGACCTTAAAGCAAATTTAGTCAAAAGGTCCTTGAGTTAAAATGTATAAGAAAAGGGGCTGGAGAGATGGCCTAGCGGTTAAGAGCGCCGACTGCTCTTACAGAGGACCCGGGTTCGATCCCCAGCACCCACATGGCGGCCGAGAACCGTCTGAAACTCCAATTCCAGGAGAACTCCAGTTCCAGGGGAATCCAAGACCCTCTTCTGACCTCCGCGGCATTGCATAACACGGGTGCACAAACTTGCATGCAGACAGTACATTCATACATATACAAAAATAAATTTTAAAAAATGTATAAGAAAAAATAAAATAATAAAATAAAATATATAAGAAAGCAGAGCTTTTAGCCAGGCATGGTGGCACACACCTTTAATCCCAGCACTCAGGAGGCAAAGGGAGGCAGATTTCTGTGAGTTCAAGGCCAACCTGGTCTATAGAGTAAGTTCTAGGCCAGGTGGGGCTACAGGGAGACCCTATCTCAAAAAGACCAAAAAAAAAAAAAAAATCAAAACTTTTTATTGCCATTAATTGTATAATAGCCTACTCCGATCGCATTCCCTACCAACTGTCCTCGTCATCTGCCTCCCCTGCAGCTGGCCTTCTTCCTCTTTCCAAGTAGTCGCCTGTCCACTTTCCCATTTTTATCATTCTGAGTCTGGCTTATATCATTTAAATGATCTTTAGTTCCATCTATTTCATGCCACCGAAAACATTCTTTATGGCTGAAAAAAATGCTATTATCACATTTCCTCTATCCATTTATCCACTGATTGCTACTTAGCTGATTCAATAAATTGGCTATTCTTTTTTTTTTTTTTTTTTTTTTTGGTTCTTTTTGAGACTGCGTCGGCCTGTTAGCTCTGGCGGTCCTGGAGCTCACTATGTAGACGAGGCTGGCTTTGAACTCACAGAGATCTGCCAGCCTCTGCCTCCCAAGTGCTGGGATTAAAGGTGTGTGTCACCACACCCAGCTAAATTGGCTATTCTTTTTTTTTTTTTTAATGGGCCAAGTCTAAATTTTATTGAATTTGGGGGTAGTCCATACAATACATTTAGATTGCATTTATATCCATCCCCTCCCCTGTCTGTAGCCCCCTGTGCTGGATAGCTTTAGTGTCAACTTGATACACCTGGGTTGAGGGAACCTCAATTGGGGAATTGGCTCCATTGGATTGGCCTGTGCCAACATCTGTGGAGTATTGTCTTGATGGTCAAAGCAGCTGTTGGAGGGCCCAGCTCACAATGAGTAGTGCCCCCCTGGGCAGGTCGTTGTGTTACCGTATAAGAAGGTGGGCTTGGGCATGAGCCAGGGAGCAAGCCAGTGAACAAAACATTCCTGCCATGGCCTGTGCTTCAGCTCCTCCTCCAGGTTTTCCTGCCCTGAGTTCCTGCCTTGGGCAATGTAATGAACTATGACCCAGGAGATGTAAGCTGAATAAAACGCCTTTCCTCCCCAAGTTGGTGTTGGTCAGAGTGTTTTGTCATAGCAATTGAAGAGAAACTAGAACACCCCCTTAATATACCAAGCCCAATTTCATGTACTCTATTATTTATTATTTATTTATGAAAACCTAGTGAGTTAAACTAGTGTCCCCAAATGCCTTTTGGTATGGGTTTGTCCATTGGAGTCTGATCAACCTACCATGATTCTCATGCTTAAACAGGACTGGACTCTCCCTCTCCAAGCATACACTGATGCCAATATTTCCTCAGAAGGTGAGGATTCTTTTGTTTTTTTTTTTTTACTTTTTTTAGTATATAATTTTGTACAAATTTATGTCTCTAATCAAATCTAACCATGTTCCCACACCTATCCCCCCACCCCACCAGAGCTCATGCATTCTGCTAAACATGCTTTTCATCTCTTTTCTCAGTCTTTCTCAAAATTCTCTCATGGGGAAATTGACTTGTTTTGAGCAGAAGTTCACCCATTTCAGTCAGTTTTTTTTTTTTTTCTTTTTTTTTTGATGCAGTCCTTTCTGTTGTTGTTGTTGTTGTTGTTGTTGTTGTTTCCAATATGTATCACTCCCAACTACTTGGACAAAAGCTCAAGGGGCCATGCACAAGAAATACTTACAACTAGGTAATTGACACTAGCATCCACAGATGAGGGATACCATTTGTCATTTGTTTTTCTGGGACTGTGTTACTTCACTCAGCATGATATCCTCTAGCTCCAGCCATTTTCCTGCAAAGCTCATGATGTCATCTTTCTTTATTGCTGCATAGAACTTCACTGTGTAGATGTACCACATTTTTCTCTATCCACTCGTCAGTTGAAGGGCATTTGGGTTGGTTCCAGCTCCTTGCTATTGTGAAGAGAGCTGAAATAAACATGGCCATGCATGTATCTCTGCAGTGGGATGAGTCTTGAGGGTACATGCCCAGGAGTGGTATGGCTGGGTCAGGTGGCAAGTTCATTCCAAGTCTTCCAAGGGTTCTCTACACTGCTTTCCATAGTTGCTGTATGAGTTTACATTCCCTCCAGCAGTGGATGAGTGTTCCTCTTTCCCCACAACCTCTCCAGCACTTAGTATCATTTGTTTTCTTGATCCTAACCAGTCTTATTGCAGTAAGATGATATGAGATGTGGATTCTTACCCACTTTCCCATGTCTATGCTAGGATTTTGTTTGGCTTGTGCTTATGTGGTACTGGTACATGCTGTCACCACTGCTGTGAGTTCAAATGGGGGAACTGCTCAGCTGACTGGAAAACTCTTTCCTTATAGTTAGTCATTCCCTGTGGCACTTACAATATTCTTGCCACCTCTTCTTCAATGATCACTGAGCCTTAGGAGGCAGAAGTTTGATATAGGTGTCCAATTCAGGGATAATAACTTTTCAGTCTCTTATTCTCTGCACATTGGCTAATGGTGGGTTTCTCTGTTAATCATCATCTGCTGCATATGGAAGCTTTTTGAAGGAAGTCTTTGATGCTTGTCCATGATATGTGAAAAGACTGAGCATGGTGTCAGTTTAGTTTTTGTCTGTGTTTATAAAATTTTACTTTAAGACACTGAAAGCTTTTCATACTCTATTTCTTTTTTTTTTTTGTCTTTTTTTTAAAGATTTTTTAAAATTTTATTTATTTTTTTTATGTGTATGAATGTACTGCCTGCATGTAGGTCTGTGCACCCGTGTGGTGCAGTGCCGTGGAGGTCAGAAGAGGGCGTCGGATTCCCCTGGAACTGGAGTTAAAGACTGTTCTCAGCTGCCATGTGGGTGCTGGAGATCGAACTGGGTCCTCTGCAAGAGCGTTCAGCGCTCTTAACCGCTAGGCCATCTCTCCAGCCCCATACTCCATTTCTTGATTTTTCTTTTGATCACCATTCTTGCCTACCATTCATTTGTATCTTGGACACACTGTTTTGCTTCTAGGTCCAGGAAGATGTTCAGTGATGCATTTGCTTCTTAGAATTCCCCATCTTCTGGTGCTTTGTCCCACAGTTGAGGGCAATTCAGGGCTATCTTGCAGCTTTTACACATCTCCTGGGTCATGGTTCATCACTCAGGGAGCCCAAGGCAGGAACTCAGGGCAGGAACCTGGAGGCAGGAGGTAAGGCACAGGCCATGGAGGAATGCTTCTTACTGCCTTGCTCCTAAATTGGCTATTCTTAGTAGAGCCACAATAAACACTGTTTCATGCTGACTTGGATTCCTTTGGGCATGTACTTGGGTGGGAATATTACAGCAGGAAAAAAGCAAAGCTTTTTAAAGTTGAGAACATGAGTCAATGAGGTTCTAGTCTTATCTAGATACCTGTATCCGTTTCATAAATGTAAACACTATTACAATTTTTGAGCCAAGACATTTTTAGAAACAAAGTGCTTCAGCCTAGTTCATGACTTATTGGTGATAAATTACCTTATTTCTGGTTGTTTTAGGAAACTTTTTACCAGATTTGTGGAAGAATAATTGAATACATATCCTGTTTGAAAGTGGCTAAAGTAAAATCAAAATGGAAGAGAAATTTAAAACTTTTATCCCATGATATTTATTTTAAAATTTTTCCCTGAGCTGAAACTTGTTCCATGCAGTAAAGCTTTAGTAAAATTTCAATTATGCACATAAACTAGAAATGCAATTATGGGTAACTGACTCAGCCAGTGTACTTGGAACACACGGTCTGACTATATAATTTACAAATCTGTACATAATTTTGTGTGATCTTTTGATGTTTTTTTTACAATGCTTTGCTTAAGTTACATGAAAGCCAAAAGCCATTACTAAGGGCAATTGAAGAGTAGTGTACTTCTCAAACACCCTTAATAAAATGCCCAGCCCCTTGCCATTTTGGCTCTTGGTTTGACAGATTAGGCAATACCTCTAGTTAAAGGAGCCAACTAGTTAAAAGAGAAAAATTATGCCGTTCTTCATAATTATCTGCACTCTCATTGTAATCCTCATCCATTGATGTTTCCAGGCAAGATACTGACTAAATATCTATTCATATATCTCACAAAGAAAGACTCAACATGTGTGTATTTACTGCCTTCTAGGAGATAGTGGTTTAAATGAAACACAGGTGTTTGTCTGAACTTCTCAATAATAGTAAAACCTTTTCAATTCCTTTAATCTATGACTACCAACTTGGAACTTCAAATAGCAGCTGTGAGAAAGCAAAACCTTTTATTCAAATGTACAGTCATGTGTTGCCTAACAGTGGAGATAGATTATGAGAAACTCATCATTAGAGACTAAGAGCTGAGGGCTGGGGGCTAAGGCTCAGTAGTAGAGTGCTTACCTAGCATGTGCAAACTCTGGGTTTGATCCTCAGCAAGCCCAGATCAGAGGAGGTGGGAGAGAGACAGAATAAGGAGATTATAGCCCAGTCAGTAAAGTGCTTGGCTCACAAGCATGAGGACCTGAGTTTGATCCCCAGAACCCATGTGAAATGCTAGATATGTGGCTTGTAATGCCAGCTGGGAAGGCAGCAGCAGATCCTTGAGCCATACTGCCCACCACTATAGCCTCATTAGTAGCTCCAGGCCAGTGAGAATGATACTGCCTATTGTTTTCTGGCCTCCACATGCATGCACACACATGCATGCACATGCATACACACATGCATGCACGTGTTAAAATAAGAGAAAGAAGGAGAAAGAGGGAGAAAAGAAAGGAGGGATGGAGGGAAAATGCAATGTATGAAAAAAATATATATATATATATTCCAGAATAATGACCAATCTATACAACAGTACATAAGCCAAGAGCACAGTCATTTACCTTCATTATCAAAGATCATGTACTGCATGTAATATGTGCTGGGCCTTCATAGACCTAACAGGGTGATGGGTTTGTTTCCACCAGCAGCACCACAAATATGTGATAGGCTCAGCTAGACATTACAGTGGCTACAATATCATTTGGTAACAGGAGTTGTGCAACACCATTATCAGATTATGGGAATAGTATTTTTCTTTTTTCATGTGTGTGTTCATGTGTGTGCATGTGTATGGGCACACATATGTGCCAGTGTACCTGCACACATGTGCATGTGCATATGGAAGTCAAAGATCGACAGTGGCATGTCTCTATTGTCTGAGTCAAGGTTTATTAGTTACTTTTCTGTTGCTGTGATAAAACACTATGACCAAGGAAACTCATAAAAGGAAGAGTTTACCTGAGTTTAGGGTTCCAGAGGAATTCGAGTCCACCATGGCAGGGAGGCCTGGTGGCAGGAGGTGCTGGAGCAGGAGCAGGAAGCAGAAGTTCACATCTTCAAGCAGGCACAGGAAGCAGAGAGCAACTAGAGATCCTTAGGAACTCTCAAAGTCTGCCCTCAGTGATGGGCTTCCTCCAGAAAGGCCATGCCTCCTACAGCTCACCAAAACTGTACCACCAACTGGGGACAAAATGTCCAAATACTTGGAGCCCAGGGGGACATTCTCATTCAAACCACTACCACAAGGTCTATCACTGAACTGTGATTAGGTTTGCTGATTAGGCTGGCTGAGCTGGCCAGCTTGCCCCGAGGCCTCCCAAGTGTTGGGATTACAGGCCACCATTCCTGTCTCTTCACATTTGCTCAGCAAATATTTTATCAACTCAGCCCTCCCCAACCCTTCTCAGCCCTGTAAGGCTAATCTTAACATGATCAGTGCATATTCTGTTGGTTATTAGCTAAAATAGCATTGTGCAACACAGATCTGAATATTGGGGGACAGGGAATGGCTATGACCTGGCACAGACCTACTAGCTATGTGACAAGAGTAACAGTTACCACAACTTCTACTTCACTCTCTTGAGTGCATCCTCTTAAATGATTCTTATTGATCTCTAAGTGGAGATGGTCTCATGGGCCCCCATGGTTCTCTGGGAAGTTGTCTCTGGAACTTGTTTGGACTATTTTATTTTATTTATTTTTATTTTATTTTATTTTACTCATAAAGGTTTTATGCCTGCATGTGTATAAGTGCACCTGTGTCGTGCAGTGCCAAAGGACAGAAGAGGGCATCAGATCCCCTGGAGCTAGTGTTTTGGATGGCTGTTAGCCACATGTGGGTGCTGAGACTCAAACCCGGGTCTTCTGCAAGAACTGCCAGTGCTCTAAACCACAGAGCCATCTTGTCAGCCTCATTATTTGGAGCTTTTAAAGAATTCCCATTTTCCTGCTTGACTGTTTCTTCTCTGCCTCTTCCCATGAGAGTGTATGGTTAGCAACTGTTCCTGTAGTTTTAAGCGGCTGTCTTCTCTCCCTGGAATACAGTCACCAAGCCCTTGATTACTAAGAACAGAGATTTACTCAGGCCATTGTAAGCAAAATGGGGACACAATTAATGGTACGTGCATGCCACAGCTAGAAGCTATGAGGCTTTCAGTCAATTCTTGGGCCTGCACTCTTCCCCACCTCGTTCCAGACATAGGAGGTGACTCTGAAGTGCTGCTGCTTTGGTCTGTGACTCTGCTTCATCTTTCTGGGAATCAACCCTGACAACACAGTTTTGGAAAGAGCTAATCTCATTGGTTTACCTGTGGCTTTCTTTAGGAAAATTCTTTACCTCTGGCCTTGGATTTAGGGCTCAATATCCTGGTCCTATCAGAAGGCATCTCTGCATACCTACAGTCAGATGGTGTCCCACTATACAGTGGGCTGTGGCCATCAAGATTTCCATTTGAGAGAAGGGGGGGGTAGAAAGAGATAGAGACAGAGCGAGAAAAGCATGCACTATAATTAGCCTGCTCCAACACATAAATAATCAGAAGGCATGTGTGCCATCGCCATGGTTAGTAAGAAAAAAACCCTGCAAAATTAGGTATAGTAGTCCACGCCTTTAATCCCAGCACTTGGGAGGCAGAGGCAAGTGGTTCTCTGTGAGTTCCAGGTTTGCTGGGGCTACAGGAAGACCCTGACTCAAAAAAAAAAAAAAAAGGAAACAGAAGAAAAGACCTGCAGAGCCAGGTGGTACTGCCTCACTGCAGCAAAGCTGTCTGTTTAGTACTATGTACAGAGTTGCCAGATATTCCTATTCATCTTGAGAAACTGACCTGGAATTCCACCCTGAATATTCCAGCCACCTCAAATTCCTCCTGTCATCTGTTCAGCTAAGAATAAGGATACTCATAGCTGAGCATGGAGGCACATGCCTTTAAGGAGGCAGAGGCAGGCAGATCTCTGTGAGTTCAAGGCCAGCCTGGTCTACATAGCCAGCTCCAAGCCAGCTGGGACTAAAGGGAGACCCTGTCTCAAAAAGGCAAAGAAAAAAAAAATAATAATGACACTCACATGCACCTAATGAAAAGATCAGGCTGCCTCACATTCTTCCCCACCTCTGGAAATCCAGGGTCAGATGGTCCCCTATTTTCTGCTAACTTTCCAGAATCATCAATTTGGGAAACAGATTCTAAAAGCTTATTTAAGACCTAATTCCTTGCTTTGGGGATTATGTTCTTTTTAACATGTTATGATTACATTGTTTCAGAAAATTGAAAGATAAAATATATTAAGGCATTTCTAATCACTTTGTCCTTCAGTATTTCCAGAACCCTTCCAGTTTGGATAAGATGTTATTATTATTATTATTAATATTAATATTTTTGAGACAGGATCTCCCTGTAAGCCCAAGCTGTCCTGGAAGTCACTATGTAGACCAGGCTGGCCTTGAACTCACAGAGATCCACCTACTTCTGCCTCCCATTATAGTCATGCACCACCACTCCTGGCTTGGATATGATATTCTTCATAAAAGACTTGCTGTACAGAAGTGCTTTGTGTGTGCTCAGTTAAGAAGGCTTTTACCAGCAATGACTGTATACCCATTAAGGCAATTGGGAAGTGGCATTCTCCATTCATTATACCTGTCATTTTCCTTGAAAATAAACAATCAAATACATGGTATTTCTCAGTTCCAAGAAGACTAAAATAAACTGACATGAAATAAACTAAGAGCTAAAAATGGATCCAATTATGTGGGGTCAACAAAGCATGTGCTGTTCACTTCTGATGACAGGACAGTCTGTGCTTAAATTCCATGCATCTGCTTCCGTCTGCTGCACCCACGTGTTTACTCTGGAGAAATGGACGGGAGCGCTGGCCTCAAGCACAGTCATGTAAACAGCATCAGGCCCACACTCATAGCAGGGGATCGTTTGCACACCTGTCTTTCCTGGAAATGTTTCAGGTGATTGTTTTCTCAGGTTCATGTGCAGTTTCACTAGGTCCTGGAAACACCATTCTACATCAAACGAGCCAGCCCAGAGACCAGCCTGTTTCAGAGTGTGGATGCAGAAGGGAGCTGAGCTAGGAAACTGAGTCTGAGACTAGTTAAAATTCATCAGTGGTCTCTAGAATGCAGACTTCCAACTCCTTTGGGACACTCATCCTCAGATTAGGGCTGTGGTTTTTTTGTTTTGTTTTTTTTTTTCTGATAAGAAAAGAATGATCATAGAAAAGGAATCACATTTTTAAAAATATGGAATAAACCTCCCATTTCGTCCATTTACTCATTTTGGTCACTGTATGTCAGGCCTGTGCTAGACTTTATGCGTATAGCAGCAAAGCACTTTCATTAGAGAAGGGATCTTTAGTGGATAACTGTAGGAATGAAACTTTACCTGGCTCGAGGCAGGACCTGTAAGTCCTGTCCTGGAACTTCTTAGAGTTATCTGATATCTCCATGAGCATTCAAGTTGTCTCTGTGAGTTATCTGTAGCTCCTTAAGGTCGGGATATTGCAGTTTCCCTGCCTTTCCTATCTCTGCAAAGTTCTAGACCCAGATGGCCCCTTCCTTTAAGGTATTGAGCAAAATGTCACACCTCCAGTTTACTGGTTGCACAAATAGGAGCTCCGCAGCCCCTGGTAGGAGCCAGGATGGCCTGCACTTCCCTTCCCCTCATTCACACCCTTCTGTCCTCCACTTCCTTTCCCAGAGCACAGTAGCTTTTAGTATATAAACACATTGCTGGCATGAATAAAGGAGAGAGAGTCTTTCTCCCAGATCTTCTCTATGAGTCCATTTCTTTCATTCCTCTTCGGATGACTTCCCACGGTTCCCTCCCCTCTTCTTGCCAGGGCTCAGCCTAGGGACTGTCAGCCTGTTGGCAGGAGACAGCCCTGAGGCTTACAGCCTTGTAAAGCTGCTAGCCTGGTTCTAGGAGGGAAGAACAACATGTGGATTGCAGCCACGCATGATTAAAGGACCAACAGACGATATACAACCAACAAATAACTTTCTTCAGATAACTCGATATTCTAAAGAACTATTGTGTTGCATCAATACTAGGTTGGAGTCTAAGGGAAGCATAAATGCATGCATCAGGAAATGTAAGGGCGTTCTGTAGAGAAGGCTCAGCAGTTAACAGCACCGGCTGGTCTTGCAGAAAACCCAGGTTCAGTTCCTAACACCCATATAGCAACAAAGAACATCCTGTAACTCCAGTTTCAAGGGATCTGACACCCTCTTCTGACTTCTGTGGGCTTTGAATGTACATGGTCCACTTGCATACAGGTAGGCAAAACATACACATAAAATAAATTAAAATGTTTTTTAAAAAGAAATGTAAGAGCTACAGATAAAACTCAGCAGTAGATACACAGCTCTATGTTCAGCACTAAAATAAAAAATGAAATTTAATTTTCTGCTCTGCCTCCTGTGCCTGCTTGGTCTCTCTATAGTCCCAGCTGTCCTAGAGTTCACTCTGTGGACAGGCTGGCTTTGAACTCACAGAGATCCACCTGCCTCTGCCTCTCAAGTGCTGGGAGTAAAGGTGTGTGCCACCACTCCCAACTAAACTCTTCCTTTTATAAGTTAAAAAAAGAAATTTAATTTTCAAAGCCAATGGAGAAACCATTAATCTATCTACTTTCAAGTAGATATTTATAGATATTGTATGCACATAATTATTAAATAATGCACTGTAAACTAATAGAGTTACACACAAATTAAGATGTACTGGTTAGTTTCAACTTGACATAACCTAGATAAGAAATCTTAATGAAGAATTATCTGGATCAGGTTGGCCTGTGGGCAAGTCTGTGAGAGATTGTCCTGATTGTTAACTGATGTAGGAAGGCCCAGCCACTGTGCGAGGCACCACTCCTTGGCTGGGGGCCTGAACAGTAGAGAGGAGAAAGCTAGCTGGAGCAACCAGCATCTGTGTGTTTATTCTCTCTCTGCTCTTGAATGTAGGTGTGATGCTTTAAGCTCCTGCCTAGACTTCCCCGGAAGAACAGACCATAACCTGGAAAGCAGTCCAAATAAATCATTTCTTCTCTTACAGCTTTTGTCAGGGTATTTGTCACAACAACGCAAATGAAATTAGGACAAGAGGCAAAGAGAGGGCCCCCACTGAGCATGGGAGGAGCAGGGAAAGGATGCTAAGAGGCCATCCTGGACACTGAGCATCAACCAAAGAGCTAGAGCAGAGCAGAAGGAACATCATCACCAACAGGGAATGTAGCTAGCACCGAAAAGGACTTGGGCACAAGGAACTCTGAGCATGTTTAATTTATTCTAGTGGGAGCCTCAAGACAGAGTATACAAAGTGCTTAATATTGCCTGCATATGCAACCTGACTCAGGTGAGGGTTGAGAGATGAGGCTAGGGTGATAAGGAAGAAGATCATAGCAAGCCTTGCCTACTTCCATTTTAGGAACATGCTTCCATGTTAGGAAATGCTGCTCAGTACAGTATAATAAAACCTAATTACTACAGGTTCATGAAGAGCTTATCCAAGAAACACCCTGCTACTTTAATACCCAGATGGGATATTAAAGATATTTCATACTGAAAGCCTTTCCCTAATTCTCATCTCTCTGATACTTCCTTTATCCTTTATTCTGAAATTCTAACTACTTAGAGCTAGCAGCAATTCTGTAAGAGTGTATAAAAAGAAGCCTAGATGCTAAGAAATCATTACAATTATCTCAAAAATCAAAATACCTCATGAAGAAAAATCTGCTTAATGTTTGCCCAGTGGGTTGCAAAAAGCCTATTCCTTGGTTGATTTTTTTTTTTTTTAAGTCCTGTTTCTTGGGACTGGAGAGATGGCTCAGCAGTTAAGAGCACTGATTGCTCTTGCAGAGGACCCAGGTTGGATTCCCAGCACCCACATGGCAGCTAAGAACTGTTTTTAACTCCAGTTCCAGAGAAATCTGACACCCTCTTCTGACCTCCACGGCATTGCGCGACATTGGTGCACCAACCTACATGCAGACAGTACACTCATACACATAAAAAATAAAATAAAATAAAATAAAGTCCTGTTTCTTTCGGCCAGTGTTTCCTTTCACCATGAGAGTCTGAATATGCTCCCTTTGTGCAAAGACTGCTTAGGTGTTGCTTAAATAGTGCTCTTGTCAAAGCTTCACATTCAGAAATAAAAGGTGTGGGTCTCACCCAAGACCTCCACATGAACTGTCTGTGTCAGGAGTGGCTAGTGTGGCCTGTGGATTCTGTGAACAACCATCACCTTATTTATCTTCCCCATAGTTCTCTCTCCAGTTCCATCTAAGGAAATTTCAGTGGATAGACTCAGATGTGGCTTCTCTTGGCCTTGAAAATATTGTTATATTCTTTAACACACACCACAGAAAGGGCAAACCAGGCATATTACTTTCTAGTTTCATAAAAATCAAAGATTCTTTTTTTTTTTTTTTTTTTTTTTTTTTTTTTTGAGACAGGGTCTCCCTGTGGCCCCAGCTGCCAGCTGTCCTGGAACTTGCTCTGTAGACCAGGCTGGCCTTGAACTCACAAAGATCCGCTTGCTTCTGCCTCCCAAGTGCTAGGATTAAAGGCATGCGCCACCACGCCCAGCAAAATCAAAGATTCTTATAGATAGACCACACAGACTACTCAACCGGGCACCTGTCCCTTTCCATGTCTGTGTTGTTAATCTCAATATCTATTTTTTTAGTTTTGTGTGTGTGTGTGTGTGTGTGTGTGTGTACATATACGGAGGCCAGAGGTAGACATTAGCTGTCATCTTCAACTGCTCACTACCTTATTTTTTGACAGACTCATTCAGCTAGACCCCAGGGGTCCTCCCGGCTTCCCTCCCCCAGCACTCTGATTACAGGCGCATGCCACCAGGCCTGCTTTTTTACTTGAGTGTTGGGGACTGAATTCAAGTTTTTTGCTTGCCCAGTAAGCATTGTACTGATTGGGACATCTCCCAGCCCCTAAACATCAAATTGTTGCAAGACTTCTCCCTCTGTACCCAGCCTTCCTCTCAGTTACTCTGTACAGCACCCAAAATGGAGTTTCAGTGAAATGTGGGCATTTCAATAGCACCTTTGAGATTATGACTAGACATTTGACAGAGAATTCCCTTGTTCTAGAGCTGCCAGTTAAATTACAGAATTGAAGTCAATAAATGCAAATCCTTGTTATACTCTTGTGAAAATGAGTAGGCAATGTTTTAAAACATAAAAATCCACCTCTCCTAACCTGAACAAAGATGATCAAATGACACCAAAATCCTAGCACTCAGGAGGCAGAGGTAGGCAGATGTCTGTAGGATCTGGGGCAGCCTGGTCTACATAGTGAGTTCTAGGCCAACTGAGGCTATAGGGAGACCTTGTCTCAAAAAAAAAAAAAAAAAAAAAACAAAACAACAACAACAAAAAAAAAACAAACTGCTGTGCTAGATAGCTTTAGTGTCAACTTGACACACCTGGGTTGACGGAGCCTCAATCGGGAAATTTCCTCCATTGGACTGGTCTGTGGCCACGTCTGTGGAGTATTGTCTTGATTGTTGAGCTATGTGGGAGGGCCCAGCCCACTCTGAGTGGTGCCATCCTGGGCAGGTTGTTTTGTAGAATGTAAGAGGGCAGGCTGGGCATGGGCCAGAGGAACAAGCCAGTAAGAAGCATTCCTCCATGGTCTGTGCTCCGGCTCCTGTCACCAGGAGTTCCTACCTTGGGCTCCCTGAGTGATGAACTGTGACCCAGGAGATGTGAGCTGAATAAACCCTTTCCTCCCCAAGCTGGTAGTGGTCAGTGTGTTTTGTCACAGCAATTAAGAGAAACTAGAACAAGTGCCAATCATGAGATGTAGGAAGCTTTCTTTTGTGCCGAACAGGGTCTCACCAAAGCGGCCCTGCTAAGGGGATGGGGACAGAGCACCTGCCAGCAGGGCACCGTGGTCCCTGTTCAGCACAAAAGAAAGCTTCCTACAGCTGGTGCAGCAAACGTGGGGCATGGAGAGCAGTTTGGTAAGCTAGAATCTCTGCAAGATGGGAAATGATACCTTTAAGGAAGCCATGCTTCGAGAGGAATTGTTTTGTGATGTATAGCATGTATTTGTTCACTGCGTGCTGTGGTTTGCTGTAGCTGTTGTTTTTCAATTTGTGGCATGGAGACAGTTTAGTGTCTCTAAATCATTGAATATAAGGTCTGCGGAGATTGGGGTGAATTGTGAAATTACAGCAATATAGACTGGACTCTTATTTGATCAACATGCTTGTACATGCAAGCCCTTCCAGCTGGACAATGGGACCTTGGGCTGTATAAGTTTGGACACAGCTGCTTGCAAATTGGTTTTACATGAAGGTTGCTTGTATTCATTACTTATGGTTGACAGTTTACCTCATGTTTGGTTTTTTGTTTTTTGGTTTTTTTTTAGCACAAATCGGTTTTAGTGTAAAAGATAAAAATCTTCGGTCTGGCCTGCCTCCACCCAGCATTCAAGATAGGTTTAAGCAATCATGTATTTAAGAACAGGTTCCTTTATAGATGCCAACCTCTCCCATGGGCTTGTCTGCCTCTCAAAAAATAAAAAAGGGGGAGATGCAGGAAGATCCAAGTTTGAATTGGGGGCTAGTTCTCAGGTAGCATCCCTCAGGGCACAGCATGGCAGAGAGTCTGACCCCGCCCCAAGGAGGAGCAAGCAACGTGGCCTAGGTGTGTGATGCTGGGTGTGGCAACGGTGTGCAGTAGTGTGGAGTTTGGGGGGGCGCCTATGATTGGCTCTGGGAACTGACATCATTCGGTTTATAAAAACAGGCTGTAGCAAGGAATAAATTTGAATTTCCCAGTAACATCATCATGGAATTCCCAGCAATCATTTTATTAATTATTGTGTGCATACAGGCCAAGGTAGGCCTGCATTTCGTTTGGGGGGCCAGTGGGTTGGAAAGAGGTCCCAGTGCGGACCACCAATCTGGGTAGCTGGTGTTGTGAGTGGACATAGGCTGAAGATAGGCCAAAGCCATCAGCCTGAAATTTCTGTCCAGGGTTCAGCAGTCTCTGGGCAGGTGGGAAGTCACGGCCAAGAGTGGAACACATGTCTCGTGGGTCCAGGCTAAAGGCCTGATTTGGAAGCACCACCCAGGCCAGGCTACGGGAAGTAGCCAGCTGGTCTCTGCACCTAGAGGGCAGTTCCCTATAGCAGCAGCTGGTAGGTGCTGTGTCCCTGTCCCCTTAGCAGGGCTGCATGGTCCCTGTTCGGCACAAAAGAAAGCTTCCTACAATGAGGAAGCCATGTTTGGTCATGGCACAGGTCATTGGAGCTGGTGTTCAGTTGTGTGCTGACTGAGTGGCCAGCTTTTAACTCTAAATGGTTTCCCATCCTCTCTAGCCATGCCAGTCTCAGGTCTCTTAGCCTTCCTAATTCTAAGTATTTTACAGAGGACTTTAAAATGTTTCATTGGCTTTATTTGTATGTGTACACATGTGTACGGACATGTACGGACATACATGTGGATTACAGATGTATGTAGGTCAATGTCTGGTGATTTTCTCAGTCACTCTCCACCTTATTTTTTGAAGCAGAGTCCCTCACGGACTGAGGGACTCGCCAGTTCAGCTAGACTGGATGGCTAGTGTGTCTCTTCTTCATCTCCCAGTATTCTTGCCTCTGACTCCTTAGCATTAGGATTAAGGCATCTGCCACCACACCGGCTTTTTAAATGGGTTCTGGGGCTCCAAACTCAGTTCCTGATGCTCATACGGCAAGCACTTTATAGACAGGCATTTCTCCAGCCCTTGTTTGTTTCGAGAAGAAAAGGTTTCACTCCATGAACCAGGCCACCCTCAAACGTAGCAATCCTGCCTTAGCCTCCTACTGCTGGGATTACAGGCAGAAGCCACTATACCTAGCTGCATCGGCTTATTCAAGAAGAAAAAGTTTATCAAGTACAATGTATACAGAACAAGCTGCACAAATACAAAGTGTACAATTTAACCAGCATTGACGTGGGATCTCGCCTAGGAAACCAAGCCAACAATGAAGATAATGAATGTATCCATCACCCCAGTCCCCTCCTGCCTCTTGCCATTGCTTATTCTCTTCTCACGCTGGACTCTCACCTTCCATTTTTGACTTTTTTAAAAATCAGAGGCAGGAGGGGGAGGAGCTAGAGAGATGACTCAGCAATTAGGAGCACTGGTGCTCTTGAAAAGGACACAGATTGAATTCCAGAACCCACATGGTGGCTAACAACTGCCCAAGGCTCTAGTTCCAGGGGATCTGCCCTCTTCTGGCCTCCATGGGCATTTCACACACTGGTGCATGCACATACATATAGACAAAGCACTCATGCACATAAAGTGTTTAAAATAAATAACATTTTAAAAGTCAAAGGCCTGAGGAGTGGCTTGCCCTACAAGCATGAGGACTTGAATGCAATCTCCCAGAGCCAAAAAAAAAAAAAAAATGCCTGGCACAATAGCATGGTCCTATGATCCCAACTCTGGGGAGGCAGAGGCAAGAGGATCCCTGGGGCTCGCTAGACAGCCAGTCTACCCTGATCAGTGAGCCCCCAGGTTCCAATGAGAGACTCTGTTCCAAAAAAACAAGGTTAAAAACAATTGAGAAAGATACCTGTTACAACTTTTGGCCTCCGAATGCACCACATGTACACACACACCCCACACACACACAGAGTCACAGGCATAGAGCTATTTTTTTTCATGTGCTATTTTAGTTGCCAAATTCAGTTTCTCAAAGCTTGAGGCATCTTGCTAATCTGTGTGAAACAAGCACAGCGATCCGTTTAGCTGTCTGGCATAGTTTTCACATTGAAAAATAATAATAAAATCCAGGCAAATTCCAGGAGAGTAAAGAATATATTTGGCTCATTTAACAAACATAAGGAGAGGAGGTATTTGCTTCAGTTTTAAGCCATGCAAAGCATTGTTCCCTGGGGAAAGGGGATGTCAGGACCAGCTTGACACTCAAGTGGCTACATTTTTATTAAAAAGAGAAAGATGGAATTGCTAGCAATATGTCCAGTAGAATCATAGAAAGGCCTTTCACCTCAGCAGAAGGGCTCCCGTGTCCATGGGAGGGCCCACTGATGACATAGCTTCTCCATACTCTAACACACTAACCGCGAGTTTTAACTTGGAAAGCAGTGTTCAAAGTTTATTCTTGGTTTGGATTTTATTTGCTCTGGGAAAAATTAAATCTTCTGTCTCTCTTTTTTACTATTATTATTTTGTAATGATGAGAAATTTGGGGATGAGCCCTACTCTGAATGTCTAGATACTTCTATTAATTACCCTATAGATACGTCATTTCACTTTGACTTATTGAAATAATGAGAGGACTAAACTTTAAAAACACTTCAAAGTCCTGTTGAGCTTTAAATTATATAGTGTGGGGCATTTTCAGGAATATCTTTTTGTTCCAAAGGCCTCCTCAGCTGGTTCAGATTTACCCCAGAATAGGGGCAAAAGAAGCCTCAGCCGCTTCCCCCAACCTCCTCTGTGGCTGCTGTTGTAATCGCTGTTCTACAGCCATTATGCAACTCTGGCTTAACCAGAAAACAAATCCATTAACATTTTAAACTGTTTCCAGAAAGGATGGAGAGCCATGCCTCAAAACCACTCCTGTGAGAAAACATTGCTAGTCCTAGATGCCACTACTTAGCCAGGGCAGCCTGTGACATGTCCCATTCATCAACCACCATGGTGTCAAAAAGACTTCCCAGATGTCTGTGTGCTACCAGCTTCCATTTTCCTTTCTTTTTTTTTTTTTTTTTAATTTTTTATTTATTTATTTATTTATTTAATTTTTGTATGTGTATTGAAATAGTACTGTCTGCATGTAGGGTCTGTGCACCCGTGTCGTGCAATGCCGCGGAGGTCAGAAGAGGGTCTCGGATTCCCCTGGAACTGGAGTTCTCCTGGAATTGGAGTTACAGACGGTTCTTAGCCGCCATGTGGGTGCTGGGGATCGAACCCGGGTCCTCTGCAAGAGCGTCGGTGCTCTTAACCGCTAGGCTATCTCTCCAGCCCCCCATTTTCCTTTCTTAAACCCAACACTTCCCAGGCTTTTTAAGGCCATGAAGCTATAGAAGGTTATGTTTTGAAGGTCTCTCAGGGTAAATAGGATGCTGTATGGGCAGAGGTAGCATGGCAAAGAGGTTCGGCCACCATAGGCTACTCCAGAACACTCCCAGGGCTGTGGAATCCCACATTCCAACTTTCTTGTACCCCATTCATCATCTACCATTGTTCCACAACTCAATGGCTGAGAAGCTCTGCCTGTGGGACTTGAGTTATTTGGTTGAATACAAGTTGCAAAGAGGCTAGGATAACATGATCACTTTTCACTTTTCCTCCCATAATAGCGATGGGGCAGATTCCCACAAATGGGGGACAGGGGTTGCTGAAAGAGAAGTGAGTAGCTGCAGGGAAAAAGATGCAGAGCACTCATTCCTGTATACATAGCTATTACAACAGACCCTTCCAAAACCACTTGTACCACAGGATAGCCAGAAATCTGGGCTTAGCAACATGATTCCAACAGGGCCTGAGACCTCATGACCGTGAGATCTGTCTGTCCCCCTCCCTTCAAACTACTCAAAATAGCAACGATTCAATTATGACTCTCCCATAGTTCTTAATCCACTTATTGCCCACAGACCCAGGTACTGCCTTAAAAGATCCTGTGTGGGCCTTTCTTTGGCCACACCCCTTCTCACCCAATGAAGCCACCAGAAAACCAAGAAGTGGTTCCCACTCTCAGTTCATAAGATAGAACTCGTCTTAACTGTTCTGGGTAAGCAGGACCCAAAATGCCAAATGATTCAGAGCCTACCACAAGACTGATGGGGACTTTTCCCAAAGGAACAACCACTGCTTTGTCAGGGCACCCATGCAGCAGTCAACAGGCTGTTGTTTCAAGAGACAATGTACATGCTTTAGACATATGAGCTTGGGGTTCTGCACCTGTGCATGAGGGGCAGGTGGGAAGAGAGGGGCAGTCACCGGCAAAGGGCCTTCCCCTGAGTTCTAGTCTTATATCTTGCATATGAACAATTTGCTTCAAAGTTAAAGATCCCAGGCTATCACCTGCCTTCAAAGCTGCCTCTTACATAACTGGAAATCATTTAGCTGCAGAGAATGAAACCCTGTGAGTCACAGCTGTACTGAACACACTTCACAGCCAACTTCAAAATTCTACCAGACACATTGTTTACATAAATTCACCTTTTCAACATAGGCTGTCACAATGGAGTTCACAGACACAAGGATCCAGGGAAACTGTCATTATCTGCAGTTGAGGGTCTTAATCCGACTAGGCAGTGAGTGAAATGATCTACAACGACTAATTCTCCAGAGAAGGCCCAGGATCCCCTGAGTAAAGCAGCCACAGAGATATTTATTTTCCTGGTAAAGATGTTAAACATGCAAAATCCACTCCCTAGTGAAGGGCATGCCTCTCCCCAGTCTATAAACCCCAAGGCTTCATACAGCTAAACAAACTACCTCCCAGCACTGTTATCTCTCTGCTTTTTCTCTGCTAGTCACTCTTATCTGGGAATTGCAACTTTACTGCAACACAATGACTACCAGAAAGCAACAGAGGCTTTTGCTTGACCAATAAAACTGAAGCTCTTTGATGTTTTCCAGCCCCAGGTACCCCCTCATTCCTCTTCAACCCTGCCTGTGGCTCCACCTCTCCTCTCTTTGTATGGAAACCCCTACTCTTTTTCAAGGCCCAGATCAAATTCCTCCCCATCTGGCAGTGACCTTTCTCACAACTCTGAATTCTGATAGTGCCTTCTCCTCCTGACAGGACCTTATCATGTATTGTGTTATGTTGCTGATTGTCTTATGACGTCAGTTTCTATGTTTAATTTTCTTGAAACTCATATCCCTTAGCACCTACCCTTTAAATTCAGCAGCAATAGTGATTAGTATATTCATTTCCATTGGCTAAATTCGAATTTGAGTATTTTACTGGATGAAGGATCAACTAATCTCTAAATATAACATTTATTGCAATGTCAGAAAATAAATGTTTAAACTGATGCACCTCCAAAGCAATATGAGAACTTTAATTACTTTTTTCCTTTTTAAATTTTTATTTGTGTGTAAGAATGGGTTTTTTTTTTTTGTAAATTTTTAATTGAATGTTTGTATATTTCATGCAGAACATCTTCATCAATCTTAATCATCTTCCCCATTGGCACCCCCACAGCCCCCCACTGGATTTCATAGATTCTGTCATTTGTGTTAAGGCCTATCATGTCAAGTTAGTGTCCCCAGGTGTCCCTCAGTGCAAGTGCACTGGGGTCTAATCTGTCTAGAGTCCCTCTCTTTGAGAAGACCAGCTCTTTTTCACCCAGCAGTAATCAGCTGCCAATAATTCTTTGACTTTAATTATTAAAGAAGGATTCAATTGAACATATATATGGGCACATATGTAAATATGCATGCATGTATAAGGGAACTGTAGGTTTTCAAGAGAGATTTAGGGAAACAAGATTTGAAAAACATTGGGTTTGCTCTAATCCTACTCACAAATGTGGAGGTACCTCATTAAATGTTTATGGACTGAAATGTCCCAAATCCTGGACCCAGCTGAGCATAGGAGGGAATTAATCTAAAGCAGCTTAGGTATAGGAAGAGGGAAACCTCCTGATATGGTCCAGAAGAACCCAGAGTCTGAATAGCAAGTTCAAGATTCAAGGCTAATCTTCAAAACAAAAATCCAAAGGGAAGAAAGAATGCAATGTGTGTGGAACAAGTTAAAACAAGTGCTTCAGAATTAACATTGTAAACAGCTAAAGTGATCTGTAGAGACTGTTATGTGGTGTGGGGGCATAATTTAAAGGTAAAACAGAGGCTTAAAGTAAGCACACAAAGTGGTTCTTAATAATGACCACTGTGCCAAGCATGGTGGCACACACCTTTAATGCCAGCACTCAGGAGGCAGAGGCAGGTGGACCTCTGTGAATTCAAGGTCAGCCTGGTCTACATAGTGAGTTCCAGGACAGCTGGGGCTATAGGGAGACCCTGTCTCAAAAAGACGAAGAAAAAAAAAAAAAAAGAATGAACACTGAAGGAACAAGAGCGTGTATTCTACAGATACCGCACACCTGCGCTCCCTCTGCCTGATCTACTTCATCTTTCATCTTTCATTTATTCCTGCTGCATGCCATTAATCACTATATTAACTGGTTTTTTAAAAAATAATCTTCTATTTTTATTTTTGTTCCCATTCTGTACACTATAAGTTTGCTGAGTGCAGGAGCTCTTTTTTTTTTTTTTTTTTTTTGGTAGAACCACAGATCAGAGCAGGATGTCTGAAAGCTTGTAAGTGCTCAGTAATAATACTTAGTACTCTAATCCCTAGCCCTAGGTGATATTTCACATACCCTATACCCAATAAATATTTGGTGACTGGATGGGGATGGGAGTACAGATCAATGCATGTTTGAGAACCTACCAGTTTCTCTCTAGGTGTTGTAAAATAAAAGCCTTCCCTCTAGTAAGTTAAATTAATTAATAGGTAGTTGTGTCAGATGTTGGTAGTACACACCTTTAATCCCAGCACTCAGGAGGCAGAGTCAGGTGGATCTCTGTGAGTTCAAGGCCAGCCTGGTCTACAGAGCAAGCTTTGATCCAGCTGCAGCTACAGGGAGACTGCCTGGTATTTTTAGGAATTTGTTTCAAGTCACACAGCCAACAAATAACAGAACCAGGATTTTCACCTAGCTGCATTTCACTTAAAGGACCTCCACTATTTGGTTATGACTTCACCAAGGACATAAAGATAGGGAAGAGTTAAATCACTCACCAGGCAGAACAAGTGTCTGGGGAAACATTCTGAGTGACAGAGCCAGCCTATTCCGTGTATTTAGGGGCTGTCAGGGGTGCATTTAAGGAACTGCAAATAGCAGTGTGGCTAAACAAAGGGTAACGGTAAGAGAAGGGACCGTATTTTCCCTCGTTGTCTTCCCTGTTTTCTGATTTCCCTTGGTGAGTGTTCTTCTGGGCCAGATATCCCAGCAGCTCATCTCTGACCAATCAGAGTTTGCAAACTGATGTCTCCCTCCTTTGCTGCCAACTGAGATGTGTTTATTCTTCATCCTTGCCTCCGACTCACTAACTTTAAACTGTGGAGAATTCAGTCCCGTCAAAGCAGCATTACCAATATTTACATCAGTTTTCAAACCTAATTTCTCGCCATGAAGGAAAAACAATGTACTGTGGAATGTTTTTATTTTGCAAGCACACAATCTATGTAATTGCTTTCTATTTGTGGTTGAAGACGCCTCTCTGATTTTCCAGCCAAACAGTAAACACCTCCTTGAACTTCCTGGACTTCCTGAATAAGAAGATAAATAAGGCCTCTTACAAATTTCATTGACGTGAGCTCAGCAAGTACCCAGTTTCGCCTAGACACTGTCTATAGGACACATGGTGTTTTAGGACTTAGAAAAGGAAACGTGTATATTAAACAACATTGGTTTACAGAATCTGATAAAAATGGTAATGCATCTGAATTAAATGGAGATATAATTCGCTGTTGCCCACATTTGCTTTACATAAAATCTGTAGAGCAAGAACTTTGGGATTGACACATACAAATGTTCTCTATAATTTCTCTGTTGTACAGTATCACCTTGTAGCATTCTCTTTAAGATGATTTAACGTAAAAATTAAGTTTGCTTCCCAAGTTAATCATATATAGTCACCCAAAACAACATGGGTGAATTTGATGAAATCTATGCCTTGACTCCACCCTATAGTCATGTATAATACAACTATCTTCTGGAGACTCATACGCAAAAAAAAAAGGGGGGGGGATACAGAAAGACATGAAACCTTTTCATCAAACCCCTGCAATTCAAATCTTAAAACTAACTATGGGAAAAGATTTGTTTGTTCCAACAGGACAAAACGTCACCAACTTAACGGCTGAGAAAGAAAAGATACAGGTTTGCATTGAGTAGGATGTACCAAAAAGTGGCAACGGAAAGGCTGACCCGTCTGAACATTCAAAGGAAGAAAAGCCTCAGATTGCCATAAACATCGAACCCCTCTGTGGATCCTACATGTAACAACTAGTTATAATGAGTCCTAATGAAACTTACCTTCTAGGTGCCACAAAGGTTCTGATATGAGAGACTTCCTTGCCTTCCCACCCATAGAACAAGGAGAAATATGACAATGATGAGGTCGCTCCCCAACTGTAAATTGGAGACAACTATTGTAGAGGTAATCTCTTATAAAACCGGTAAAACTGCTTTCTTTAATTGACTACTAGACATGGGAACTGTGGAAGGGATTACTCTCTGTTCAGAACCAAATATAATACTAAAGTCCTAGGGCTATGCACTCAGGCAAAATATATTAATACAGGAGCTCTGACATCAGCAATGGATTGTTCTACCAGGTGGATGTTGGCCAGGGGATCCAAGGCCCCACAAAAGGTAAGGGCTCCTTGCCTCTAAGTTGGGATACCTACAGGAGGAGAGGCAATAAGACCCTGCTGCCGAAGACCTGACGTTAACATGGGAGGGATGTATTGAGACCACACATGCAAGTGTACAGATGGCCTCTGGAATGCCAGAGAGTGTTACCAAAGGCCACTAAACCAATAAAGCAAATATGGGTCTCCCTGAGTCAAGCAAGACTCCACCGTCAGCACCAGCTACACCTCACCTGCCTGGAAATACTGTGCAGCAGAGGCAGCCATGTGCCTGTATATCCCAAATCTAATTGGCTATTGGCTCTCCCCTTGGAGAAATAACCCATGGCTGATGCCACAAGCTTACATCCTCTACAGGTTAGGAGATGTTATAAGCCACAGTAAGACCCTGTCATATTTAACAGGGGGGAAAATTGTAATTCATGGATTAACATATCCAAACATGTGTCTATGCTAAAGTAACCTACCATAACTATTAGTGCTGCTTAAATACCTATATATCTAATTGCTTGTTCTTCATTAGTAGGATCGAAAGGTTATTCCTGGACAAACTGTCAGCCCATGAAAGGAAACAGCCAGAATTGACCAGAGTCCAAGTCAACAGCTCCAGAGAGAGTGGACTGTTTTACCTCTCATCCACCTGTGCCCCTTTTCTAAGCCTAGGGAACAACCTGCGGAAGAGGGGGCGTGGTAGAATGTAAGGGCTGCGATTGGGGTGAATGGTGAAACTACAGCAATGTAGTCTGGACACTCATTTGATCAACTTGATTGAACAAACAACCTGTCACCCCCCACTGGATGGTGGGGCTGTAGGTGTTTGGGCACAACAGCCTGCAGATAGGTTTTGCATGAAGGATGCTTGTACTCATGGATTATCACTTATAGCTAAAAATGAAAAAAAAAAAAAACTGAGAGAAAGATGCAGGACAGTTATGGCAGAATGCATGATCTGGGATGGGGTGGGGGTGGGGGGGAAGGGAAATAAGCCTGAACTGAATTGGAAAAAATGTATGAAATGCACAAAGCATCAATAAAAACTAATTTAATTAGAAAAAAAAAAACAAAAAACAACAAAAAAAAAACAAATTTCATTAGAATAAGCTGCATTTTTAAGTCCATTGTAAACACTGTGTAATACATCCCAGTGAAACAAGATGCAATTAGAATTTTTCCTGACACTGCAGTTCCAGGTCCATTCTACCCCACCCCAGTAGTAGACCCGAGTCCAACCACTAACAGGAGTACAGACTAGGCACAGCAGAGACCAGCTAGCCCAAGTCACCGCTGCAATTGCACACAGCAATTTTCCTTATAGATTTGAAACCTCCATTTATCCAACACCCAACACTGTGCCTGGAACGTAATGAGATGTGGGATGTTTTGTCAGTTTAATAATTTATTTAAAAAATTAATTTATTAAATTAATCCTCCATGTAGGACACCACTGCTATTCTATCAAAAGTTGTCCATTACTAACATGTTGAAATAATCTAATAAAAATTAATTTAAGACAGGTGTGGTGGCGCACGCCTTTAATCTTAGCACTTGGGAGGCAGAGGCAGGTGGATCTTTGTGAGTTCAAGGCCAGCCTGGTCTACAGAGTGAGTTCCAGACAGCTATAGCTACAGGGAAACCCTGTCTCGAAAAGACCAAAAAAAAAAAAAAAATTAATTTAAAGGGGCTGGAGAGATGGCTAAGAGGTTAAGAGCACTGGCTGCTCCTGCAGAAGACCCAGATTCAGTTCCCAGCACCCACATGGCAGCTAACAACTGTCCATAACTCCAATTCCAGGGGATCTGACACCCTCTTCTGACCTCCAAGGGCATTGCCTGACATGGGTGCACTTGCATATAGGCAGGCAATACACTCATACATGTAAAATGAAAATAGTAAATAAAATATTTTTTAAAATTCATTTAAGCCAGGCATGGTAGTGTATGTCTTTAATCCCAGCACTCGGGAGGTAGAGGTGGGTGGATCTCTATGAGTTCAAGGCCAGCCTAGACTACAGAGTGAGCTCCAGGACAGCTGGTACTAAAATGGAGACCCTGCCTCAAAAATACCAAAAAAAAAAAAAAAGAAAATACTAAAATTCATTTAAAGCTAGGAGTGGTGGTGTATGCCTTTAATCCCAGCACTTGGGAGGCAGAAGCAGGCAGATCTCTGTGAGTTCGAGGACAGTCTGGTCTACATAGTGATTAATTTAAGCCAGGCGTGGTGGTGCACGCCTTTAATCCCAGCACTTGGGAGGCAGAGGCAGGTGGATCTCTGTGAGTTCAAGGCCAGCCTGGTCTACAGAGCAAGCTCCAGGCCAGCTGGGACTAAAAGGGAGACCCTGTCTCAAAAAGACCAAAAAATTTTTAATTTAAAGCAGTTTACTACTGGAATAAGATGAGTTTGAATCCAGAGAGGAGTTGAAAGAATGGGGCTAAACAAATCACAATTCCATGACTACTCTTGACCCCCCCCCGTCTTCTTCCATGCTTTAGTTCTGTCCCCAGATGTCCATGTGTTTTTGCAGCTCAAAGCAGGACCAACAGTTATACCACCTTTAAGGTGCTGAGACCTTCCGGGGTTACCTCCTCTGCATTGTCTGCATCCTGACTATGCACTGACCCAACTCCTCATTACAGTTGGATGGCAATGGATGAGATGACGACAAAGATCTGACTTTCTACGTAGGGTCCCTGTGGGTTGAATTCAGACATATTTTTACCCAAACTGTTAGGGTCAGAGGCTGGTCCTAGCAGTTCTACCAAGCCAGGCTCGGCCACTCATCCTCAGTGGGCCAATTAAAGAGAAAGTAATAGTGAAAAGCAGAAAACAGAGATTTATTCAATGTGGTTACACTGGGAAGAGAAACAAAGAAGTCCAGTGATCCCCTGCCAAGTCTGTCTTCCAGACCCTGACATGAGGTTCAGATTTAAAGAGAGGGTCAGAAGTATGCATAGCTAAGTAGTCCTGGTCAGGGTGTGATCACCTCCATCACTGACCATCATTGTCTGGGATCTAGTCTCTCCTGAAAGGTGGTTTAACAAGTTGTCAGAACTGTGTGAAATCCCTTTTTTAGGAGACAAGTCCTCTTCTGGCTGGCATCAGACTTCAGCCTTTTATTTCTCCCAACATGGCATTCCAAGGGAAGTTCTAATTTCCTGGAGTCTATTGTCTCAACAGTCTGATAGCCAAAGAGATACAAGGTTCTCTTTAGAATATGTTCATTCCTGCCAAGGCGATTACAATAAAATAAGAGGTCAATAGTAAATGCTCCCATCCAAGTAGTAAGCAAGCATAAAAGTAAGGGTCCGCCATTATCCTCCCTGCCCACAGTGGTAAGTGGTAAGCAGCAGGATTGGGTAAATTTCCCAAATGGCCCCATGGATGTTGTTCCCTCCATCTCCTCCAAACAGAGACGAGGTAACGAGACAGACACTCAGGTCCTGAAAGCACCATGGTAACCATCCTCCCAAGAGGGCCCAAAGCTGAAAAGAGAAATGATCACAGCAGTCACAACCTCGCATTCGTCATAGATGTCGGAGTGGATCAAGGTGCTTTTTCTAGGCCAAGAGACAAGTGGGTAACTGCTCAAAAACAAAAATAGATGCAGCTCCTTGCCAAATAGAGCAGAAGTGGGACCTGCCTGCTCATGTGCTTCATCCTGTCATAACCTGGCTTGGCCAATGATAAGGATGGGGTGTGGGAGCAACAGTGGCCAGAGGTACCTCGGACTGTGGAAACATGTATAGGTACACACAGATAGACACATGCGAATGCACACATACGCAAATGGGGCCTGTGAGCACTCATTAAATATTAGGAGGAATCTGAAGAGCAAGGAGAACCCATACCTAGCACTAACCTTGAAGCAAGAAGCTATGGGAACAAAGGTTCCCCTTATACACACTAGCATCCCTGCTTTTCATTCCCCAACATGGGACCACCAGTGATCTGACTCCTGTTGTTATAGCTCGTGGGTGAGGCTCTCATGTCCAACATGGGACCACCAGTGATCTGACTCCTGTTGTTATAGCTCGTGGGTGAGGCTCTCATGTCCAACATGGGACCACCAGTGATCTGACTCCTGTTGTTATAGCTCGTGGGTGAGGCTCTCATGTCCA
>VZQC01007277.1:2191068-2290085 GCA_009823505.1 Rhizomys pruinosus
AGGGGCAGTAGTGAGGTCTGAGGGGCAGTAGTGAAGTCTGAGGGGCAGTAGTGAGGTCTGAGGGGCAGTAGTGAGGTCTGGGGGCAGTAGTGAGGTCTGAGGGGGCAGTAGTGAAGTCTGAGGGGCAGTAGTGACGTTCGAAGCGGCAGTAGTGAATTCTGAAGTGGCAGTAGTGAGGTCTGAGGGGCACTAGTGAAGTCTGAGGGGCAGTATTGAAGTCTGAGGGGCAATAGTGAAGTCTGAGGTGGCAGTAGTGAAGTCTGAGGGGCAGTAGTGAGGTCTGACGGGCAGTAGTAAAGTCTGAGGGGCAGTAGTGAAGTCCGAAGCGGCAGTAGTGAATTCTGAAGGGGCAGTAGTGAGATCTGAGGGGCAGTAGTGAGGTCTGAGGGGCAGTAGTGAAGTCTTAGGGGCAGTATTCAAGTCTGAATGGGCAGTAGTGAGGTCTGAGGGGCAGTAGTGAGGTCTGAGGGGGCAGTAGTGAAGTCTGAGGGGCAGTAGTGAAGTCTGAAGGGGCAGTAGTGAATTCTGAAGGGGCAGTAGTGAGGTCTGAGGGGCAGTAGTGAAGTCTGAGGGGCAGTAGTGAAGTCTGAGGGGCAGTAGTGAAGTCTGAAGGGGCAGTAGTGAAGTCTGAGGGGCAGTAGTGAAGTCTGAGGGGCAGTAGTGAAGTCCGAAGGGGCAGTAGTGAAGTCTGAGGGGCAGTAGTGAAGTCTGATGGGCAGTAGTGAAGTCTGAGAGGCAGTAGTGAAGTCTGAGGGGCAATAGTGAGGTCTGAGGGGCAGTATTGAGGTCTGAGGGGCAGTAGTGAAGTCTGAAGGGGCAGTAGTGAGGTCTGAGGGGCAGTAGTGAGGTCTGAAGGGGCAGTAGTGAAGTCTGAGGGGCAGTAGTGAGGTCTGAGGGGCAGTAGTGAGGTCTGAAGGGGCAGTAGTGAAGTCTGAGGGGCAGTAGTGAGGTCTGAGGGGCAGTAGTGAGGTCTGAGGGGCAGTAGTGAAGTCTGAGGGGCAGTAGTGAAGTCTGAGGGGCAGTAGTGAAGTCCGAACCAGCAGTAGTGAAGTCTGAGGGGCAGTAGTGAAGTCTGAGGGGCAGTAGTGAAGTCTGAGGGGCAGTAGTGAAGTCTGAAGGGGCAGTAGTGAGGTCTGAGGGGCAGTAGTGAAGTCTGAAGGGGCAGTAGTGAAGTCTGAAGGGGCAGTAGTGATGTCTGAGGGGCAGTAGTGAAGTCTGAGGGGCAGTAGTGACGTCCGAAGCGGCAGTAGTGAAGTCTGAGGGGCAGTTGTGACGTCTGAGGGGCAGTAGTGAAGTCTGAAGGCGCAGTAGTCAAGTCTGAAGGGGCAGTAGTGAAGTCTGAAGGGGCAGTAGTGACATCTGAGGGGCAGTAGTGAAGTCTGAGGGGCAGTAGTGACGTCCGAAGCGGCAGTAGTGAAGTCTGAGGGGCAGTTGTGACGTCTGAGGGGCAGTAGTGAAGTCTGAAGGGGCAGTAGTGAAGTCTGANGGGCGTAGGTGAGGGTCTGCAGGGGGCAGTAGGTCAAGTCTGAGGGCAGTGGTGAAGTCTTTTGAGGGGCGTTGGAGCTGAGGTGCAGTTTGTTGAGGTCTGAGGGGGCGGTAGTGAAGTCTGAAGGGGGCAGTAGTGAGGTCTGAGGGCCAGTAGTTAAGTCTGAGGGGCAGTAGTGTAGTCTGAGGGGCAGCAGTGAAATCTGAGGGGCAGTAGTGAAATCTGAAGGGGCAGTAATGACGCCTGAGGGGCAGTAGTGAAGCCTGAAGGGGCAGTAGTGAAGTCCGAAGCGGCAGTAGTGAATTCTGAAGTGGCAGTAGTGAGGTCTGAAGTGCAGTAGAGATGTCTGAAGGGCAGTAGTGAGGTCTGATGGGGCAGTAGTGAGGTCTGAGGGGCAATAGTGAAGTCTGAGGGGCAGTAGTGAAGTCTGAAGGGGCAGTAGTGAAGTCTGAAGGGGCAGTAGTGAAGTCTGAAGGGGCAGTAGTGAAGTCTGAAGGGGCAGTAGTGAAGTCTGAAGGGGCAGTAGTGAAGTCTGAAGGGGCAGTAGTGAAGTCTGAAGGGGCAGTAGTGAAGTCTGAGGGGCAGTAGTGAGGTCTGAGGGGCAGTAGTGAAGTCTTAAGGGGCAGTAGTGAAGTCTGAAGGGGCAGTAGTGAGGTCTTTGAGGGGCATAGTGATGGTTGAGGGGGCAGTGTGAGATGAGGCGGCAGTACTGAAGTCTGAGGGGCAGTAGTGAAGTCTGAGGGGCAGTAGTGAGGTCTGAGGTGCAGTAGTGAGGTCTGAAGGAGCAGTAGTGAAGTCTGAAGGAGCAGTAGTGAAGTCTGAAGGAGCAGTAGTGAAGTCTGAAGGGCAGTAGTTAGGTCTGAGGGGCAGTAGTGAAATCTGAAGGGGCAGTAGTGAAATCTGAAGGGGCAGTAATGACGCCTGAGGGGCAGTAGTGAAGTCAAAGGAAGCCTTGTTTTCACGCTGGAGCAAGTGGGAGCTATCCTTTCAGGAAAACTTCAAATCTCTCTCTCTCTCTTCTCTCTTCTCTCTCTCCTCTTCTCTCTCTCCTCTCTCTCTCCTCTCTCTCTGTCTCTTCTGCTTCTATTTTAGAGACAAAGTCGCTGGCTCAGTGAAGCCCTCATTTTATGGTATTCCCTTACACTTAAGTAATGTGAGGCTCTCGTAGCTACGTTGTCTGCGTGTCCTAGTTGGTTGATGGCTTGTTTAAGCTGGAGCCCCGTGGTATCAGCTGGGCTGGTGCACTATGCCAACCCCATACCAGGCCTGCAGAACTAGGGACAATGTGTACTCCAGTCAGTGAGCAAAACTCTAAGCCGTCCTCCCAGCACTGACCTGGCTCCAAAATAAACCTGTGGTGTCTTCCCTGACCCTTAGCTATTGCCAATGCCTAGCTGTCCACTCTGCCACTGGAAAGACCATGGACTGGCAGATTAAAGACCCCTCAGGCTTTGGTGATAGCTCTGTCCATAAGGTGTTTGCCTTGCAAGCATGAGGACCAAAGTGCCATTTGCCTGACCTAAGTGTTTTTTGGTTTTTGTTTTTAAAGCCAGGCATGGTAGCCCACACTTGTAATCCCAGCACTGGGCAAGAGGAGGAGCTTGGGACCCTGGTGCTGTTCGGCACCCAGAATCAGGCGCTGCTCAGGTAATCCAGCCATTGAGAGACCTTTCACAGAAAATAAGGTGGATGGTACCTGAGGAATGACAGTTGGAGTGCTGTTCTTGGGCCTCCACTGCACCACAAAGATAAGAGAGAGAGAGAGAGAGAGAGAGAGAGAGAGAGAGAGAGAGAGAGAGAGAGATGTTTAAAAGGTAGCTCTCATTGGGGCTACAGACTGTAAAAAACAAGTAATGTGTATTATTTATGTTGATTCCATTGGAGAGAGCCATTTTCATTTTTTCCCCCCAGTTTACCATGTGTGTTGGGAAGGGGTATACATGCCACAGCACACCTGTGGAGGTCAGGACACAACTGTCAGGAGCAGGTTCTCTCCTTCCGCCATGTAGGTTTCCAAGATTGAATTCCTGCGTCAAGCACCCTTACCCGCTAAGCCAAACCACCAGATTTGGGAGGACCCACTTGTCAACGATGGGCCTGAAGAAAAGTTGCTGATTAAGCCAGACCCTTCCATGGCTTCCCTAGCCCCTTGGCTCCTGTAGGGCACAGGACACAGTAATGCTTCGTTGATGATAGGCTGAGCAAACAACAAAGCTACAGGTTTCTGAAGCATGATGATTTCTATCCATCTGTCTTTCGATAAAAGAGGCACCCACCCCCTCTGCTCCTAAAATATTAATGCACCAGACCTTGACCTTCCAAGGGTGCTATGGTCCCTCAGTGCTGTTGATACTCTTCAGGTGACAGCTTTGCTATTCCAGTCAATTAACTCTAGCCACACCGTGGTGCCTCTGGAAATTAAAATGTATCATTCTTTCTATTTCCCACATGATTGGTAGTCAGAAAATAACATGCTCTGCTTGAAAAGCCTCCCCAACAAGGAGCCAATAGTCAAGCTATTTGATGGGCATTCTACACACCCTCCTCCATAGGCATCAGGGATTGCGGAATACAGGAACAGCCCCCTCAAAAAAAAAAAAAAAAAAAAAAAAAAAAAGACTTCCAGTTCAAAACCAGTCCATTAGCACCAGCTAGTCCACATAACTAAGGAAGGCAGTTGTGCTACTGAATGCAGCTATCCCCTGAAACAGTTTGCCCTGCATGGTAGACTGCATGGAGTGCTGAGGAATTGCAGGAACCCACTTTTTAAAAGTTGATGACTTCTTTATTTTTAAGATATCTTTTGGATGCCATAATTGGGTCTAGCTCATGGATTTCTTATTTGGGATTAATGGCCTAAAGGTAATATAGAAGGAGCTATTTATTAACTTTTCCATTTCTTCTCGAGTCACCATTAAATCTGAGTCCTCTGTTTCAGATTTTCTATAATGTAAGTGCCTTGTTCTGAGACTTAGCATGAAGACTAGCATCAGCCAGAGCAATAGTGACTAACCTTGCCTATGCATGGGAATTCCTGAAGAGCTTTAAGAAATCCTTCTAGCTGAGTTCCAATCCTGAGAATTTTGATATCTTGGGCTTGAGGACAGCCCAATGTGAAGAATGAAAACAAAGTTTGCACATGGCCTATGTTCTGAGTCCACTCTTCAGCTGCAGTGGGAAGCTCTCATCTTCTAAGATCACATCAGCAATGGAAATAGTTATATTCAAAGAAATGTCTATGAACAGTCAGATGGATGTTACCCTGCTTTGTAAGATAATTTAAGTAAAAATGAAGAACATAATGCGAATGAAATTAAACCAGACACAGATGGAAAAGTTCTGAATGCTCTTATTTAACATGAAATGTAAAAAAAAATGTCATGTTCATAAAAGCAAGTTAAACTGCTGGTTACCAGAAGCTTAAGGGTGGGATTGGGCAGATCGATAACTGATCAAAGGGTATAAACTTTCAGTTATAAAATGAAAAAACTGGGGCTGGAGAGATGGCCTAGCAGATAAGAGCACCGACCGCTCTTACAGAGGACCCGGGTTCGATCCCCAGCACCCACATGGCAGCCGAGAACCGTCTGAAACTCCAATTCCAGGAGAACTCCAGTTCCAGGGAACTCCGACACCCTCTTCTGACCTCTGCAGCATTGCACGACACGGGTGCACAAACTTGCATGCAGACAGTACATTGATACACATACAGAAATAAATAAACGCCGGGCCTGGTGGTGCACGCCTTTGATCCTGGCACTTGGGAGGCAGAGGCACGTGGATCTCTGTGAGTTTGAGGCCAGCCTGGCCTACAGAGTGAGTTCCAGGACAGCCAGAGCTACAGGGAGACCCTGTCTCAAAAAGACCTAAATAAATAAATAAATAAATAAATAAATAAATAAATAAATAAATAAATAAATAATAAAATGAAAAAAAAAAAGTTGATGGGGCTGGAGAGATAGCCTAGCGGTTAAGAGCACTGACTGCTCTTGCAGAGGACCCAGGTTCAAACCCCAGCACCCACATGGTGGCTGAGAACCATCTTTAACTCCAGTTCCAGGGGAATCCAACACCCTCTTCTAACCTCCCCGGCATTGCACAACACAGGTGCACAAACCTACATGCAAACAGTACACTCATACACATAAAAATAAATTAAAAAAAATTTTTTTAACTTTTTTAAAAGTTGATATTCACCCTCTCCATGCCTGGTATGATGGGTCTTTGTCTTTCCTAACAGCAGCCCAGGCCAGCACGACTGGCACACTGCCCCAGCAGTCAACAAGGGAGTCTGCCACAAGGAGATGAGCTCTGATTCAACTTCTTGAATTCTCTCATGGACCCTAGACTATAACAGCAGTTACTTGGTGCAGTGTTCTCAGTTCTCACAGAAGCCAGATGGAGGACAGAATTTATCCAATAAATTTATTTTTAAAAAACAAAACCCCACTTTTTACTTCCCTTGATCTTTCTAGACAAGATGTTTGGCTTCAATTAGGGAGTAACTAGAAAAAAAATGTGCTGTCATAAGTACTGGGATGAAACATACTAACTTCATGGCCACTGAGGGAAAGCAACAACCCTAGCACCTGAGGAGGGACCATCTTAGATCCTGGCAGGGGAGATGCCAAGACCTGGCAAAGCAATCATGGGGTCCAGCGAGACAAAGGGTACAGATGGCAGGGACTCTGACTCTTGCCAGGTTAATCAGTCACATCCATGAGCCATAAAAACAGACTCACAGGGACATGGCAAGTCCCAAGCAATTCTAAGTCCGGTATCACAAGCAGCAATTCCTAATCCCTCAGCCTTCATGGTGGACTGGTGCAACCTTGCTTCAACCTGAGCGACACACATTCCTATGTTTAGCTGAGGCTTGAATGGATGTAAGCTACCTCTGTACACAGAGTCGGGTGTACCACTCAGAACAGCCCATGCAGCTTAACAAAATCTATATAACAGTGACCCAAATCACATTTAGCAACAAATCTCAAAGTAGAGTGATCCTGTGCTCTCCAGTTATATTTTTGTGTATGAATGAGACTACGTCATGGGACTTCCGTCCACTGGGAGCAAGGCTTACTGTCCTGGCCCACTTATGGCCATCTGTAATTATTGTCAATGACACCAGAGACCGTGAGGTTAGACTAAACTCTCTTACACAAATCGTAATGGATGACAGTAGCCTTAGACTGCATCTTGACCAAATGGGGCAGGGGGAGATCCTCTGGTGCCCCTGAGACTTACTAAAGTTGGCCAAGAACAAAATCCTGAGGAGCACAGTGCAAATCAGTCCTAACAAGTATCAGAATCCCATCTGCAGTAACCTTAATGTTGTCTGAGACAAATGGAATGCAGTTGGCCCCAGCATTTGTCAGTCTAACTAGTGAACGTGGCAGATGGAGCAACATTCCCTGAATGAAAATTTGCCAGAATTCAAGACAATACAGGACCAAAGGGCTGTTTATTGGGACAGAGAGTTCTAAGGATCTCTGGCATGCCTGAGAATGCTAAGCTGCAGGGCCTCGACTGCTCTTCATGCAGATCATTTCTCAGGGTTGTATTTGCAATGAGTGCCCCGAGAGGTAAAACCTCTCTAGACAAAAGAATGCTTACTGCTTACTACAAAATGCTGAGCTGCACAAGCTCCACATCCTCAGGTGGATGCAAACCCAGCATCTGTGGAACATCCACCTATATCCTCAGTGCTCAGTCTTGAGGACAGAAGACTAATTACACCGTGCCATTGCTCATGTTGTTTACTCTGCTATGAGCCACACAGAACTTTATCTCCACCGGGAATTCTATTATTCCACCGTTATCCACAAACCTGTAACAGGCGAACCCACATGCTAGGAAGAGCAAAACCTCAAAACCACCACAGTTCTTGACATAGTTAGGGGCCAGGGCGGGAAAGGACACCTAAGAGTCAGTCATCATATTGACACATTATTATCTTTTTTTTTTTTTTTTTTTTAATTTATTTTTGTATGTGTATGAATGTACTGTCTGCATGCAGGTCTGTGCACCCGTGTCGTGCAATGCCGCGGAGGTCAGAAGAGGGTCTCGGATTCCCCTGGAACTGGAGTTCTCCTGGAATTGGAGTTACAGACGGTTCTTAGCCGCCATGTGGGTGCTGGGGATCGAACCCGGGTCCTCTGCAAGAGCGTCGGTGCTCTTAACCGCTAGGCTATCTCTCCAGCCCCCACATTATTATCTTAAAAGACTTTGGGGGGGCAACTTTGTAGCTTTATTTGACACTCAGCAATTCCTTCTTATCCTCATTGACTGTAGACTTTTCAAAGTGTTGACAGGCACAGGATAACCTGGGTACAGACTCACCAGATGACACTTCATCCTCATTACAGTCTCTGGACAGCCCTGCATGGTAGGAGACTGTGATGGCCGACCTTCATTGCGAACTTGACCAGAAACACATGTCCAGGTGCCTCTGTGAGGATGTTTCCAGAACGGTTGACTAAAGAGAGAAGATCCACCCAAAATATCAACAGCACCATCCTGAAGGCTAGTCAAAAGGAGAAAGTGGGCCAGGTGTGGTAGCGCACGCCTTTAATCCCAGCACTTGGGAGGCAGAGGCAGGCGGATCTCTGTGAGTTCAAGGACTGTGTGGTCTACATAGCGAGCTCCAGGCCAGCTGGGACTAAAGGGAGACCCTGTCAAAAAAAAAACAAAAAAAAAAAAAAAAAAAAAAAGAGAGAGAAAGCAAGCTGAACACCAGCTTCTCTCTGCTTCCCTGCTTCCTGACCATAGACACAAGGTGACAGCTGCCTGGTACTCTGGCTCTGTGTCCTCCCCATCACGATGGAAATGGAGTTGAAGTAACCCTCCCTCCCTTAGGAGGGTGTTTAGTCACAGCAGTGAGAAAAATAACTAACACTTGGAGACAGTCCTTGGACACAGACATCTTTGTTAAGCTTAACATTTGTGTACACGTTGGGAGTTCCCTGATTCTTCAGAGAAAATTCTGGGTTTCTGAGCAAATTCCAGGCCTCTTCGAGTGCCTGAGAGACATGTTTTCTGAAGGCCTATCTAGCCATGCACTTGTGGAATTCTGACTCTGTCTTCTAGTCACAACCTTCTTCATGGCAGAAACCAAATAATGGAGCCTAGATTGGAAAGGAAGGACTAAAGGGATTGTAGGAGGTAGAATGCCGAAGTCAGGAGCATGACTTCCAGATCACTGGAAGGCAGATGGAAGGGGAGTGAGGCCTTTGTATTTTGTTTTATTTATTTATTTATTTATTTATTTATTTATTTATTTTTTGGTATTTTTGAGACAGGGTCTCACTTTAGTCCCAGCTGGCCTGGAGCTCGCTCTGTAGACCAGGCTAGCCTTGAATTCACAGAGATCTGCCTGCCTCTGCCTCCCAAGTGCTGGGATTAAAGGCATCCACCACCAGGCCCAGCACTAAAGACGGTTCTTAGCTGCCATGTGGTTGCTGGGAATTGAGTCTGGGTCCTCTGCAAGAACAGTCAGTGCTCTTAACAGCTGAGTCATCTCTCCAGCCCAGGCCTTTGTATTTTATTTTATTTTATTTATTTTATTTTATTTTATTTTATTTTATTTTATTTTATTTTTGTCTTTTCAAGACAGGGTCTCCCTGTAGCTCCAGCTGGCCTGGAACTCACTCTGTAGACCAGGCTGGCCTTGAACTCACAAAGATCCGCCTGCCTCTGCCTCCCAAGTGCTAGGATTAAAGGCACGCCACCACGTCCAGCTTAGGCCTTTGTATTTTAAAAAGGTTTTCCTGTCCCCAGGAGTGAACCTACTATTATTTGCTAAATAGACATAGTAACAAACTACCCTCTTTTTTTTTTTTTTGGTATTTTTGAGACAGGGTCTCCCTTTTAGTCCCAGCTGGCCTGCAGCTCGCTTTGTAGACCAGGCTGGCCTTGAATTCACAAAGATCCACCTGCCTCTGCCTCCCAAGTGCTAGGATTAAAGGCGTGCGCCACCACGTCCAGCCTCAAACTGCCCTCTTAATTCATAATCTACCCATAGGTTAGTGCAATTCTTTTTTTTTGTCTCTTTAAGACAGGGTTTCCCTGTAGCCCCAGGCTGTCCTGGAACTCACTATGTAGACCAGGCTGGCTTTGAACTCACAAAGATCTGCTTGCCTCTGCCTCCCGAGGAAGATTAGTGCAGTTCTAAGTCCTCATCAGAGAAGTTCCTGCCCAAGATCTGCACAAGATCAAGCCAGTCAACATTCCAGCGTGGAGAGAAGAGTTCATGAGCCCCCATTGCTAACTGAGGAGCTACTGACAGTTAATGGCTTCGGGGGGAGAGAGAGTCAGTTTTCTTTAAGATATGTCCCGGAGTAGGTGGACCACAATCCAGTGGATGGCCCCATACTCAAGTATTTGTGTAGCACAAATTGGTGGGGGTTTTTTTGTTTTTGTTTTTGTTTTTAAGAATACATAAAGTTGAGAGGGGTAGAGAAGTAAGGTGTGGATCTAGGATGAGTTAGAGGATTGGGGAGAGGAATATGATGAAAATACATTGTATGCATATATGGACATCTCAAAGAATCAACAGAAATATTTTTTAAAAGAGCAAGGTATAGCCGGGTGTGGTGGCGCACACCTTTAATCCTAGCACTTGGGAGGCAGAGGCAGGTGGATCTTTGTGAGTTCAAGGCCAGCCTGGTCTACAGAATGAGTTCCAGGACAGCTGGGACTACAGGGAGACCCTGTCTTGAAAAAAACTAATAATAATAATTATAACAATAATAATAATAATAATAATAATAATAATAATAAAAGAGCAAGGTATGGAGCCTGGTGTGGTGGCACACACCTTTAGTCTCAGCACTTGGGAAGCAGAGGCAGGACAGCCTGATCTACATAGTGAGTTCCAGGATAGCTACAGGGAGACCCTGTCTCAAAAAGGAAAAAGAGAGAGAGAGAGAGAGAGAGAGAGAGAGAGAGAGAGGTATTATGGTACACACCTTTAGTCCCAGCACTCATAAGGCAAAGACAAGTGGCTGTCTCTGAAATCAAGGTTAGCCTGGGACTACAGGAGACCCTGTCTCAAAAAAACAAAAACAAGGGCTAGCGAGATTAAGAGCACTGGCTACTCTTATAAGAATAGAGGACCTAGGTTCAGATCCCAGTACCCACGTGGTGGCTAACAAATATCTAGAACTCCATCCAGTACCAGGTATTCACACCCTCTTCTGACCTCTGCTGGCACTGCGCAACACAGGCACACTTACATACACGCAGGCAATACACTCATACACATAAAATAAAAATAATATGCCAGGCGTGCTGGCGCACACCTTTAATCCTAGCACTTGGGAAGCAGAGGCAGGTGGATCTTTGTGAGTTCAAGGCCAGTCTGGTCTACATAGCGAGTTCCAGGACAGCCAGAGCTACAAGGAGACCCTGTCTCAAAAAAGACCAAAAAATAAAAATAATAAATTTTAAAAAATACTACCTGTTAAGACCTCAGAGAGAACTAAATGTGTACAAAGTGTTGGTGAAGCCCAACAGCTTTATAAAAGGCAGGGGCTGTGTTTGTGTGGTTATTTTAAGGGCAGGGGTATCTGACTGAAGTCATTCCTAGTATTTTTCTTTTATAACTGAGTGCCAACTAATGGAATGTGAGACTTCACACCTCACATAGGTGGATGAATGAAGCTCCCCTTTCCCTCTAAGCGTCTCTCAAATAATATGGACGAGTCCACAGAAAGCTCTGGAGAGCAGAAAAGAGGACTTGGGCCTGAGTTGGCCATGCTGATGCTTTACCACCACCTCTGCAAACTAACGTGCTTACAGCCTCACTGGTGTTTCATCAGTCCACTGGGAACATTCACATGGTAGCATGTGGGTTGGGTGAATCAAGCCAAGTGCCCCAGCCACGTGCCTGAATGCTGAGTCCTCCACAATCCCTCATTCGCCTAACCTAGAGCACACAGTGCCCCACCTCAGAGCCTCTCCTAAACGGATCACTCACCTGGCCCTCCCACGGACTCAGAAAAATCAGACCCTCATCAACACAAAAGGTCTTTCTTTGCATGCCCACATCTGCCAGAGGCTGGTGCTAGTGATGGAGCCTTGACGGGTCGGGGCTTTCCTGGTCTGAAGGCAGAGCTCTCATTCTCAACCTCCCTTCTGAAACTGCTGGAGACTGCCAGACTGAAAGACCGGGCTGCAGAGGCCTCGTTGAAATGTCAGCGTTCCTCCTCACCCCTTCAGTCTCCCCTGACCTAGCTTCTAGTCGGGGCGGGGCAGGGAGGGGAGGGCTTTTCCGGTTCCCTTGATGTTTGACTTTCGAGTGCACGTTTGTCTACACTCTTGGAATTACAGTTTGCTTTGTGCATCTTTTCCATCTGTTAAAGCCGGAGGTTCCGGGAACACTTTCACTCCCCTCTCTCAAGCATGGTTCTTGGCATGTTGGACACTAGCTGCTCCACTTCCGCCCTGACTTTGACTGCTTTGTATCTGCTGGCCCAGGAAGCACACCTTGGACAAGAACCCCAGAGTTCTCCTGTGTCACTTCTTTTGGAGTGTGCTACTAAAATGTTTCAGCAGAGGCCACTGAGACCCAGCAAGAGCAAGCAACAGGCCCACGGGGCAGAGTTGCACCAGAAAGGGGGTGTGGAGGCTAGGGCTGGCATAGTGTGCTCTGTTCTTTGAGTTATATTAAACTATAATTTGCCTTGACAACTATTGAGTTTGCAGAAATAAATCTTCCCAGAAATCACTGGAAAGAACATCCATTAAATGCCATTTGCAAGAAATGCATTAAAAGACATTCGTTGGTGAAAAGAGACTCCAGCTGCCCAGGGAAGCCTGACTGAAGTCTGCAAAGGGCATTGCCTTTTCCCCAAAATGAGGCCAAGAGCCAGCTGGCACCCATGCTCCTTCCGGAGCCCTTCTTCCTGAGGCCTTGTCCGCCTAGGCCAACGACAAGCATCGTAAAAAGCTAGAAATGGTGCATATATTTTTTTTCTCTTAAATATAACCAATGCTTTTTACCCTCGGGTTCCATTCACTTCACTTTTGTTTTGTTTTTTTCTCGTATTACAATAACAAAGGGTGTGCATGAATCTTCTTAGGGCCAGACCACCTCAATCTACTGTTAGTCTAGATTCCAAATTCCTTTGCTTTGTTTTCACTCGGTATTATTTTTTCCATAGGTAGTGGTTTCAATTAAATCTATAAAACAGTCGTTTGCAGATGGCCTGGCATTTTCTTCTCGGTCATAAAACACGTTACTAACAGAGTTAACTTCAGCCACTCGATATTTCCATTGGGTATATATATTTTAGCTCTGAGTCATAAGAAAATAATACAGCAGACAGAAAATGCTCCCGCAGGCAAAAGGCAAGGGAGGTTTTATTTTTTTAATTTTATGTGTTTATGATTTGTTGACGAGGTCCCCTCAGGTAGCCTAGCCTGACCTTGAACTTGCCCCGTAGTCAAGGATGGCTTTGAACTCATCCCCCTGCTTGTATCCCGAGTGCTGGGATTATAGTACGCACCACCATGCCTGGTTCATGCAGTGCTGGGGATCCAATCCAGGGGCTTCACGTATGCTAGGCAAGCACTCTAGCTGATAAGCTGCATCCCCCGGCCACAAGGAAGGTTTGAAATACAGATTTCACTTCAGGCCAGCCCACTGCAAAGATTATTTGTGGACAATTTAAAACCAATTTCTCTGAATATACAATTTTTTTTTTGGTATTGTTCTGGATAGCTTTAGTGTCAACTTGACACACCTGGGTCAAGGGAGCCTCAATTGGGGAATTGGTTCCATTGGATTGGCCTGTGGCCATATCTGTGGAGTAGTCTTGATTGTCAAGCAGTGTGGGAGGGCCCAGCCCACAATGAGTGGTGCCACCCTGGGCAGGTTGTTGTGTACAGTATAAGAAGGCAGGCTGGGCATGAGCCAGGGGAGCAAGCCAGTGAACAGTATTCCTTCATGGCCTGTGCTTCAGCTCCTGCCTCCAGGTTCCTGCCCTGAGTTCCTGCCTTGGGCTCCCTAAGTGATGAACTGTGACCCAGGAGATGTAAGCTGAATAAACCCTTTCCTCCCCAAGTTGGTGTCGGTCAGAGTGTTTTGTCACAGCAATGGAAGACAAACGAGAACAGGTATTTTTGAGACAGGGTCTCTCTTTAGTTCCAGCTGGCATGGAGCTTACTCTGTAGACCAGGCTAGCCTTGAACTCACAGAGATCTGCCTGCCTCTACCTCCGGATCGCTGGGATTAAAGGCGTGCACCACCACGTCCAGCACTAAAGAGGGTTCTTAGCCGCCATGTGGGTGCTGGCAATCAAACCTGGGTCTTCTGCAAGAGTAGTCAGTGCTCCTAGCCGCTGAGCCATCTCTCCAGCCTCAAATATACAATTTTAAATCTGGAATAAGTGTTAGAATAAATTTCCTTCTACAGTTTAATTTTCAAGCAGAAGAAATGAGAGCTTGAGGTGAAATTACTTACTGAAGCCTCTTAGTAGGGCAGTGTCAGAAGCGGGTGAGACAGGAGCTCAGATTTCTTCATTTTTTAAGCAAGTTTCTGAAAACTCATATTGTTTAATAACAATATATTACTAACACCTTGTTTTAGTAAGCCCATAGTAAATATGTTCATTAAGCAGATAATTCATGATAATTTTTTTTGGCCTTTTTGAGACAGGCTCTCCTTGTAGCCCCAGCTGTCCTGGAACTCACTATGTAGACCAGGCTAGCCTTGAACTCTCAGAGATCTGCCTGCCTCTGTCTCCCAAGTGCTAGGATTACAAGCATGCTCCACCACACCTGGTGATAATTACTTTTTTAAAAACTTTATTTATTTATTTATTTATTTATTTATTTATATGAATGTACTGTCTGCATGTAGGTTTGTGCACCCCTGTCATGCAATGCTGTGGAGGTTAGAGGATGTCCGATTTCCCTGGAACTGGAGTTCTACTGGAATTGGAGTTACAGACGGTTCTCAGCCGCCATGTGGGTGCTAGGGATCAAACCTGGGTCCTCTGCAAGAGCAGTTGGTGCTAGGCCATCTCTCCAGCCCATAATTACTTTTTATTTATTTATTTATTTATTTATTTTTATTTATTTTATTTTATTTATTTCTGTATGTGTATGAATGTACTGTCTGCATGTAGGTTTGTGCACCCGTGTCCTGCAATGCCACAGAGGTCAGAAGGGGGCATTGGATTCACCTGGAACTGGAGTTCTCCTGGAATTGGAGTTACAGACGGTTCTCAGCTGCCATGTGGGTGCTGGGGATCGATCCAGGGTCCTCTGCAAGAGCAGTCGGCGCTCTTAACCACTAGGCCATCTCTCCAGCCCATAATTACTTTTTAAACCCACTACTATTAAGAAAATAAATGAGAGAGAAGAGCCAAATCTCCCATGCAGATTTCAAGTAGTTTATATGACTATTCCACCTCAAGAAGAGGAGTATAACTTCTTACTCCTGGGTGTGGGCTTTCTCTAGCCACTTCCTTTCCATACACTATGGAAAGGGGGCTGGGAGAGGCTCTGGGTGGAGAAAACTCACAAATATGACCTTATCCAGGTGGTCAAAGTTAACATCAATAATGATCAGTCCTGCTGTATTGGTTACCTATCTGTTGCTACGCTAAAACACGGTAACCAAGAGTTTATTTTGGCTTACAGTTCCAGAGAGATAAGCATTCATCATGGTAGGGGAGGTATGGTGGCAAGTGGCAGGCATGGCAGTAGCCAGAAGCTGAGAGCTCACATCTCCAGTGGCAAACAGGAAGCAGAAAGAGGGCAAGCAGCAAGTGGAGTGAGGCTGTGCAAACTTAAAACCCACCCACAGGGACATACTTCCTCCATCCAGCAAGGCCATGTCTCCTAAACATCCCAAAACAGTGGTACCAACTGGAGACCGAGTATTCAAATACGTGAGCTTACAGCAATATAGTCTGGACACTCATTTGATCAATTTGATTGAACATACAAGCCCCCCCCTTCCCCCCACTGGATGGTGGGGCTGTGTGGGTTTGGGCACAACAGCCTGCAAATTGGTTTTACATGAAGGATGCTTGTACTCATAAATTATCACTTATTGCTAAAAAATGAAAAAAAAAAACCGAAAGATGCAGGACAGTTATGGCAGAATGCATGATCTGGGATGGGGCGGGGTGCAGGGGAAGGGAAAGGGAAATATGCCTGAACTGAATTGGAAAATGATGTATGAACTACACAAAGCATCAATAAAAATAAATAAAGAACAAATACGTGAGCCTCTGAGGGACATTAGCATTACCCTTGAGATGATGGGCAAAGAATGGGTCTTCATGTCTGTGGTCTTCCCAAAATCCCATGACCCCACTATACTTATGTAGAAAATGCCTGAAAGAAATAATGTAAGCTACAGGGAGACCCTGTCTCAAAAAGACCAAAAAAAAAAAAAGAAAGAAAGAAAGAATGTAAATGTGAAGCCTTTAAAACCATAAGCCTAGATAAACTTCCTTCTTTACATTACTTCTGTTGAGTATTTTGGTCCCAGCAATAATAAAAGCAATTCACACAGCCTCTTCTTCTAAACTACTTCAAGAGAAACTTCTTCCTAGCCCTTTCCTCCCACCCTTTGCCCCTCTAACTAAGATATCCAATTCCTCCACAAAATCTAGCTAAAGAGCTGCACTCTGCAAGGTTCTCTTTATCATCGCATTGACAGCGCCTCTTATCATGAATCATTTTGGGGTCCTGCAAAGTTTCCCTTATTGGCCAGAGTTCTAAGATACCCAATGAAACCAAGGATAATTCTGAACTCTATATACTATGTCTTTTTCTATACATAGCTACTTATAATGAAGTTTAATTTATAAATTTAATACAATAGCATTTAGCAATGACTAATAATAAATAGAATAATCACAGTAATAGTGTGTAGTAAAAGTTACTTAAGACAAGATTTGTCAAATTCTAAAATTTCTAAATTTACTTTTATTTATTTTACTTTTTTTTTTTTTTTTTGTATTTTTGAGACAGGGTCTCCCTTTTAGTCCCAGCTGGCCTGGAGCTCACTCTGTAGACAAGCTGGCCTTGAACTTGCAGAGATCCGCCTGCCTTTGCCTCCCAAGTGCTGGGATCAAAGGCGTGTGGCACCACGCCTGGCCTTATTTATTTACTTTTATTTTATGTGTATGAGTGTTTTGCCCATACGTATCTAAATGCACCCATATCATGCAGTGCTCACAGGTCAGAAGAGCGTGTCAGATCCCCTGAAACTGGAGTTATGGAAGGTTGTTAGCTGGCATTTGAGTGTTGGGATTAGAACCCAGGTCCTCTGCAAGAGCAGCCAGTGCTCTTAACCACTCTCCAGCCTGTGGAATTTCCTGTGGAATTTCCATGTAATATTTTCAGCCCCAAATTGACAACAGATAGCTGAAATCTCAGTAAATGAGTCCACAGGTAAGTGGGGGAAGTACGCAGCTTGATATCCTCAACCTTACCTGAGGAGCCATGTTTGGATGTTCATCTCTTTATTTCCATATTAGCCTATGAGCGTCTCAAAGACATGGACCTTTATATTGTTCATCTCCTTACCAGACCTGCCCATAGAGCTGCCAGTTCATTGAGACTGTCGCAGTGAATGGAACTGTGAGCCCAGAGTCATGAGACACTCCTTTGAATAAACTCAGTGGTGACCGGATTAATGCTCAGAGTATAAACCATGATTTGAAAAGGTCAAAACTACGTACTGCTTTCTTTGATGAGCAAAGTAGGTAAATGAGCTGAGCTGAGCAATACTATTTTATACAAGCTAAGGAATGTCAACAAATAATGTCTTTATATGTCTCATCAGGTAAACAGATTCAGACATCAGCCATGATACCTTACAAGTAAATCCATACCTACTTAAAATCCTTCCAGATGAAGAGAATAGAATCTGGTCATTGCAAGGATTTGTTCACTATTTGTTCAACAGAATACTTCCTAGCAAATGTAATAATCCTGGTACCATCTAGAGTTGAACAAAACAAAGTCTCCAACCCTAAAGGGACTGATCTACACAATTACCACAAGTCCCACTGTGATAAGTAACACATGACATTGGGAATACAAATTCTGGGGTTGTTTATTTTCTTTAGAAGGTGTTAAAGGTCACTCAGAGACCCATTGCCTGGCTTGTTGCCCCAAGCTGGTGCCAGGCCATAGCCTAAGTAGATGGACTATGTTGAAGCCAGATCGTGACAGACCTTGCTGGTCTGATGTGTCACTCTGTTTAAAAAAAAAAAAACAAGCTTTTGAAAGCTTCTAAATGCACAGAAACTACCAGATCTGCATTTCAGAAAGGTCACTCTCCTGCCCGCTTTGAAGAGGAACAGGGTGATCTGAGTAAGGGATGAGAAGAGGAAGACGAGGGCCAGCAGGTGAGGTTTCCCCAGGCCAGTGGTATTTCTGAGGACCACAAAGAGCTTTCATTTATGGGGGTTACATCTGTCTTCTCCTACTGTACTATAACTATGAACTGAGAAATTTAAATAATTTAAATTATTATGCTAGTATGCCTAAACAGGTATTCCATTTGCTCAGACACAGGTGGCATCACACATACTCTAGCTCCTCAAAGACCCCAGTTTTCCCTTTTTACAGAACAAGAGTGGTGGGACAGATGGCTCGGCAGGGCAAGGGTCTTGCCATGTAAAGACCCACATCTGTAAGAAGAGAAGCAACTCCCTTAAGGTGTCTTCCGAACACTTATGTGTATAATTAATATATTTATTCTTTTTAAATTTTTTTTAATTTATTTTTTTATGTATATGAATGTACTGTCTGCATGTAGGTTTGTGCACCCGTGTCATGCAATGCCTCGGAGGTCAGAAGAGGGTGTCGGATTCCCCTGGAACTGGAGTTAAAGATGGTTCTCAGCGGCCATGTGGGTGCTGGGGATAGAACCCAGGTCCTCTGCAGGAGCAGTCGGCGCTCTTAACCTCTAGGCCAACTCTCCAGCCCATGTGTATAATTAATATAGATAAAATTTGTAGGTATTCTCGTATAATATTTCAGAATTGATGCTTAGCTGTTTCTTCTTGTAACAGAACTACTAAGAGACTCCCCATCCTTCCCATGGAGATGCTGTAGGTTACTGCAGCTGCCAAAGCATGAAAACTAGCAAGGACTTGTCCTCAAGGCCTGATGAGCACACAAATGTTGCCTCACCAAGCAGACCCTACAAACAACCGTCTGAGCCCTCAAATGAAAAGCATTAAAGTGCAAACCTTTCTTGAACAATGAATCCTGTTTTAAATATGTACCCTTCCACCCCAACCCCCAGTCCAAGAGCAACAGTACTAACCCTACTTTAAGAAACACCCATCACTTAGCTGTGCTTTTCTTAAAGTGGGGTGTGTTCACTTAATTAGTTTTAATTGAAAGACCAATTAACAGTGTTTCAACATAGAACAACATGATAAAAGTTGATATTTTAATTTCCTGCACTACTGAATCATTTGGGATGACTGTGACAAAATTTGAGTTTATTTTTATCATATGATGTTATGCCAAGTCTGCATGAAACCCAAACCTCAGTTCCTCTTCCTCTAGACTATTCCATACCCTTCTGGTTTTCAGCCCATTATTCTCATGCTTGGTTTGCCATTTGATGTCAACCAGCCACACCATTATGTGTTTTTCTATCTTGTAACCATAATGTTCCGACCATCCTAGGTATACTCCCAGAATCCCACAGTGAATCTCAGAATGAGCTATGGAACTCACGAATTTATTGCTTTTTTGTTTGCTTGTCTTTGTTTCATTTTTGTTTGTTGTTTTGTTTTGTTTTGCTTTGTTTTTGAGACAGGGTCTCCCTGTGCTCACAGCTAGCCCAGAACTTGCTATGTAGTCTAGACTGCCCTCCATCTCACAGAGATCCTGCCAATGCCTCCTGCATTTGGGGATTAAAAGGAATTTGCCACTATTCCCAGCTAACTCATACATTTTAAAACATCAGAAGTGCTTTGCTCTAGGTATGAAGAGCCCTAATAAGGCTTAGTTCATGATGAACTTTGTCCTTACTTTAGCTCTCCTTGTACAGAGCCCTAAGTATAGACAGGCCTTACCCTCCCCACCAGCTTGTGTGTATCAAGTTTCAGTGCCTTTCACCATCCATCCATCTGCTTGGTCTTTGCTCCAGCTCTTCAAATGCCTCTTCCTGAGGCAGGCCTAAATCAATCCCACACTACTCATTCCCTCTTCTCTAACACCTTCAGGATCCTTTCCTTGTGACTCATTGGACTGTGGGTTGCTTCTAGCCATAATGTCCTGTATATAATCAGCCATTTGTAATGTTGCTCAAGTGAAATTGACACCCACCAAAGTAGGAGTGGCAAGTTCAAACATCCCAATTCAGCACCTGGGCAGAACTTTCCCAAATCCCTGAGTCCCACATTTGATCTCTGCCCTTGTCAATAAGAAAACACTTTTTTGTATAAGAACGCCTTACTAAGTATCTCATTACATTTACGTTTTAAGAACCACTAAATTTCCAATTTATTTCTTCAGAGTGGATAAGGAAGCTTCTGGGGGGGGGGGGTCAGAAGAATGTGTGAAATGAGACCCAGAGTCATGAGGAGAGGAAGCATGTGTCTCCAAATCTTTCCCACACCAGCGTATCTCCAGAGCTATGTCCTTACTTTCCAAATAATGGATTGAGATTGTGCTAGATAGCTTTAGTGTCAACTTGACACACCTAGCTTGAGGGAGCCTCGATTGGGGAATTTTGTCTATTGGACTGGCTTATGGCCAAGTCTGTGGGGTATTTTCTTGATTGTTAGGCAATGTAGGAGGGCCCAGACCACTGTAGGTGGTGCAACCCTAGGCAGGTAGTCCTGTATCATATAAGAAAGCAGGCTGGAGCATTGGGCCAGGGGAACAAGCCAGTAATCAGCATTCCTCCATGGCCTGTGCTTCAGCTCCTGCCTCTAGGTTCCTTGGGCTCCCTCAGTAATGAACTGTGACCCAGGAGATGTAAGCCAAATAAACCCTTTCCTCGGTTTTGGTAAGAGTGTTTTGTCACAGCAATTGAAAGCAAACTAGAATAAAGGCCCATTACAAAGCTTGTCTGAACCCATGTCTGAGCTTTTGCTTAAATTTCTCCCCCAGTCTGGACTTCCTTCCACCACCTCCCACTTCTCATAAGATGAGCTCACATGGCTATTCCTTTCAGCTTTCTTTGACCACAGTCAAAAAAGTTAGTGCTAGAAGTTGTACTTACATTGTTGATACTCTCACAGAACAAATGAGGGGCTGAGGCCAGTTACATTGGGTAGCTTGTCCAAAACCATAGAACTCCTCACTCAGAAGCTGTAGTCTTGTGCTCACTCTATACATCTCCATCCTTACCCTGTTCTTTTTTTTTTTTTCCTTTTTATTTTTTTTTGGGTTTTTTTTTTTTTTTTTTTTTTTTTTTTTTGAGACAGGGTCTCCCTGTAGCCCCAGCTGGCCTAGAACTCAGTCTATAGACCAGGCTGGCCTTGTGCTCACAGAGATCTGCCTGCCTCTGCCTCCCAAGTGCTAGAATTAAAGGTGTGTGTCACCACACCTGGCTTAAAGACAGTTCTTAGCCACCGTGTGGGTGCTGGGAATCGAACCCAGGTCCTTTGCAAGAGCAGTTGGCGCTTTAACCTCTGAGCCATCTCTCCTGTTCTTGTATTCCATTATCTGGTTATATACATTCCACTGAAATAAGACTTGCCCCTGATAAAACCTTGACTTGGTATGGTGGGAGTCTGCAATTTGATAGAAGACACACAGCATTTGGAGTTAAACCCAGGTTCAAGGGCAGGCCTTCCCAGCTTCCAACAAGTTTTACAAACTTCTCACCTCTGCTTTATTCATTAGTAAAATAGGCCTCAGCATAAGTGGGACCCAGCAAAGTCCCAGGGGGTTGGACAAGCCATCAGAAGTCCTTTGCTTGACACAAGCTGCTGTATAGATGAGTGTAAGTCCTCATGGCTAGAGGGGTTGGCTCTGTCTGTCCTGCTACTTTCTGTTCTAAGCAGTCCCTTGACTCTGGGATCCAGGGTAAAGTTGACTAAAGTAAAGCAGCAGCTCGTTTTCAAGAAAGGAAAGGTTTATACTTCCTCTGCAAAGAGGAAGAAAACAACTGATAGTTACCCAAAGACTGACTCACAACAAAAACAAAATCTAAAGCTCTCTGCCAAATTGACTCCAAAATATTCAGAATCTCAGGTCACTCAAACCCTAAATAAAGTCTGACCTGGTGGTCAAGGACATCAACCCCACAGTGTAGTCTTCTCACCCTGACCAGGGGCCACACTTCCTTCTGGACCAGATACTGTATCCTGTGAGCTGTAACTCTTTGTCCTTGGACATGGAGGTCAGCTTCTTCCCATCCAAAGGCAGAGTAAGCACAAAGCCTCCTCACAGGATGCTGGGCCATAGTATGTCACACATCTGCTTTCTATGGAGAGAATAACTAATGCTAAAGGCCTCTTGAAAAAGTCACATGGAAACCTTCATTGTAAAAGCTTCTTAAAAAAAAAATATATAGTAGGATCGAAAGGTTATTCCTGGACAAACTGTCAGCCCATGAAAGGAAACAGCCAGAATTGACCAGAGTCCAAGTCAACAGCTCCAGAGAGAGTGGACTGTTTTACCTCTCATCCACTTGTGCCCCTTTTCTAAGCCTAGGGAACAACCTGCGGAAGAGGGGGCGTGGTAGAATGTAAGGGCTGCGATTGGGGTGAATGGTGAAACTACAGCAATGTAGTCTGGACACTCATTTGATCAACTTGATTGAACAAACAACCTGTCACCCCCCACTGGATGGTGGGCTGTAGGTGTTTGGGCACAACAGCCTGCAGATAGGTTTTGCATGAAGGATGCTTGTACTCATGGATTATCACTTATAGCTAAAAATGAAAAAAAAAAACTGAGAGAAAGATGCAGGACAGTTATGGCAGAATGCATGATCTGGGGTGGGGGGGGGGGGGGGGGGAGGAAAAGGGAAATAAGCCTGAACTGAATTGGAAAAATGTATGAAATGCACAAAGCATCAATAAAAACTAATTAAAAAAAATATATATATATACATATATATTCACAATATAAAACTAGTGTAAATGGAGTTACCTTATGTGGGGGCAGGGTGCTGGGATCTAAAGGTGTGCACCACCATGCCCAACTCACTAACATTTTTTTTAAAGCCCATTGAATTTAATTTGTGTTCCCCAAATGCACTGACCTCAGGAGGTGGCTAGAGATTAGCCTTAAACACTGCTCATAACTCTAGATAGCACCAGTGAGCCTGTTTGATGTTTTAGCAAATAAATAAAATAATTTTTGAGAGGCATTTTTTTTTAGTGTCTAATAAAACTGATGTTGGTGGTTTTTATTTTTATCTCCACCCAGTCTCCACTTCCCCCCAAAAGTTGTTCAAAGCAGTTTAAGCAGTGGAGAGACAGTGGAACATTTGAATTGGGGTTCACTAAATTAGCAACAAGCTAGTCTCCTCAAAAGTCTGGTGTAAGATGAATATTTAGTTCCTCTCCTGTTGAGAGGTTCTGTGGCCCCTAACACTGCACCTGACTTTGGTCTGACCTGAAGCCATAGCTTTCCTTATTTTCCCGTTTCCTCACCTGCATTGTAAGTCATATACAGAAATAAACCACTTTTGGAGCTAACGCTATGACAATACCTTAATAAGGGTATAGAGTTATTTTATGTATTACAGCTAAACTTATATTTAAAAAATAATAAAATACCAGCCAGGCATGGTGGTGCACGCCCTTAATCCCAGCACTCAGGAAACAGAGGCAGACAGATCTCCGTGAGTTCAAGGCCAGCTTGGTCTACATAGCAGTTCTAGAATAGCTGGGGCTACAAGGGAGGCCCTGTCTCAAAAACACCAAAAAAAACAAATAATAATAATAATAAAAATAAAATAATAAAATCTTATAAATCAATACCAAAACCCCAGTTCACCATCTACCACACTCAGTTCAGGTCTGAAGAAGTCTATGTGGCTCAAATTAGCAGCAAGAGTCAAAGCTGGGGCTCAGAGATGACTCCACAGATAAAGCACTTGCTGTTCAAACTTAAGGACCTAGGGACCGTAAGAACCCACATAAAAGCCATTCAGAGACAGGATCCCTGGGAGGGCTGACTAGCTAGACTGCCAGAATTGCAAGCTCCAGGCTCAGCCAGAGACTCTGCCTCAACAAATCAAGGAAGACACCTGATATCACCACTGCCCTCCACATGCATGCCCACACATGTGCACCTGCACATATATACATACAAACATGCACAACATATACACAAATAGATATGCAGGAGAGAGAGAGAGAGAGAGAGAGAGAGAGAGATTCCAGGATCAAGTGCACTGACCCTGCCTGGTTACATGGTAGTTGCTTAGCAGACCTCACACAACATAGAGGTTTTCTGCCAAAATTTACTTATTTGGAAATTATGCCCAATTCGAGAATGCAAGTCACTAGAAATGGAATGTTTGTAAAAGTTATTGAGACAGCCAGGCGTGGTGGCACACGCCTTTAATCCTAGCACTTGGGAAAAGAGGCAAGCAGATCTCTGTGAGTTTGAGGCCAGCCTGGTCTACAGAGTGAGCTCCAGGCCAGCTAGGACTAAAGGGAGACCCTGTCTCAAAAATACCAAAAAAAAAAAAAGTTATTGAGACTTTGGAGGATGAAGAGATGGCTCAATGGTTAAGAGCACTGGCTGTTCTTACAGAGGACCTGGGTTCAGTTCCCAGCACCCACATGGCAGCTAAACTGTCTATAACTCCAGTTCCAGGAGATCTGATGCCTTTGCTGGTCTCCATCGGCACTGCACACACATGGTGGACTTAGATATATGCAGGCAAAACAGTCATACATAAAATAAAAAACATTCATAACATAAACATAAATAAAATTTTTGTTAAGTAAAACTTATTAAAACTTCGATGTAATTTTTTAGATCCTGGAATGCCCACTGTGAACATACAGGGGTGACAGTGCAGTTCTGGGGGACAGAGAGAAAAGAGGTATGGCCACATGCCAGGCTCTGACCAGCACCTTTCGATCTGAGCCCATCTCTCATTTCATCCTCCTGTCCTTGAGCCCAGATGCTAGGTACCAAGAGAATATCTCTCTCAGAATGAACCAGGAAGGTGAGGCAAACAGCTGAATGAAACAACAATAACAGTAATAAGCAAAAATCCATGACCATTTTAAATGAGCTTTTTGTAATCTGATTGACTGATAAAATGATGTAAGGGGGGGAAGAGAAAATAATGGCACTTTAGTCAACTATTCAACTCTATTTAGTCTGTTTGTTTTGAGACAGGGTTTCACCATATAGCCCTGGCTGACCTGGAACTCACTATGTGGAACAAGTTGGCCTTGAGCTCACAGAGATTTTCCTGCCTCTGTGTCCTGGGTGCTGAGATTAGGGGCACATGGCAACAGGCTCATTAGATAAGCTGGACTTCCTTTGCTTTCAGGAGACTGTTTCACAGCATGATCTTGATATGGGATAATTACATATAAATGGAATTCTAGGTTACAAAACCAAAGATATCCTTAGCAACTGTGGGTTCAGAGCCATCACACTAAAACCCAAAGGAAGATGCATTACATCACTTTCCCTGAAGAATGAGAGCAAGCCACAGGAATGCTGTTTAATCATCTCTAAAATGTACAGAGCTTAATCCTATTTTAGGTGATCAAGGCACTCTAGCCATAAAGCAAACTGTATTCAAAAATAAATACCCATGACATGAACATCTGAAAACCATGGCTACACATAAAGAAGTTGTTCCAAGGGAACATGATTTTCCAACAAGCTTTCCATTGCTTAAACAATGTATGTGAGCTTTCTTTAGACTCACCTTCACAGACCACAGCATGAGCTTTGTAAAGTTTTCAGTTGAAAAAAAATCTCTGCCCTTTTCAAGTTGGATTCAGCTTTCAGAAATGGTGAACACTTATTTTCAGAAGAGGCTAAGGAATACTGACTACTGAAGTTGGATAATTAAGGCAGTTACACTGGTGTGGAAAGTTAGCAAATTTTATTTATGCACAGGGAGAGTTAAGACAGAAGGGGCCACTGTGCCTGGTCTTGACCACCTGGCCTGGTATCTGGCATCTCTGTGGAGTTTTATCAACCAGATACTCAAGTCTGTTGGGTTTTCCTCATAACCCTAAACACAAACTTAGTCTTAAATTGCTAGTGATGGCATGCAATGGTGGTTGCTCCTGCTGAGCTTGTGATTTGACTTTAGAGGCCTTCAGGCCTCTCAATAATGTTTTTATAAATCATTGTTCCAGTGATGAGGGTTCAAGAGCAATGGCCTGAGCCAGGCTTGGTGGCACACTCAAGAGGCAGAGGGAGGTAGATCTCTGTGAGTTCAAGACCAGCCTGGTCTACAGAGTGAGTTCCAGGCCAGCTGGGGCTACAAACCCTGCATCAAAGAAAAAACAAAAAACAAAACAAAAAAAGAGCATGGGCCTGGAGCCTGATTCTTAACTTCTCTGGAGTTCATTTATCATATAGTAAATGCTGATGTAAATAATTACACTTTCCTTTTATTGTGTAGATTAAATGACTATGTATTTCAAGTGCTTAAAGTCACCCTGGTAGAGTGACCACTAAACGACAGGCACCGTTCTTTGTGTGGTGGCTGTAACAGGCAGTGAATGAGAAGACAGCCTGAAAACAACAAAAGAGCAGCTTGTATCTATTCAAATGATGCAATGTCTTTTATATAATTTGAGAATTTCATATAGTAGTGACTTTGCATCATTTCTACTCCTCCCCCTCCAACTCCTCCCATCTCCCACCATCCCTCTCAATTTCTTGTCCTCTTCTTTGATTATTACTGCTACATACACATACATACACATAAATATACATATACGTAACGCAGATTCCATTTATTGGTGCACATGTATAAATGTGTTTTGGGCTAACTACATGGAATTAGATAACCTATCAGGGAACTCCTCTCTTGAGAAAACTGTTTCTCCCACCCTCAGCAGCCACTGATTACTGAAGCTCCCCACTGAATGATGAGATATCTTAATCCAGGTTTTAGGTCTTTAAGAACATTGGAAGCCACACAGTGAGCCACAGGGCTCTGACCGAACAGTTGAGCCAGCTTCCTTAAGGCACTTTCAAGTGGCATAACTATGAATCCCAGTGGATTTGAAGATTCTCTGAGGAAATAGCATTCTTATCACCAGTATTGATTGCTGTAACTTTGCATTTTATTAAGATACACATTGGAGCAACATCCTTCTTCGGAGATAATAATACCAAAAGGAAAAACTGTATCTGAGAATCAATGCCATCCACTCACAGGTGCATCTGAAAGGGCATGTGCATGTCTATGTGTGTGGATTCTTCTACCTTCTAAGGGCAGGCTGGGTCCTGAGCACAGAAACATTCCCAGGTTCAGCTACAAAGGCAGTAACTAAGCCACCTGTAACCCAGTGAGAAGAATCCCAAGGGAAGGCCATGTTTGTCTGTGATGTGGAGAAAATGCAGAAGAATGTGGGAAAATTCAAGTGAGCACAAATGAATGCAGGTCTTATGAAAAAGTGGCCCCAGGGAATTCTGAAACTCAGAACAATTTTTCCCATCTGTGAAAAGACTACATTGTTTTATCTAAAGAGAAATGATTAAGTAAGAGAGAAGAGCCCCACCCCTCAGACCTACTTTTCCCTGTTCCCCTCTGGCTTCTGGCAGCTCCAGGTTTGGCCTACAACCATCTGTTACTGTCACCTGGGCCAGCTAGCCTTCATCCAATCATGCCAGAGACAGGACACCTGCCAATGATGCCACGGGCTCCAAAGGAGAAGTTTCCATGTGTACCCATTTGTTTTCACGTTCCAGTTTAACAAGCATTAGCCAAAGAATCTAGACAGGTGTGTGTGTGTGTGTGTGTGTGTGTGTGTGTGTGTGCGCGCGCGCGCGCGTGTGTGTGTGTGTGTGTGTGTGTGTGTGTGTGTGTGTCTGTGTGTGTGTCTGTGTCTGTGTCCAGGTGCAGAATGTTTCTCCCCAACAGCTGAGAAAGAGGCTCAATTTTCCCATCTATTTAGAGGTCCATCCGATGCAAGAGGATACCAGGAAAGTGGGTGTAGGTTAGGGAAGGAAGGGGGAGATAGGTGACAGAAGAGAAGAGGAGGAAGACAGTTCACTTCTGTTTACATGCCTTTGTTTTTATTTGAGACAAGGTCTCATTGTATAGCCCAGGCTAGCCTTGAACCCACTAATCAGTGCATCACTCATGCCTTACCTTTGCAAATGCAATTCAATGTTCTTAGTGTCTTGGATCCCTGATAAAAGAACTTTACACAGAAGTTGGGTGGGGGGAGCCTGGCTTCTGCTAGCCATTACAATCCATTGATGATAAACTTAAAAGAAACTGAAAAGTTAGACCTAAGATTCTTTGCATGGTTCATGTGCTCCAGCAGACTGTGATCAAGCCTGAATTCCTAACACATTCCTGATTTGAACATGTAGCTCTTGGATCCAATTCCTCAGCTAATTTGGGGATATTTTTGTATAAAGCTAAATTTTTTGAGCTCCTTCATGAACCTATTGCATTTTTTGCAGATGCCAAGTATAACTGAAGATTGATTCACTTCCTAAAATAAACTGGAAAATGCAATGTATCATTATTTCTTTTAATTAAGGCAGAATATGTATCTCATTTTTACCTGTTAAAAATAAATGTAATGGCTGGGGAAATGGCTCAGTCAGCGGAGTGCTTGCTGTGCATGAGGGCCTGAAACTGGATCCACAGAACGCACGGTTCGCCTGCGGTCCTAGTTCTCAGGAGGCAGAGACAGGAGGATCCCTGGAGCTGGCAGGCCAGCCTGCCTTGCTGAATCCCTGAGCTCCTGGTTCAGTGAGGGATCCTGTCTCAAACAACAAGGCATGGGGCTAGAGAGATGCCTCAGCAGTTAAGAGCACTGGCTGCTCTTGCAGAAGACCCAGGTTTGGTTCCCAGCACCCACCTGGCAGCTAACAACTGTCCTTCATTCTAGTTCCAAGGAATCCAACACCCACTTCTGGCTTCTGTGGGCATTGCACGACACAGGTACATGCAGGCAAAATACTAATACGCATAAAATAAAAATTAGTTAATTAATTTAAAAAATAAGGTGTAGAAAAATTGAAGAAGCCCAGTGTGGCCCTCTGGCCTCCACATACCTCACACACACAAACAGTGCACATACACATACCACAGAAACCAAAACAATAGCCATAAAATAATTTGAGGAAAAATGAATTGAGTTGTCTCAATACTCTCCTGGTTATTTTTTTAATATTATTTTAATTTTATGTGTATGAATGCAATGCCTCCATGTGTGAAAGTGTACCATTGTTGTACAATGTCTGCTGAGGTCAGAAGAGGGCATCAGATCCCCTGGAACTGGAGTTATGGACAGTTGTTAGGTGCCATGTGTGCTGGGACTCAAACCTGGGTCCTCTTGAAGAACAGCTAGTGCTCTTAACTTCTGAGCCATCTCCCCAACCCCTCTCCTGATTATTTTAAGTATTGATTCTAAATTATTTAACATCTTCCATTTTGATTTGGATCAAATATTTGAGTAAGATCACTAAACATGGAGGATGCAGAAATCCTATATTTACATAAGGATATTTAGAAGGTGATATTGGCATTTATTATGGCAGCAGTCAGTAAAGGTCTGCCAAAATTTAATCTCAGAATGCCTTTACCTAACTTAAAGTGTCCCTGTTCTTTCAGCACATGTGTTTGTTTGTTTTTTATTCATTTATTTTAGTGGGGACTGGGGGTGGGGCATATGCACCACAGTGCAAGTATGGATGTCAGAGGAAACCTGCAGGAGTCGGTTCTCTCTTTCCCCCTTTGTGGTCCCTGGAACATTGAACTGAGGCTAGGAGGCTCGGCAGCAGGTGCCTTTACCCACTGAGAAATCTCACCCCCACCTCATGTATTTTTAAAAGGCAACTATCCAAACTAAAATATGATTGTTTATTTGGTTTTAAATTTTTATTTAATTTTATTTATCATTATTAATGGGAGGGCACACATGCATGATATACGTGTGGAGGTCAGAGGACAACTGTGTGGAGTTTGTACTCTCCTCCCACCTTTATGTGGATTCTGGGTTCGCATCCTCGGGAAGCTCGCACCTTTGCTGCTGAGCCATCTCACCAGCCCATACCTGTGCTTTGCTACATTTTCTGTGGCCTCTTTTATGATGGGCCCGTTGATGAGACTGCTAAAGTTTCTGTAGTGGAGTTTAAGCACTGCACAGTCCACACCAGTCACACTGTCAAATGCCCTCAGCTCTACTGCCATCTTTAAAGCTGATGGCCTCCTGGCAGGGAATCTGGAATCTTCTGCTTCTCTCTGTTCACAGCCTCCTTACTATGTGACGTGGAGTTCCAGTGTTTATGTCGTGATATCTGTGTATCTAGAAGATGGCAACGATAGGGCACATGACAACATATTAAATATGTTAGTTTGACTTTTAATTTTTCCTTAAATATAAATCTTTGCTTGGGCTTCAAGAAGTCTGCAAAGTCAGCCTGGCTTCATTCAGTGGAAGTGGGAGAAACCAGAATTCCTTGGCTTTCCAAATTCTTGTGGTTGCCATCAACAGCCCTTCCTTTTTAGCATCAAGTCCATCTCTGTGTTTACTCAAATGTGTTGGGCCTAGTGATGCTTCCTTTAATGAGAATGCAGTTCTTTGCCAGAAGTCCCATTTGGATAATTTACTTTTTCTTTGTTGACCGTATCAAGCAAATCATTACAAATAATAATCCTGTAATAACATGGTTCTTTCCAGGAAATGTCATCTTGCTGATGGCATCGAAGGCTCGATATTATTAAAATCTGACTCTTTTTTTTCATCATGTCTGTACTGCAACTTAACACTCCTTGAAGAGAGACGGCATGGAGAGATGTTCTGGCTCATGAGCTGCATTGCAGGTTGGTGGTCAGATAAAAGGGCCTGTGGAAATCTTTCCAAGAATTGCTGGGTGTGCTCAAATTTCTTCTTCTGTGTTGACTCAGTCTGTTTTGTAAAATACCTCTCTAAGAAACAGGCTATTGAGGCAGTTCCAAGTTAAATAGAAAAAAATGTTTTTCATTGTCTGAGTATGTATAATCCAAGTCTTATATTTTCTCTCAATTAGTGGAATAATTAACTAACACAATTTGTGTGTATGTATTTACATATCCATTTATGTATATCTGGATGGTATACATGGATGTGTGTGTGTGTGCACATGCATGTAGAGGCCAGAGTTGACATCTAATGTCTTCAATCACTTGCAGCCTTATTTTTTGAAGCATGGTCTCTCCCAAAACTCGGCACTCACAGAGTGGCTAACATGGCTGGCTAGCCATCCGCAGGGATCCTCCTGTCTCTGCCTCCCCAGCACTGGGATTATAGGCTCTGGCTCCACACCCAGCATTCATGTGGGTGATGTAGATGGAACTTCACTCCTCATTCATGCTTGTGCAGGAATCACTGTACTGATGGAACCACACACACCCCCCACTGTCCCACTAATGAAAATTTAATGAGAAACTTAGAAAGGAATCTCCATTCTATACTAAGTGCCTGCATCTTGCATTTGATGTTCAACACAGAACGATTTCTCTGAACTAATGAAGGATATGATGTGGGGTTTGATGAGATACATACAAATCTTTGCAAATTAATACTTGTTTCTAAGGGAACTTTGTAATTATACAATAATTCTCTTCTAAAAAGAAATGACAAGGAAAACCTTTTGGAAGTAAATTAAAAAATGAAAGCTATAAAAAGAACTTTGGTGGAAAAAATATTTAATCTTAATGTCGATGCATCTGGCTATAATTACAAAATTGCCCATCAAAAATGATTTAAAAAATGAAGAACATGAAGATTTCTATGTCTCTTAATTGGAAGCCTGTTAAAAGCAGATGAAGTGGTAAAGTATTTGCTATGCAAGCATGAAGACCTGAGTTTGAGCCCAGCACCTGTGGGACAGCAGTCCTGGACTCAGGCATGCATTGCACATATGCAGGCACAATCTGCTTAGCATACTAAGCAATGCTATAATACAGGGCACGCCCTGTCACTTGGTACTAGCACATGCTTACTGCCATAAGCTGACTTGACTACACGTCCTTTTCTGGGTAGGCCCCACAAGTTGGGATGACATGCGATGGTATGGAGGTCTAAGATTGGCCACTGGGAGGTAATGTCACACGATGTAGGGGCTGCCCACCCCAGATCTATGTAAGCTACTGACTGTGTGGAAATAAACAGATTTTCACAGACTTGCACTACTTGACATAATCCCCGGCAGTTACTGCATGCGTGCAAGCTTGATTGTGGGGCCATCAACCCCAGAGCTGGCTCTTCAGCTCATTTGCTCATGGGAGCCAACAGCTCCACAACTACATGTTTGGCCTTGGGACCGTCAGTCCTACAGCTGCATGTTTGGCCACAGGACCATCAGTCCTGAAGTTGCAAGTTTGGTCACAGGGCTATCAGCCCCACTTGGGTGCCCTCTTCAGCCTGTCCAACCTCGGGGTCAGCAGCCCCACAAATGGCACCTTTGAACAGGGACCTGAAGCAATCTGGTGAGTCTCAGACACATGAACCTCTGCAAAAAATGGTGAATCTACCTTCTAGGGAGCCTCTTCTTCAGGCTGAGCAATTTGGGGCCATGTCCTCCAATGTGACCCCCCCCCCCCCAGCTCTCTGCTGCAAGCCTTTTCTTCTCTGTTGTAGCTATTCTCTTCCAATGTTTGGGCCAGAAAGAGACTCATATCTCTGATACATTTCAAGGTCAAATTTAAAAAATGAAAGCAAAAATACCCCTCATGATTGGAAACATATCGCCTGGGCTGTCTTAGCACCTATGATTTCTCAAAATGAATGGCCTTTTTTTTTTTTTTTAGATGGCCTTTTTTATGATCAGTGTGAACAGCAGGTGGACTGTAATCGCTCTACTGGAGTACGAATTTCTAAGCATCAACTCCAGGGGCAAGGCCAGTTATGGAGTGACCTGGTAGACCAAGCCCATGCCCCCACCAGACATTTGAACACATGCACTCCTGCACAATTCGGGCCTGGAGACATCTCCCTTTCTCAGGGTGGGGAGGGTCTGCCTCTCTTTCCCAACTGCAGCAACAGCCAAAAGAGGACTATCCTCAGTTCCTTACATGGGTTACTCAGGCAACAGAAGGGACAATCTCCCATGGGAAGCCCGTGAGACCTTAGTTAAGGAACTGGCATATGAGGGCGCTAATGCTGATTATAAACACTCATCTTGCCAGTTCGCTCTAAACCACTTAAGGACTGGATAACAGCTGCTCAGAGTGTTGGCACGAGAGCTTCTGATAATGGCGGCTTTGGCACAAGCCTTCACCTCCACCCTGCATACCCCCACCCCCACCCCACCCCCACTGCCCACCAGAGATGGTTCCAAATATTGGGGGTGTGACCAAATGGGTCACTTGCAAGCATCCTGCCCTTTTGCAGCTACAGCTACAGCCCCACCCAGGAGTGCCAGCAGCCCTCCAGGACACATTGAACCATCCTTTAACCCCTGGAACACCCCTGTCTTTGTAATTCAAAAGAAACAGCAGCTTGCTTCACAACTTCGGGGCCACTAACACTACAATGAAAGAAAATGGGCACAGCCCAACCTGGGCTCCCTTGGCTCTCAGCTATACCAGAGGGCAAACACACTGCCATTCTTGATATTAAAAATTATTTCTTCCAGTTGGGGCTATAGAGAGACCCTGTCTCAAAAAAAATTTGTTTTTTCTATTCCCATGCACCCTAAGGACAGACCTTGCTTTGCATTTACTGTCCCAGCTAGGAACCACTCCTCCCCCACACAAAGATATCAATGGAAAATCCTGCCACAAGGCATGAAAAATAGCCCTACAATCTGTCAGGTGTTTTGCTCATGTTCTGAAAAGGTTTTCTAAAATCCCAGGGTTAGATATCATCCACTACATGGGTGACACTCTCCTAGCTCACTGTGAGGATGGTCCTGGACTCCCTACTCCCACAAGTTTTAGTGGCCTTTGAAGGTTGCCCATTTGAAGGACTCCCAGGAGAAAATTCAACTTGCCCCTCCCTATGAGTTTCTGGGGTCAATTCTAGACAGTAGGCCAATTTGGCCTCAGATGCTAATAATTAAACTCCCTGAGACATTGTCCTTAACCAGCTCCAAAAGGCTTTGCGGGCTATTAACTGGCTATACCCATGGCTTCATATCTCCTTGGAGGAGATGCATCCATTGTATGATTGCCTGAGGGGCCCTACAGAACCTTCCTCTTTCTGCAGTGTTACCAAGAAACATGTATTGTTCTCCAAAGAATCAATGCTGCTCTACTGTACACCTTCACTGTTAGATTTGACTCCTCCCTCCCCTTAATGGGGATAATTCTAACTCCAGGACATTGTCCAGTGGGGGCGATATGACAATCACATGGGCCTCTGGGAATGGATGCACACTGCATATCATAGTGTACAAAAGATAACCCCCTGCTTGGAAGCAATTGCTGTCATGATTAGGATGCCTTGCCAGAGAATGCTCCACTTTTTTGGCATGGAACCTGAATGCCTGATTCTCCCTCTTAATAAGGGACAAAGAACGTTAAAGTAACAATTACAAAAACAGAAGGGAGAGGCCTATACTTCCTCCTCCCCCCATGATGCAGTGTGCAGAGCACTCTTTACTATGAGTTTTCTGTCAATTTTGAAACCAGACATGATAACCCCAGTCCACAAGCATTAGAGCCCTCTGACAGGGCATAACAAGGTTCCCTTGATACTATGGCAAGATCCAATGTTAGGACAATGGAAGGGCCAATGGGAAGAAGGTTTGCTTGTGTCTTCCCACAGGCAGAGCCCCACCCATTTGGGTTTTGGCAAGAAATGTTCATCCTTGGACTGCAAGGCATAGACCAGGACCCACCAGCAGAAAATCTCGCCTGGCAGGAAGGGTATAAGAAACCCAGGAGAATGCCACTCTGCTGGAGGCTGATGCACAGGGTGACATGGGAGACCATAAGGCACTGGAGTCACAGACACAGAGCCTGAGGCCTACGGGGTAGTGCCAGGTGTGCCCAATGCACTGTTTCTGGTGGTATCTTCTTGGGCTAGCATAGCACTCTGCCTCTGATTTTTGGCAATGATTCTGCCCTTAATCCACCCAAGGGCCTTCCTTACCTTGTAAACTGAAACAGCACCTAACAATCAATTTGTCCTAGTGGGAGCCAGCCAGGTTTTACTTAATTCCAATCAAACTGTATTTGATATTTGGGAGAAACAGGTATGAGGGACTTTTAGCCCCTCATTCCTGCTGTCAGAGGAGTCAATTGTTATGATAATGGATCCCTGTGAGGCTTGCATGATGGTTTCCTTTGTGTTCCTCCTAACTAACTCCTCACCTGAACTTGTGGCCATATCTACACCCCATAATGCTACTGACTTTATTTATATCCTTCGGGACTCCAGCAGTCATGTGGTTGCCAGTGAATCTGATCACTCCTTGGGAAGGGCCAACCAGGCTGAAGGATTCTATCACCTTCATCATTATAACAAACGAATCTCAGAGGCCATCAATCTTGGCTACAGGAGCAGTTGCCTCAGGAGTATCAGTTGCAAACACCCTACAAATGGCAGCCATACCCTTCAGCAGGAAAATGACCTGCAGCAAAAACTGACTGAACTTTTATTTGCCAGCATGTTTGTGTATGCAAACCTCACCAACTGGTCTTGGGGACCCTGGGACAACCAGATTCTTTCATGCTGTGATGACTTGTACAAGAATTGGACACAAATGCTTGCTAACTGGGTTCAGATGGACATGGCTTATTGTTTTTGCAAAATAGTCATGGCCATTCGGGCCAGACAAAGGAAACTGACCACCACTACGGTCACACTCTCTGAGCTTTTGGAGGCAACATCAGAAGGGGGAGATGGGGACAGCAGTCCTGGACTTAGGCATGCATTGCACATGTGCAGGCACAATCTGCTTAGCATACTAAGCAATGCTATAGTACAGGGCACATCCTGTCACTTGGTGCTAGCACATGCTTACTGCCATGAGCTGACTTGTCTGCACGTCTCTTTCCGGGTAGGCCCCTATGAGTTGGGATGACATATGATGGTATGGAGGTCTAAGATTGACCACAGGAGGTGATGTCACGAAATGTAGGAGCTGCCCGTCCCAGACATATTTAAGCTCTGGCTGCATGGAAATAAATGGATTTTCATGGATTTGCACCACCTGATATGATCTCTGGGGTGTTACTGCATGTGTGTTAGCTTGATTGTGGGGCCATCAACCCCACAGCTGGCTCTTCGGCTCATCTGGTCATGGGAACCAGCAGCTCCACAACCACTTGTTTGGGCATGGAACCATCAGTCCTGCTCCATGTTTGGCTGCAGGGCCATCAGCCCTGTGAGCGTGCCCTCTTCAGCCTGTCCAACCACAGGATCCACAGCCCCACAAGCACCCACATAAAAGGCTGGGCATAGAACTTCACATCAATAACCTCCAGGAGTGGAGAGGCAGAGACAGGTGGATCTCGAGAGCTTGCTGACCAGCCAGACTAGGCAAAAACTGGTGAACTGTGGGTTCAGTGAAAGACCTATCAATAAATAAATTAATAAATTAATAGGAATAGGAATACACCTGATGTTGACTTCTGGCCTCCGTACACACGAATACCTGCATGCACATGTGTACATACATGTGTATACCACACACACAAATAAGTAAATAATAAAACATTTTACAAAGTGGTGTCTGGTTAGCTAGATGACTCAGTGAGTAAAAGTGTTTGATGATAATAAGCCTGATACAGCCTGATTCCCTGGAACCCACATGGTGGAAAGAGAGAGCCACTCCTGCAAGTTGTCCTTTTACCTACACACACACAAACACACACACACACACACACACACACACACACACACACTATATATATGTATATATATATATATATATATTTTTTTTTTTTTAAAGTAGGCTGTTACAGGGTTGGCAACACACTAAGGCAGAGAGTATCCATCAAGCACCTTATAATTCATGCATTCTCCGTCTGTCACCTCTTAGTTACTCCCACAGGTCCCCTCTGTGACTGCACCTGCAAGGAGAGAGTGGCACTACCCTGGCTTGGGGACGAGCGCAGTGCTAGGCACTGTGGCAGATACACAGGAAAGTTGGGCCAGAGCTTTGCTGTTGAGATGCCACTTCTCTTTTTATTGGGGAAGGATTATGTACCATGAAACTAAAATAAAACAGTCAGGCATTTTGTGGTAGACATGAAGCCTGTGTAGGGACAGAAAGGGCAAACATAAATCAGAGAAAATTTCTAGAAGGTTGCTAGATAGCTCATAAAGCCAGAAGGCTGAGGATTTGCAAACAATACCATCAAAGGATGCAGCAATCCGGGCCATGTACAGGACCTGCTTACAAAACCCACAAGGCAACAGGTAAGAGACAACACCAGCAGGCAAGTTCTCAGTTGTCCCTGTTTTGTTGACTGGCTAGACCAGCACTAGAAGAGCTCACGTTTACTAGGAGTGGACTACCTGCCAAAGCACGTTCTAAGCCAGCCACCTTGACCTGACTTCATCCTGGTGGCAAACCCTCTGAAGAAACTATCCCATTTTACAGATTAGAATACTGAGTCTCCCTGGCACATAGCCTCCTTACCTAAGGTCTACCAAGCTGTTAACTGACTGAACTACTCAAGCCCAAGCAGCAACATCTCCCACATCATTAGCCCCTCTAAATTCCTGAGCCATGCCTGTACCCCAGCCAGCCATGAGCCAGGAAGAACACCACACAACCCTCTCAGCTTCCAACCTTCATCCACAACCAATTCTCCAACAGGAGAAGGGAGTATAGCTCAAATGCCAGCAAAGAAAATGTACTTCACAGGGAAAGACAGGTAACAAGCAGGCCGGAGAAAGACCCGAACTCAAGAGGAAACTTTCTCCAGAATTTGAATTAAATAGACACTACTAGCAAGACCTAAATTAGGAACAGGAGGCCAACCTGGGACTGCATCTCAGAGGATTCAGCCCTCAAAGTTCCCATTCCATATCCTTCCACACACATTTCCTCAGCTTCCTAAAATGCCACTGCAGGAGTGCACACCACACCCAGTATGTGCAATGCTGGGGATCTAACCCAGGACACTGCATGCTAGGCAAACACTACAAACAGCTAAATCTCCAGCCCTCTGTTTTGTGCTTTTAAAAGAATAAAAACAGGAGGCAGAGACAGGTGGATCTCTATGAGTTCAAAGCTAGCCCTGTCTACATAGTGAGTTCCAGGCCAGCTGGGGCTACAGAGAGACCCAGTCTCAAAGAATTAATACTAATTAATTAATTCATTAGATAAAATAAAAAATCAATAAGGCAAGATCTTTCAGCAAATGCTGAACATGAAGATTTTGTGTTTAAATATTTATTTATTTTATTTATTTATTTATTTTTTTTTGGTCTTTTTGAGACAGGGTCTCCCTGTAGCCCCAGCTGTCCCGGAACTCACTCTGAGGACCAGGCTGGCCTTGAACTCACAAAGATCCGCCTGCCTCTGCCTCCCAAGTGCTAGGATTAAAGGCGTGTGCCACCATGCCTGGCTTAAATATTTTTATCAGTTCTGGTTTTTACCATGGGACCCTGACTCTCAAAACTTTCTTTCCTTCTTTCTTTCTTTTTTCAGGGTCTCCCTGTACCCCAGCTGTCCTGGAACTCACTTTGTAGACCAGGCTGGCCTTGAACTCACAGAGATCCGCCTGCCTCTGCCTCCCAAGTGCTGGGATTAAAGGTGTGCACCACCACACTGGAGAAATCAGACTGGCATATGATATAATCATTAAAATACAATGTTTTCATTGATCCAGAACTTTTTTTTTTTTTGTCTTTTCGAGACAGGACTGGGAGGGCCTAGAGTCCTCCCGGTTTGGGTTCCAGGTTGGCTTGGATGTTGTGTGGCTTAGCCCACTGGGTGAACTATTTGCTGGTTGGGTGAGGGGTGTTGGTTTGTACAGGGTTAGAATAGTGTTCAGATTTTGGAGCCAAAAGTATCCACACCTGTAAATCAATTAAGTCAACAAAAACACTGAAGAATATAACCAAAATCAGTGTTAGCTCATAAACACCTAAGCTTCATGTTAGAACCACTCCCAACAGAAGTTACCCAAATGCCTAAAGCTCAACGAAAATAATAATAATAATATTACAAAAAACTGAAATGGACTTCTGCCAAATACTAATACTCCTATTCAAGTATCCTGTAGTGAAGATCCCTTGGATAGAACTCAGGATACAGATCTCAAAAAAAAAAAATTATAAATATAATTAGAGAAATTAAGGAGTTGAGAGAATTTAAGGAGCTTATAAATAAGGAAGTCAGGGACCTAAAAGAAGACAGGGATAAATTGAAAGAGGACAATGATAAATTGTGGAATGAAGTTACAAAAGATATAGAAACAGTGAAGAAAATTCAAGTTGAAATGAAAAAAGAAATGCAATATTCCACAATTTGGAAAGGATGGGAGAATCTCTTAATAACAGGATGGATGAAGTAGAAAATAGAATGTTAAGACTAGAAGACAATATGAAAGAACTAGATCAATCAAGTAAAGATTATGAAAAATTAAAAAAACACACAAGAATGGAATAATCAGGAAATATGGGATACTATGAAAAGACCAAACCTGGGGCTGGAGAGATGGCCTAGTGGTTAAGAGCGCCAACCACTCTTACAGAGGACCCGGGTTCGATCCCCAGCACCCACATGGCGGCCGAGAACCGTCTGAAACTCCAATTCCAGGAGAACTCCAGTTCCAGGGGAATCTGACACCCTCTTCTGACCTCCCTGAACTAGCGGCATACAGCCCAGAAAGAGACAGTTTGGACAGACTTGGTAAATCTTATCAGCTTAATTCTGGTTAGTATGTGTATGTTCCCTATTACTGGAAAACTACAAACCAGGATATGGGGTTTGGGAAAGTAAAGGGACTACTTCTGTTTGTAGTAAATCTTTTACATTTAAGATACACCTAAAACTGTTCAAATCTTTCTCATTGGCTTTGCCTGCTTATCCTATGGTATTAAATCTCTTCCAGTCAAGGTTTATGCGAGACTTTTTAGACTTTTCTTCAAGCTTTATCTAAATACGATACAGTAATCAAAAGTATCAGATTGCTGTAACTTAACTTCTTTCAATGCTTATCACCCATACTTAATGCCCATATTAATTTGGCCAAGGGAATTACGGGATAATTTTGTTCCTTGCCCTCTGAGGTCAATTAGTCCCAGGGGATTTTGTCCGAGGACATCTCTTAAAATATTCTGCAATTGTGAGTCACCAGGCTTCCTGTGCAAGGAGGTCTTGGAGATGCAGGAACAGAACTCTAGCCAGTCTCCAGTCTATAAAGAGGAAGGTCAACATAGAGGAAAGTCACCTTGTGCTCCAAAGGGAAGCCTGATCTAGCAAGACTCGAAGTTGTCCTCGGCAGATGGAACTGGTTAGAAGGGCCAGAAGGAGCCAGGCACTCCCCTCCCCTTGAAAACCTGAGTGCCCCCTGAAGACTGAAACCTCAATTGACCTTGAGAAAACAAAGTTTGGTTAATCTGGGCTAACTATGTAGACTTAAGCACCCAGAAAACAAAGTATAACCAAAAGATAAATAGCCAATATATTTCATTTAAAGCCTGAAAAATTGTGCCTCCAGATATTAGGCTTAAAGTTATATGAAATAGTGTTAAACAGACATAAAACCTTAGATCTTGACCTTGATTAACTGTGTATGGTCACCTGCAGCCAAAGGATTAGTCTACTATTGTTTTCAATTAATGCTCAATAATAAAATTTCCTTTTTCTTTTTAGCACTAAGTGGGAACTCATATCCTATTAAAATGATTGGAAGGCAGATCCTGAGACCAGACATCATTGAGAAATGAACAGAAGAAACCTAATGAATGAATGGATGTTTTGAAACCCCTTGTTATGAAATTCTAATGGACTTTTAAGTTGGACATGTGAATTCACCCTGCTCTTACTTCTCCTTGTCCCTGCCTAGATCATTTACCTAACTACTCCTGCCTTCACTTCGCTTTCACAGGCACCAGTCAAGGACTTTTTTTTTCTTTCCCTCTATTGTTATGTTTTGGGGGTCTTTTAGATAGACCTTCTGAATGGGGGATACCCCAGTTGCCACACCCAACATCCTTTTTCAGCATAGAAGAAGTCAGAGTTGTCAGTGTCCCAATTCCCTTCTGGTGATTGGGGTGACCCTTTTCAGAGGGTAACACAACTAAACAGGAGCTAGAAATTGACTAGGTAGTTTAGGAATGAGCCCTAAATTAACCAACCTTTCTCAGCTGAGAACTCAAGCTTTCTGCACCAGACAGTAAACACTTATCCTTCTGTTAGCCCTGAAAGAGTAAGAAAAGAAGAAAGAAAAAGAAAAAAAAAGGAAAAAAAAAAGAGAAGAATTACATACCAACCCTGCAGATTGATTCATTTCACCAGAAAAGAAATGGAAACCACCCCTGCCTTTTTTTGCTTTGTTTTGTCATTTTTGTTTTTGTTTTCTTGTGAAAAAGAAAATAAATAAAAAGAAAACTTCATAAAGAGTTAAACTAGCCAGTTATGCTATCCTGACAGGAACATGTTCTGGAAACTCAAGAAGTCAACACTGTGCTCAAAAAAGCTCTAGTTTTTTTAACTTTTCCTTGATAATTACAATCATGTATAAACTCACCGACCTTGTAGTTTAACAGGATGCATCTTCTGAGAAAATACGATCTGCACATTAATCCCTTACTAGCCAGGTCGTTCATTCTCCTGTGACCCAAAATTGACTCAGTTGAGTCTTAAAGGCTTCAAGGCTACCTCCATTTTTTTAAACCGAAACCTTATTTTGTGAGTATGAGTGTGTGTGTGTGTGTGTGTGTGTGTGTGTGTTTACAGATCTTTCTGGGTGTGCTAATGTGATGTGCATATGTGTGTGCAGTGTGGAAACCAACATCAAGATCTTCCTTGATCTTTCTCTATTTTTGTCTCTCTTTTGTATTCTATCTTTTTGTTTTGTCTTGTTTCCAAAATCAATGGTCTCCCTGTAGCTCCAGCTGCCTAGATAGAATTCACTATGCAGACCAGGCTGGTCTCAATCTCACAAAAATCTGCCTGCTTCTGCCTCCTGAGTGCTGGGATTAAAGGGTATGTGTATGTCCCGGTCTTCCACCTTGTTTAGTTTTCTTTCTTTCTTTCTTTCTTTCTTTCTTTCTTTCTTTCTTTCTTTCCTTCTTTCTTTCCTTCTTTCTTTCCTTCTTTCTTTCCTTCTTTCTTTCCTTCTTTCTTTCCTTCTTTCTTTCCTTCTTTCTTTCCTTCTTTCTTTCCTTCTTTCTTTCCTTCTTTCTTTCTTTCCTTCCTTCCTTCCTCTTTCTTTCTTTCTTTCTTTCTTTCTTTCTTTCTTTCCTTTCTTTCTTTCTTTCTTTCTTTTTCTTTCTTTCTCTCTCTCTCACATAGCCCAGGCTGGTGATGAACTCACTATGTCATGGAGGAGACCTGAACTTGTGATCCTCCTGCCTCTGCCTCCCAAGTCCTGGAAATAGGTGTACATTGCTTTCTGAGCAAGGTCTTGCTGTGTAGCCTAGCTTGGAATCCATCTTCCTGCTCCAGCCTCCCCAGTGCTAGGAGTGTGGATGAGCCTCAAGGATGCAGTGCTCTGTTATCTCCTTAACCAACCAAATGAAAAGATTGCAAAGATGCTCTCTAACGTGATGCTCTGTAGTCAACACTGAGCTTCTAATAAAGCTTAAACTTACTCACCCATGTGCGCCTCTTCACTTCTACAAATAACACAGTAAAGCTGGGCATGGTGGTGCACGCCTTTAATCCTAACACTTGGGAGGCAGAGGCAGGTGGATCTTTGTGAGTTCAAGGCCAGCCTGGTCTACAGAGTGAGTTCCAGGACAGCTGGGGCTACAGGGAAACGCTGTCTTGAAAAAACAAAAAAAAAAAAAAAAAGAAAAAGAAAAAGAAAAAACCACACACACACACACACAACACAAAAAAACAGTAAATACTATGTAAATACTTCAATAACTGTGAATCCAAAAATGTTTACGCCATTCAGTTAATCTGGTTTTCCTTAAAATTTCATAATTAGGTTCAGTAAAGTTATCAGTGCCAGGCATAGGAAACCTCCCTTCAAGGTGTTGGTTAGGGTAGTCAAAGAGACTCCCAAAACAATATATACTATTGACATTGCCCTTGATTGCATCCTAGAGCTTGAAGGCAAGACCATATTGCTGCTGAAGTCACTGCACATCAGACACGGAACTTGGAGAAATTAGGCTGGAACTGACCTGGAAGCCTCCTCTCTGAGGACCAGCTCTAATAGTATCAGAAGGTGCTATGTAAGCTGCCAATGGAGAAAAGCAACCAACAGTCCTACCCAGCTGTAACACCTATGAACCACAACAGTGACCAGCACAGCAAGATATCCTTAATACTGCAGTAGTGGCACTTTTATCTTGAGGGTAACCAACAGCTGTCTAGTTGGACTTCAAGCCCCCTCAATAGGAACGAATTCGTGCCTGGTACTATAAACTTAGTCAAATACCAATGGTTGGAGAAGTCACAGACCGTAGAGGAGAACCTAATACTGCCATGTCCCTAAACCAACAGACTTTCTAACTGTATTCTGAATCCTTATTCTTAAGCCCCCAGAAAATTGTAGCTCTCATCCCTCATCAAAGAAGCTTCTTTTTGCAGTAGATGAAGATGATTATAGAGATCCACAACTGGTCAAAATGCGGAGAATAAGTGACAATGATACATCTAAAATGTCATCCCTACACCTCAGGCTTAGGGGACATCACAGAAGAGGAAGTAGAAAGACTGCCAGAGCCAGAGGACCAGCATGTCTGCTGCTAGTCAGTGTCTTCTAGACATGCAAGAGAATCTGCACTCACGAAACCTCAACAAGACGGTTGCCTAGCAAGAGCTACACAATGACAACAGCAGTTGACATGCCAACATAGATGGGGATCATTAATTGCTACAGGCAGTTAATGGCTGCTGAGGGAAGAAGAATTGGTTTTCTCCAGGGATAAGCTCTCTGATAAGTTATCCAATCCCAAATTGTCAGCCCTAAATGCATAAATGTAGAAGCACCACTAAATGAAATCAGTACCGTGTGTGTGTATACACATACGTATATATGTGTATACAATGTATACACTACAATTGTAACAATACAATTTTAAAGGGTGTCAAGAAATTTAGAGAGAGTATGGCAACATAGGAGGAGAAAGAGAGGCGACAGGAGGGGTGGAAATGATGCAAATATAGTCCTCATGTAGAAAAGTTTTCAAAAATGATGGAGAAAACTCTTAACTTTTCTCCTGCCCTTGGCCCCAAAATTTGTATGTGGAGTTTTTCTATATTCCCACCTTGGAGTCCTTCTAATATTCCCACATTGGTGGAATTAAAAGTTACAAAAATCTTCTTTGTGGCCTGAACTAAGAAAAAGATGTGTATCCAGTGGAAAGTCCTCCTAAAACACACCAATAAGACTTCCTTTATCCAATGCATCAGAGAGGGTTTTGCAGAAGTGTTTATTTTGGAGGTGTGCAATTAAGTTCAGCTTCAAATTACACAAAATGAAATTTCCAAGTGGCAATACAAATATTTCTTTTAATGATAACAATGAAGATCTTGTATTATGTAAAGCACTTACAGTTAACAGCCTGTGCTTATATTTTGACTGTTTTGTCACCTTCCTGAGTACACTGTTTGTTTTTAGATTCTATCTTCTTTCCCTTCTAAGAACATTGCTTGTTCTATACATATCATTTATATATGTGTCCACCAGCTTCATGTGGCAAGATAATCATCAATCCAGAGAGAATCTTAAATGGGAGGCAATTTTTTTTCAGTCTTTTTAAGATAGGGTCTCCCTGTGGCCCCAGCTGGCCTGGAACTCACTAGGTAGACCGAGCTGGCCTTGAACTCACAGAGATCTTTCTGCCTCCACCTCCCAAGTGCTAGGACTAAAGGCGTGAGCCACTATGCCCAGCTGTGAATCAATTTTAAAAGATCAAATTGAAGCCAGGCATGGTGGTGCATGCTTTTAGTCCTAGCACTTGGTAGGCAGAGGCAGGAGGATCTTTGTGAGTTCAAGGCCAGCCTGGTCTACAGAGTGAGTTCCAGGACAGCTGGGGCTACAGGGAGACCCTGTCTCAAAAAGACCAAAAAAAAAAAAAAAAAAAAGATCAAATGGAAAATCTTCTCTTTAAAAGATTTTCAAGAAAACAAAAAGAAAAAAAAAAAAAAAAAAATATATATATATATATATATATCTATATACATATATATATAATTCAACAGTGGTCTCCCTGTGAGCCCAGAGCTCGCTGGAACTTACTCTGTAGACCAGAGTCTTGAACTCAAAAGATCTGCCTGCCTCTGCCTCCCAGTGCTAAGATTATAAGGCATGCACACCATGCCAGTGGCTCTTTTTTTTTTTTTTTTTTTTTTTTGACTATATATTTTAAATGGCATCATGATGTTTTTTAAATTTTTTAACTTCTGTGTGTCTGTGTCTGTGGTATGCCATATATGCAGGAAACTTCCAGATGCCAGAAGAGGGTGTGTCAGATCTCCTGGGTTGGAGTTATAGGCAATCCTGAGTCACCCTCAATGTGGGTGTGGAACCTGAACTCGATCCTCTGGAAAAGCAATACATTGTGTGCACTAAATGTGCGAGCATCTATCCAGACAAATGATATTGTTATTTATACAATGAAACAATTACTCTGGGCAAGCCAAATTGGCATATCCATCATTTGAATCCTGATTGGTTGGGTGGTGTGTGTGGGTGAGTGGGTGTTTGGCTGGTTTGGAAAGAGCACCTAAACTCTAATCTCAAGTCAGTGGACCAGTGTAGCAATTGATTTATCTCACGTGTGTCCAGCCTCCCACGGAGCGTTCTTCCTCTTTGGACTGGGGTCTAAGCCCTGGTAGAAGGGGGAGGAGGAAGGATAAGTGAGACCCAATGAAAGAGAGAGATAAGACAGAGACAATAAGACAGAGACAGATGAGAAGAATAAAGAAATGACAGACTCAAAAGATGTAAAGCCGGGAGCAGTTGACCATGAGGAATAATCTGGTTGGTTTTTACACAGGACCTTGTTCGGAATAGGATTGGGGGTGAATACAAGATTCTCAGGCCATATACTCCATAATCACTACAGAGAATGTGACAACTCTTTCCCAAAGCATCAAAGACAATTGGCACCAGGCAGGTTTCAAGGCAAGCAGGAAGACTACAGCAGGAGTCCGGCTGAGAGTTGCTTTGCTGCTCCTAAGTTGCTTCTGCCAAAAACGGAGCCTACGTCTCCTCTTTTCTTTTATTAAAAAAAAGGCTCTGTTGTCATCACATACTGTTATTATTTTTTCTTTTGGGGTACATCTGGGAAGCACAAGGCCGGTGGCTCCTCGCAAACAGAGTTATTAGGATTGGGGCCTCATTCAGAGAACTATCCCCAGCTCCCATGGGGTTTTCCAGGATGGTGAAACGCAGCGATTCTAGCCAGACAAGGCCTCATCCTATAGACCAATTGGAAGGTGGTAGAGAGTCCTGGCAGGGAGGTCAAGATAAGAGCCAAGCACAGCAGCCTACCCTGGGGTTGTAAAAAGCCACCTCTGGGGCTGGAAAGATGGCTCAATGGTTAAGAGCACCAACTGCTCGTGCAGAGGACCCACATGGTGGCTCAGAACCATCTTTAAGCCAGTTGTGGTGGCGCATGCCTTTAATCCTAGCACTCGGGAGGTAGAAGCAGACAGATCTCTGTGAATTCAAGGCCAGCCTTGTCTAGAGAGTGAGTTCCAGGCCAGCTGGGTATATAGGGAGACCCTGTCTCAAAAAGACAGAAAAAAAAAAAAAAAAGCCACCTCCTCTACCAGACCCACTAACTTTACAAAGATGTACTGGATCCATGGCTTCTAAGACTCCAGTTAGAGTCACTGAACTAACATGGGAATCATATGATAAAAGGTTTAATGAAACATGGCTTCCACTTGTGATATATGCCTGATATCTGCAAAGAGTTTTACAGTGCTGATAAACAGGCCATATCTTGTTGACAGGTGTAGGTTTAAAGCAATGAAACTGTCTACAATAGTGCCCACCAGTGTCAAGGCAATAAAAGCTTATTCTAGACCAAATGGACTCATGTAGCCAAGTGAACAATGGTTTATGATTAATAGGTTCTAGAACTATTGACTGTGCACTTTCTGGGAAACTGGCCAAAGCTGAGAAAATAGGAGCATTCAAGGATGCCCACGTCCCTGGTTGTGTCGGGGTTACCCAGTCTGCTAACCTCATATTTGTAAGAAGATTGGAAGACCAAGTGTCACTGCTCAAGACTCAGCCAGGGTAGATGGGCTCCAATGTGGAGAACTGAGGATATTTGGGGATCGAGGAGGTTCCCAAACCCTGCAACATGCCATTGGTTTGAACTATGATTAGAAGTGCTGAAGCTGTGTGTGAATCTGGGATCAGTTAAGGCCTGACCCAAACCATTAGTGATGATCCTATGTACATATTCAGAATGGTGTGGTTCAAATGAGTCTCAGGATTCTGTATCTGAGATGACAGATGGACCAGCTCTAGCTAGTAACTATGATGGTGGGTTTGGAACAGCATGGCTAAGGACCTGGTTACCAGGAGCCTGGGACCAGTATGGGGAGCCTTTGGTCCATCTGCAGGATGATGTATGAAAGGACTCCACAAAGAAAGATTTCCTATCAATGTTCCACCTTCTGTAAGATCTGAGGATGCCCTTCATATGAGAACATTTTGGAGAATAAGCTCTCCTTAAAGACTCTTTGATCACTCCACAAGTAGTAATGGGTTTAATCAAAAGTCATCTGTTGGCTTTTGATCACCTACGGCATAGCAATCAGATAATTTTACCACAGAATTTGAAATGCTTATTCTTTTCATTTGCTTCATACATGTGTATGATCTGAAAAAAAGTATTTAATAGTCTCTGCTAAACAGCTAAAATGATCTGCTTTAAAATTTTGAGTCAAGCCAGGCATGGTGGCCCATGCCTTTGATCCTAGCACTTGGGAGGCAGAGGCAGGCAGATCTTTGTGAGTTCAAGGCCAGACTGGTCTACAGAGTGAGTTCCAGGACAGCTGGGGCTACAGGAAGACCCTGTCTCAAAAACACCAAAAAAAAAAAAAAAAAGTTTGAGTTATGGGCTGCAGAGATGGCTTAGTGTTAAGAGCACTGGCTGCTCTTGCAGAGGACCTGGGTTCAATTCCCAGCACTCACATGGTAGCTGACAACATCTGTAACTCCAGTTCCAGAGGATCCAATGCCCTCTTCTTATCTCCTTGGGCATTGCATGACATGGGTGCACTTACGTACATGCAGGCAATACACTCATACACATAAAATAAAAATAAAAAAAAAATTTAAGTTTGAGTCATACTTGGTGGTGGACTCCTCTATCATCCCAGCACTCAGGAAGCAGAAGCAGGAGGACCTGGAGTCCGAGGCTCAGACTGCTGAGACACAGTTCAAGACCCTATCTCCAAACCCAAGAGCAGAGGATGTGGGCATGTCTGATCTGAGCTTAGGTGTATGTGTGAGCTAACATGTTCCAGAGGCACAAGTGAGGATCACAGGACCTCTCTGTTTACGCCCACGAGTTGGGATGTCCTAATGATACAAAGGTCTGGGATTGGCTGCTAGGAGGTGATGTCACACTGCCTACATAATGACATATTGCATTTGAATAAAGTGGCATTTGTACTTGGAATTGCACATGCCATGTATCCTCAGCCTAGGCTTCTGCCAGGGTACCCTTCCATGGCCTGTTCCACCACAGAACTGATGCCATATTACAACAGAAGGATGTAGCTTGGTGGTAGACTGCTGACCTGGGTTGGGGGTCCCTGAAATAAAAACCACTTTTGACTCATGAGCATCTTTAGCTGAATACTTCAATCATGTGTTATTTACTTCACTTTAAATAGGATGAAGTACTTTGTCAACTGGATGAAATACATATTAAGGAAAGAAAAAAAGTGGTATGAGGAGTTAGGAAAAGGAGATAGAATGAATCACCACTGCTGTCTGTCAGGGGTTTCCTGTTGACCAGGTGATTACAGCTCTCTTGAATCCCAGAGGTTGCCAATTTATTCTCTAGGAATCTTATGAAGAGACCACTTGCAGTTTACCTAAGTGTGCACCCTTTGTTACAACTTCTAGACCTCAGCTGATTTTTATTCTCTTTTTTGTATATTCTTCATGTTTTTTGTTTTTGTTTTTTTGGGGCGGTTTTTTTTTTTTTTTTTTTTTTTTTTTTTTTTTTTTTTGGTCTTTTTGAGACAGGGTCTCCCTGTGTCCCAGCTGTCCTGGAACTCTGTAGCCAGCGCCTTGACTCACAAAGATCCGCCTGCCTCTGCCTCCCAAGTGCTGGATTAAAGGCGTGCGCACCAATCCCAGCTCTTAAGTGTTTTTTTAACCTCAAAAGAATGACATTTTAATGAAACCCATTATTTTATACAATTAACATATCCTAATGACTTTTTAAATGAATGACAGACCTGTCAATGAAGATATTGACTTTGCGTAATTGCAACATTAGTCTAAATATAACTTGTTTTGAATATACATACATTTCCATGCCATTACTAAAAAATCTAGTCTCTTAGCTAATTTCCAGTATATAATATCATGATTATGTGCTTGAGCTGAACATTAGATCCTTAGATAAGAAGGCTTTTATATCATAATCTAAAATCCATGCAGGGGAGAGCTGATAAACTTGCTGGGTGTGGAGGCACCTGTCTATAATCTCAGCACTTGGGAAGTAGAGGCAGAAAGGTCAGGAGTTCAAGGTCATCTTTGGCTACATATGGAGGTTGAAGCCTAGCTGAGCTTCTTGAGACCTGATCTCAAATCAAAAAAAAAACAAGCCCCGGCGTGGTGGCGCACGCCTTTAATCCTAGCACTTGGGAGGCAGAGGCAGGCGGATCTTTGTGAGTTCAAGGCCAGCCTGTCTACATTAGTAAATTCCAGGGACAGCTGGGACTACAGGGAGACCCTGTCTGAAAGATTCAAAAAAAAAAAAAAAAAAAAAAAAAAAGAATTGCTAAACTTGACCAGAAGTGAGGAGGTATTGTTCAAAGTATAGCAACTTTTAGTTATAAAATGAGTACATTCTAGCCGGGCGTGGTGGTGCACGCCTTTAATCCCAGCACTTGGGAGCCAGAGGCAGGTGGATCTCTGTGAGTTCAAGGCCAGCCTTGTCTACATAGTGAGCTCCAGGCCAGCCGGGACTAAAGGGAGACCCTGTCTCAAAAAGACCCCCCCCCAAAAAATGAGTACATTCTAAAATAAATAAATAAAATAAAATAAAATGAGTACATTCTAGAGATCAGTCTGATGACTATAATTAATAATACTATTATACACTTGATATTTCCTAACTTGTATCCTCATCCCCAAAACCAAAGATCTCTTTGTGAAGAGTACCATAGATTTATCAGGAGAATCATTATATAGCTACAATTATATCAAGTTCCATGTTTTATAACTTAGATATTTTATTTGCCAATCATACTTCTGAAAAAAGCCAAGCATGTTGGTTCATATCTGTAAAAGAGCAATTGCTAGTCAGAGGCAGGAATATTGCCAAAAGAGGCTAGCCTGGTGTACATAGTAAGTTTGAGTTTCAAGCTAATCTGGGCTACACAGTGAGAACCTATTTAAAAAAAGAAAAAAGTCAAGACAGATTGCATGATGGCACATGCCTTTAATCCAAGCACATGGAGGCAGAGGCAGGTGGATCTCTATGAGTTCAAGGCCAGCCTGGTCTACATAGTGAGTTCCAGGACAGCTGGAGCTACAGGGAGACCCTGTCTCAAAAAGACCAACCCCCCCCCAAAAAAAGCCAAAAAAAGCTCCAAGAAAATCTCTAGCACATAAATAAAAGCAAGGTACATTGGGGAATATTTGTGACTCCTATCATTGTCAAAGAATTCAATTTATCTCAGATATAAATGTCCTACATGTATAGTCTATCAATAAGAAAAAACAAAACAGGGCCAGGGAGCTAGAGACAGGGCTCAGCAGTTACAAACCTTTGCTGCTCCCAGAGAGGATTGGAGCCCAGGTCCCAGCATCCAAGTGGGAGAAGGGACCTGTAACTCTAGCTCCTGGGAATCTAACACCTTCTTCTGGTCTCTACTGGCATCCTAGCACATGTATATACACATATATACATGCACGCATGCATGCTGCACACACATACACACCACCACCAAAAAAATAAAATGTTTTACCATTTAATAGAACTGGAGATGTAGTTCATTAAGAAGCACCCCCCTTGTGTGCAAGGCCCCAGCTGGATCCCCAGTGCTGTACACACAGACACAAACCAGTCAAAAGCTGACTGGTTAACAGCTTACAGCACATCCTGTACTGGAATAGAATGCAAAGGAGAGAACCAGGAAAAAATAAAATAAAAAAGAGGAATGAGGGCTTTCCACTTGTTTGAGTATGCAAAAAAAGCCAAGATATGTACACTTTTCTGCTTGACATTCACTTCAATAATAATATAATTGACAAGGAAATTTGGTTATTCTGTGGCATATAAGATTTTAAAATAACAATTGAAATTAAGACTGATAAAATTATAGCAGAACATACTAGATTTTTAGAAATTTGTCCAATTTAAGGAAGGTTTACCGACAGTTCTTTGACAATGCTTCCCATGTAATTTAACATATCAGAAAAGTCTTATCAAGCCAGGTGTACTGGCAATACCTATAATCCCAATATGTAGGATTTAGAGGCAGGAAGATCAGGTGTTTAAGGTCATCCTTGGCTACAAAATCAATTCTACAGGCTGGAGAGATGACCTAGCGGTTAAGAGCACTGACTGCTCTTGCAGAGGACCTGGGTTCGATCCCCAGCACCCACATGGTGGCTGAGAACCATCTTGACTCCAGTTCCAGGGGAATCTGACACCCTCTTCTGACCTCTGCAGCATTGCACGACACTGGTACAACAACCTACATGCAGACAGTACATTCATACACATAATAAATAAAATTTTAAAAATATTTTTAAAAAAGGAAATCAGTTCTAGCTGTCCATGGGTTCCTGCAACTCAAACTCAGGTCATCAGGCTGGTGCAGCAAGTGTCTCTACCCTAATGAGCCATCTTGCCTGAGTCTGGTATTACTCTTAGGAACTTATAGCGGAAGAATGAGTTAGATTTCCAATAAGCCTAAAACTTAGACAAGTCAACACTCCACAAATCAATCAAACAAACAACGAACGCATCTGAAGGAGGCAAGCAAAGCAAGCCTTCAACACAGTGAAGAGGCATTTGGGATTCGCATTGGAATGCAGGCAAAGAGAAACCCACATGCCGGGGACACGAAGAAGAGACAACATGCGAAAGGTGCAGAATAATCCCGCACCAAGCCATACCAACCCTGTGGAAGACTCCTATAGTGGGATCCCCCTGGGGATGGCCCAGGACACAGATATTACAAGTACAATTGTGGACATACTCAAAGAAATCAGAGACTATAAAGAACAAGTCAGAGAACTAAGAAAAGAGAATGAAAAACTCAAGAAGGACCTAGAGAGAGAGAATGACAAACTCCAGAAGTAAGTGGAAACACTGAAAAGATCCCATGCTGAAAAAGATAAGGAAACCAACCAGTGAAGCAAAGAACTACAGGAAGAGATTGAGAAGCTCCAAAAAGAAGTAGAAATACTAAAGAAATCAGAAGACAAAATGAAAAAAGACATCAAACACTCATCCAATCAAGAGGAAAGGAATGGAAAAAGCCTCAGAAGCAGAAAGGAGGAAGCAGAACAAAGAATATCAGACCTGGAAGATAACACAGAACAACTAAAAACCTCAAGTAAAGATTATGAAAAATTTAAAAATACACAAAAGTGGAACAACCAGGAACTGCGAGACACTATGAAAAGATCAAACCTCCGCATCATAGGAAGAGAGGAAGAAGAAGAATCCCAAAAGAATGGTATTGATCAGATCTTCAACAGAATAATAGATGAAAATTTCCCCAAACTAAAAAAAGACAAACCAATACAAATACAAGAAGCACATAGAACTCCAAACAGACAAGAAGAGAAAAAATCTCCATGCCATCATAGTTAAACATCTTAGAAGCCCAAAACAAAGACAAAATTCTGAAAGCCACAAGAGAAAAACAATTACATATAGTTGAAACCTACAAATTACAATTGTCTTCTCAATGCAAACTATGAAAGATGAGAAGAATGTGGAGCAAGCATTCCCAGTGTAAAGACTATAGATACAACCCAGGTTACTATACCCAGCAAAAATGTCAATTATAGTTGAAGGAGAGAGAAAAATCTTCCATGACATAAAACAAGATAAAGAATACATGTCCAGAAAACCAACCCTTCAGAGAATAATGAAGCAATTCAAAGGACAAGAGAAAGGAGCAAACTATCCCCAGGCCCCAGAAAGAGAAATTAATAAAGCATAACTGCAGAAGTACAAACCTAGACCAAAACCACAACATGGATAATAAGGTGAAAGGAATCAAACACACATCTATCAGTTATAACCTTAAATATTAATGGACTAAATGACCCAATCAAAAGACATAGACTGGGAATTGGAATAGTGAAACAGAACCCATCTGTGGGGAGCGGGTGTGGGACAGTCCTAAGAAGGCACCGAGACTTTAGCAAAGTTTTATGAATAACACCTGAGTCTATCACATGAGTTATATAACACCTGATTCACTCCTACCTCCAAGTAAAGTCAGCTCACCGTTTGAGACTGTGCAGGTGCACCCTGTATGCAAAGATCAGGCCAGATGATACCAATAGACTAAGGCCACGCAACCTGGGCTGGGAAGGTGGAAAATAGAGGACTTTCTAGATAGAGGGACTCTCTCTCCTTTCTGTCTGAGAGAGAAGCTTGTTTGCCTGAGGAAGGAAAGGCTTGGAGAAGGAAGAAGGCTTAGAGGGAAAGGCTTAGGCTTAGAGGGAGAAGCTTAGGGAGAAGGAAGAAAAGATGTGCTTAATAAACCGTTCTGACAAGACCTGCCGGCCTGAATAAACGCTTTGAGAAGAACGAGCGAGAGGTGCTTTGTTGCTGCGGCTTCATACAAGTGTTTCCTACAAGTGGCAAGGTTTCATACACCCATATAGCTGTCTATAAGAAACACATCTTACCTTCAAGAATAGGCACTGCCTTAAAGTGAAAGGATGGAAAAAATATTGCAAGCAAATGTATCAAAAAGAAAGCAGGTCTTCTATTTTAATATCAGACAAAATAGATTTCAAAGTAAAAGAAATCAGAAGAAACAAAGAGGCCATTACATTTTTATCAAAGGAAAAATTCACCCAAGAAGATTTCACAATTATGAATATATATGCACCAAACTCTGGTCACCAAACTTTATAAAGACAATCTCCAAGACCACAAGGCACAGAATAAACCAGTACACTCATAGTAGGGGGACTTCAATACCCCACTGAGCCCTTTGAGCAGTCAACAGGACAAAGAATAAACAGAGAGACATCTGAATACAATACAACAAAAGGACCTCACAGAATCTACCAATATTCCACCCCTAAACAGAGAATACACTTTCTACTCAGCACCCCACGGAACATTCTCCAAAATCGATCACATACTGGGACACAAGAGAAAACTCCACGAATACAAAAAGATTGAAATAATTTCATACATTCTATCAGACCACAATGCAATAAAGCTCATTATCAACACCTGGATAAATTCTACTATCTACAAGAACACATGGAGACTAAATAACACACTCCTGAATAATGAATGGACAAAGGAAGAGATAAAGAAAGAAATAAAAGCATTCCTGGAATTGAATGACAATGATAATACAACACAACAAACCTATGGGATACCTTAAAGCAATCCTAAGAGGTAAGTTTATAGCCTGGTGCTTACATTAAAAAATAGAAAGAGCACAAGTGAAATGACTAATGCTGCAGCTAAAAACACGTGAGAGACAAAAACAGATGAACCCGTAAATGCAAAACAGGAAGAAATAACCAAAATCAGAGCAGAAATCAATGAGAATAGAAACAAAGAAAACAATAACAAAAAAATCAGTAATCCAAAAGTTAGTTCTTTGAGAGAATAAACAAGATGGACAGACCTCTTAGCCCAGTTAACCAAAAGAAAGAGGAATAACTCCAAATCAATATATCTGTGATGAAAGAGGGAAATTATTACAACAGACAAGAAAAAGATCCAAACAATCATATGGGAATACTTCCAAGCTTTACAAGTTTAAAACCTAGAAAAATGGATGAATATCTGAAATCCTTGGAATCACCAAAAGTTCAACCAAGAAGAGATTGACAGCTTAAACAGACCCATAATATATGAAGAAATTAAAGAATGTAATAAGAAACCTCCCAATTTAAAAAAAGCCCAGGCCCAGATGGTTCATCGGCAGATTTATAAAACATTTCAAAAAGACCCTACAACCATTATTACTGAAACTGTTTAGAAGGATACAATCAGAGGAATTCTCCCAAATTCTTCATGAAGGACAGCATCACCTAATACCAAAAACCAGGCAAAGTACAACCAAAAAGGAGAAAACTATAGACCCTTCATTAATGAACACAGAATGCAAAAATTCTAAACAAGGATACTGGCCATTGCATACAGACACAAGAGATCACCCATTATGACCAAGTTGGATTCATACAGAGATGCAAGGATGGTTCAACATACAAAAATCAATTAATATCATCAAGCATATAAATGGACTGAACGACAAAAACCACAATCTCTCAGTTGACACAGAAAAAGCCTTGACAAAATCCAGCATTGCCTTCATGCTTAAAGGTCCTAGAGGGAATGTGATTGGAGGGATCATTCCTCATGTAATAAAGCCATATACGGAAACCCATGCCAATAGTCATCCTAAAGGGAAATGACAGAACATTCCCTTTAAAGGTAAGGAACTCGAAGGCTGCCCCTGTCACCACTCCTCTTCAATTATGGTGCTTGAAACACTTGCTAGGGCAATAAGGCAAGAAAAGGAAATTAAAGGAGTACTAATTGGAAAAGAGGAAGTCAAGCTATCCCTTTTTGCTGATGATATGATTGTTTACTTAAGGCATGCTAAAAAAAACTCCACCAGAAAACTCCTAAAAATGATTAAGAGCTTCAGTAAAGTGGCAGGATATAAATTAACCTAGAAAAATCAGTAGCCTTTCTTTACACCAACAACAAGCAACTGAAGAAGGAATTCAGGAGACCTTCCCACTCAAAATAGCCTCAAAGACAGTAAAACACCTAGGAACAAACCTACCAAAGACACTAAAGATCTCTACAACAAAAATTTTAAACCCTTGAAAAGGAAATTGAAGAAGACATCAGAAGATGGACAAACCTCCCATGCTCATGGATTGGGAAAATTAATATAGTAAAAATGTCCATTCTTCCCAAACTCTTGTATACATTTAATGCAATTCCAATTAAAATCCCCCAGAGTTTTTTCACAGGCTTGGAGAAAAAAGTCCTTAATTTCATTTGGAAAAACAAAAGACCCTGAATAGCCAAAACAACCCTGAGTGAAAAGAGCAATACAGGGGGGAACTGTATACCAAACTTCAAACTATACTACAGGGCTATAGTCATAAAAACAGCTTGGGCTGGGCATGGTGGTGCATGCCTTTAATCCTAGCACTCGGGAGGCAGAGGCAGGCGATCTTTGTGGGTTCAAGGACAGCCTGGTCTACAGAGTGAGTTCCAGGCCAGCTGAGGCTACAGGGAGACCCCATCTTGAAAAGACCCCCCCCCAAAAAAAAACCACACACACACAAATAAACAGCTTGGTACTGGCACAAAAACAGACCTTTGATCAATGGAACAAGACCAAAGATCCAAACTTGAGCACATACAATTTCAGCCACCTCATATTTGACAAGGGGGCCAAGAAGACACAATGGAGGAAAGACAGCATCTTCAGCAAGTGGTGTTGGCAAAACTGGATCACCACTTGTAAAAGAAAGAAATTAAACCCCTACCTCTCACCCTGTACAAAAGCCAACTCCTAATGGATTATAGACCTCAATGTGAAACCCCAAACTCTGAAGGTGATAGAAGAAAAAGTTGGCAGCAGCCTAGGTGACATAGGTGTAGGAAAAGACTTCCTAAATCAGATAGCAGCTGCGCAAGAATTAAGGTCGAGGATTGATAAATAGGACCTCATTAAACTCAAAAGCTTCTGTACAGCAAAATAAACAATCAAGGAAGTAAAGAGAAAACCCACAGAGTGGGAGGAAACCTTCAATGAAGATACATCTGACAAAGCATTGATTTCCAGAATATATAAACTACTCAAAAAACAAAGGAGAAAGAAAACAAATGACCCACTCAATAGATGGAGCAAAGAGCTGAACAGAGTCTTCACAAGTGAGGAATTAGAGATGGCTGAGAAATGGAAATGCAAATTAAAACCACTTTAAGATATCATCTTACTCCAATAAGACTGGCTAGGATCAAGATAACAAATGATACCAAGTGCTGGAGAGGTTGTGGGGAAAGGGGAACACTCATCTACTGCTGGTGGGAATGTAAACTGGTACAACTACTATGGAAAGCAGTGTGGAGAACCCTTGGAAGACTTGGAATGAACTTGCCACCTGACCCAGCCATACCACTCCTGGGCATGTACCCACAAGACTCATCTTACCACAGAGATACATGCACGGCCATGTTTGTTGCAGCTCTCTTCACAACAGCAAGGAGCTTTTGAGTTTAATGAGCAAACTGAGCAACATCAATGTGATCTGAAAACAACAGTGCTCTTATATTGTAGAATCCCTTGGGAGGCAGAGGCAGGCAGATCTTTGTGAGTTCAAGGCCAGCCTGGTCTACAGAGTGAGTTCCAGGACAGCTGGGGCTACAGGGAGACCCTGTCTTGAAAAAGACAAAAAAATAAAATAAAAAAAAAGAACTTTTAGCAACAGAATGGACCAGCTAATACATGTATGGTGACAATGAATTGATTACAAGACAAATGTAGCCATATTTATTAATGTCCCTGGGGCTGCAGAGATGGCCTAGTGGTTAAGAGCGCCAACTGCTCTTGCAGAGGACATGGGTTTTATTCCCAGCACCCACATGGCAGCTGAGAACCATCTTTAACTCCGGTTTCAGTGGAATTCGACACCCTCTTCTGACCTCTGCAGCATTGCACATGGATGCACAAACCTACATGCAGACAGCACATTCATACACATATAAAAAAAGTGTCCCCATTATTGTAGAAATATTATAGGACTCTATCATGAACAAACCTACATGCAGACAGCACATTCATAGACATAAAAAAAAGTGTCCCCATTATTGTAGAAATATTGTAGGACTCTATCATGAACAAACCTACATGCAGACAGCACATTCATACACATAAAAAAAAAGTGTCCCCATTATTGTAGAAATATTGTAGGACTCTATCATGAACTATTGCAAACAAAAACATTAAAAAATTTAAAAGCCCAAAGCTATTCTATTTTTTATATTTTATATATAATTTTTACTTTATGTGTATTGATATATTGCCTGCATGCATGTAAGTGTACCCATGTCATGCAATGCCACAAGAGGTCAAAACTAAGCTTCAGGGGCTGGAGAAATGGCTCAGCAGTTAAGAATACTTACTGTTCTTCCAGTGGGACCAGGTTTGATTCCCAGCACCCACATAATAGCCAACAACCATTCATAACTCAAGTTCCAGGAGATCCAACACCCTCTTCTGGCCTCTGCAGACATTGCACACATGTGGTGCACTTACACACATGCAAGCAAAACACTCATACACATAAAATAAAAATAATAAAACATTTTTTTAAAACTCAGAGGGTTTGTATTCTACTCGAACTGTAGTTACAGACAGCTGTTAGCCACATGTGGGTGCTGAGAATCGAACCCAGGTCCTCTGTAAGAGCAACCAGTGCTCTTAACTGCTGAGCCATCTCTCCAGCTCTCACTGAGGTTATCAAATACTTAAAACGATCCAACTTAAGAGAGGAAGGTTTTACTTCGACTTATGATTTGAAGGGATGTAGTCCATGACAGCCGGAAATGAATTGTGGCAGGAGCATGAGGTAGCTGGTCACATTACATCCACAGTCAGGAAGCAGAGAGAGGGTGAGAGAGAGAGGGAGAGCAGGAAGTCAGACTAGATGAAGAAACTTCAAGGCCTGTCCCTGCAGTGACATATTTCCTCCAGCTAAGCCTCACCTCAAGGCCTACTCCCAACTGGCAACTAAGCCTTCTGACAAAAGAGCCTATTGGGGAGATTTCATATTCAACCCACAATAGCTATTATCAATATAAATCTTAATCAGAATTTATATAAACCAAAATGCATGTTTCATATACAGAACATTGAAAACAATAAAATTAAAACTTTAGTACCTCTTGGCCCTGATTCAGCAGGCTAGCACAGCACTTTCTAGATTTTATTCATCCCTTTCCTAAGATCTCTTCCATCTCCTCACATCTTTTCTGAACTGAAAATTCTTTTTTTTTTTTTTTTTTTTTTGTTTTTTTCAAGACAGGGTCTCCCTGTAGCCCCAGCTGTCCTGGAACTCACTCTGTAGACCAAGCTGGCCTTGAACTCACAAAGATCCACCTGCCTCTGCCTCCCAAGTGCTAGGATTAAAGGCATGTGCCACCACGCCCAGCTCTGAACTGAAAATTCTTAAAAGACATCCAGTTCTGCAGCAGAGACACACACACAGCTTGCTCTTTCCTCTGGAAGTCATCCCATACCTCTGGCAGGAAAGAACTCAGGAATCAAAGCATTTCCTTAAAACAACAGAAGCCAAGATAAATCCACTTATTCTGAGAAACAATAGAAATGAAATTTCCACTGGGATCAAGTTCAACACAGATGATTAGAATTTCTTTCATGCTAAGTAGTTGACTTAGATGTCAGGTTAGGGTTAGGAGATGAGGGTCTATTTTTATTAAACCTGAACATTCACCAGAATAATCAGCTTGTGTTTTAACTTCAAATGCCTTTTGTCATCCATGATGATCAGTATTAAGTATTTCCTCTCTTGAGCAAAATTTTTGTTTTGCTTTCACATTTTTTCCGATTTGACAGTAAAGAGCATTAGTTTATGATTAACAAGCCAGACCACCCAGAATGCTGTAAATTTCTGGGTAACATTTGGATATAGTTTATGTTGCTTTCAATCTATCTTCAGTAGCACTTATATCTTTTTTATGAAAAGACCCAGGTTTTGAATATGTAATCTACATGGACAGGGGCAGGCACCTAAGAAAATTTCAGAAGACAGTATTTCCATTGGAAGGGGTGACTAACCTTGCCTACCTATCCAGCACTCGATAACTAAACATTCTCTCTTCTTTTCTTATAGATCTGGAGCTCACAACAGATTCAAGTGTAACTGTCACATCATCTGCTGTTCTGAAGTTAATTGTAACTGGGTTCTTGCTGATTACAGAGGTTCAGCCACATATGCTGTGCACATACTTTTTTTCATCATGGGTATCTTCTCCCTTGTCTCCTCTGGGCCATTTAGTCTAACATTCTCTCTCTCTCTCTCTCTCTCTCTCTCTCTCTCTCTCTCTCTCTCTCTCTCTGATTGTGCTTATGTGTGCATGTTCTCATACCTATGGACGCACATGTGTGTGCATGTGCATGTGCATAGATGTGCACATGGAGACCCGAGGTTGTTGTCAGGAGTCTTTCTAGGTCATACTCTACCTTACTCACTGAGTCGGGGTCTCTCAGTTGAAATCAGAGGTCACTTGTGTGGCTGGTCTGGCTGGCCAGCTTATTCTAATGATCCCCTGTCTGCACATTCAAGTGCCAGAATTGCTTTTAGGTCACATTTACACGAGTGCTGGGGATCCAAACTACTCCACATTTGTGCAGCAAGTACTTTGATGGCTGAGCCATCTCCTCAGTCCCACACTCCTTAATATGCAGTCTCAGCAGTCACTGCTGTTTCATCTCCAACCCTCAGTCTGCCTTTTCTTTCTTCAATATTTTGTTTATTATTTTTAGTTTATGTGTATTGCCTGGATGCATGTCCTTCAGTGCTCTCAGAGATCAGAAGAAGGCATCAGAGCCCCTGGAACTGAATAACCACGATGTGGGTTATGGGAATCAAATCCAGGTCCTCTGCAAAAGAAGCCAGTGCTCTTAACGACTGACCCATCTCTCCAACCCACCTCTTCATGCCTTTTCATGACTAATTCTGCATCACCTTATACTCTAGACTCACTTTGTTGTTTTTTATTTTATGTTTATGAGTGTTTTGTCTGCATATATGTAAGTGCACCCATGTGTGCAATGCCCACAGAGGACAGAAGAGGGCATCAGATCCCCTGGAACCGGAGTCATCATGTAGGTGCTTCATTTCCTACAAGAGCACCTACAAGAGCAGAGCCTTTAACTGCTGTGAGGTCTCTCCAGCCCCTCCTTTCTTCTTGATGACAGTCATGCTGATAGGATGAGATGCAGTCTCATTGTAGGTTTGATTGGGATTTTCCTGATGGCTGGCGTAGTGAACATTTCTTCATGTATTTACTGGTAATTTATACTTCTTTTAACAACTATCTTCAATTTCCTGTGCCAGGTGATTTTTTTTGCTATTGTGGTTGGTTGGTTGGTTGGTTGGTTGGTTGGTTGGGTAGGTGGGTGGGTGGTGGTTTTTGAAACAGTGTCTCCCTACTGTAGTCCCAGCTGGCCTGGAACTTACTATGAAGACCAGGCTGGCCTCCATCTCACAGAGATCCACCTGCCTCTACCTCCATTGTGCTGGTACTAAAGGTGTGCCTGGCCTGTCAGGTGATTTTCGACTTCCTTCTTCTTTACACTGTTCTCTTTCTAGTGTCACCTGCAACATCAAAAAAAAAAAAAAATCATAAAGCTGTTTACCTTGTGGACTTCCTGAATACTAATGAGCCTGTTTCAGAGAAAAGAGCTTTGACTTCTAAACTCCTGAATCCAACATTTCAATTTTTTTTCTTTGTTTATTTTTTTAAGGGATTCTACACTACAAGAGCACAGTTGTTTTCAGATCACATTGACGTTGCTCAGTTTGCCATACAATTAGGTAATTGGTGCTAGCATCCACAGATGAGGGATACCATTCGTCGTTTGTTTTTCCAGGACTGTGTTCAATGTTTATCTTTAATATTGTCTGAATGTGTCTCTGCAAAATTTATGTGTTCAATCCATAATCCCCAATGAATGCCTTAGAAGATGGAGCCTTGGACAGTTATTATGTCACAAGGGTGGGACCCCCATGAGGAGAACTAGAACTTATAAGACATGATATCGTGACTCTCCTTGAGGAGCTCTAGGTAGTTAGTGGTTGCTGAGGGAAAGACATTTTCTTCAGTTGAGAGCCACTAAAAAATTGCCTGTTCTCCTGTAAAAACCACTAATCCATGCCCTTATTAGTAATCCTAATTAAAGTCATTGTTTTAACAACAACAAAGACAGAAATGAAAATTAAAGGGGAACTAATTGGAAAGAAGAAAGGACTCAGTAGGAGGAGGGAATTAGAGAAGGTAATGAAGGTGAACATGACCAAAATACATCAGATACATTTACAAAAACACCATTATGAAACCCACAACTATGTTTTTTTTAATAAATATTTTTTTAATTTTATTTATTTTTGTATGTGTATGAATGTACTGTCTGCATGCAGGTTTGTGCACCCTGTCGTGCAATGCTTCGGAGGTCAGAAGAGGGTGTCGGATTCCCCTGGAACTGGAGTTCTCCTGGAATTGGAGTTTCAGACAGTTCTCAGCCGCCATGTGGGTGCTGGGATCGAACCCGGTCCTCTGTAAGAGCAGTCAGCGCTCTTAACCACTAGGCTATCTCTCCAGCCCCGAAACCCACAACTATGTATAATCAATATATTCTCTTTTCTTAATTTCTTATTGAACTTTTGTGCATTTCACACAATATTTCTTTTTTTTTAATTTTTTTTTTATTTCCGTATGTGTATGAATGTACTGTCTGCATGCAAGTGTGTGCACCCATGTCGTGCAATGCCGCAGAGGTCAGAAGAGGGTCTCGGATTCCCCTGGAACTGGAGTTCTCCTGGAATTGGAGTTTCAGACGGTTCTCGGCCGCCATGTGGGTGCTGGGGATCGAACCCGGGTCCTCTGTAAGAGCAGTCGGCGCTCTTAACCGCTAGGCCATCTCTCCAGCCCCACACAATATTTCTTAATCAAATTTAGACCCATTCCTCTTCCATGCCTCCCACCCCTCCAGAGCTTGTGCATTCTGCCATATATGTCTTTCATCTTTTTCTCAGTCTTTTTAACATTTTTCAATGCATAAGTTTACTGTTTGGGGCAAAAGTTTACTGTTTCGATCAGTTCTTTGAAGAAGTCTTTTTTCTTGTTGTTTCCTTTGATTTTATATTACTCCAAAATATGCATGTATATACTCCACACATATGCCAAAATTATGACATTTGAAAATGAACTATAGGTTATTTCCAAAACATGTTTAGGGATTCACCTTTTACAGTACAGTTGTATGCAGGTAAAAACAATATATTCTAATAAAAACTTTTTTAAATCACAAAAAATATGATATAATAATAAATTGCAGTGTCTAACCAGGAAAAGGATCCTCCCTGGAACCTATCCATGCTGGCACCTGCTCTCAGATTTCCCAGCCTCTAGCACCATGAGAAAATAAATTTTCTATAGTATGTCAGCCTCCAGACTGTGGTATTTTGTCACAGCAGGTGGAACTAAGACAAACTTGATTCCTATGCTTTTCTTTGTATGTACCTTTTCTTTCCTGTTCCTCTTCCTCCTCCTCCTCTTCCTCCTTTTCCTCCTCTTCCTCCTCCTCCTCTTCCTTCTCCTCTTCCTCATCTTCCTCTTCATCTTCCTCATCATCTTCCTCCTCCTCTTCCTCCTCCTCCTCTTCCTCTTTCTCCTCTTCCTCTTTCTCCTCTTCCTCCTCCTCCTCATCTTCCTCCTCCTCTTCCTCCTCATCTTCCTCCTCCTCTTCCTCCTCATCTTCCTCCTCCTCTTCCTCCTCATCTTCCTCCTCCTCTTCCTCATCATCTTCCTCCTCATCCTCCTCCTCATCATCATCCACTTCCTCCTCCTCTTCTTCCTGCTTCTCTCCTTCCTCCTTTCCTCCTCCTCCTCATCTTCCTCCTCTTCTTCCTCATCATCTCCTTCCTTCTCATTCTCCTCCTCATCATCATCCTCTTCCTCCTCTTCTTCCTCCTCCTCCCCCTCTTTCCATATCAGCAGAGCCCTGTTTCCTTTCTTTTTTATTTATTTTTTTTAATATTTTATTTATTTCTGTATGTGTGTGAATGTACTGTCTGCATGCAGGTTTGTGCACCCGTGTCGTGCAATGCCGCGGAGGTCAGAAGAGGGTGTCGGGTTCCCCTGGAACTGGAGTTCTCCTGGAATTGGAGTTTCAGACGGTTCTCAGCCGCCATGTGGGTGCTGGGGATCGAACCCGGGTCCTCTGAAAGAGCGGTCGGTGCTCTTAACCGCTAGGCCATCTCTCCAGCCCAAGCCCTGTTTCCTTTCTAACAATCCCATCTGTTCAACCCCATGGGGTAGCATCTCTATGTTTCCTGTCCCTCAAAGGAAGAACAGCTACTCCTGTCTGGGCAGTGAGATCAAAGTTGATTTTTTTTTCTTTTGAGACAGAGTGGTACTATGTAGGCCTGGCTGGCCTGGAACTATGTTCATCACACTAGCCTTGAACTCACAGAGATCTGCCTGCCTCTGCCTTCCCAGTGCTGGAATTAAAGGTATGTGCAACCATGGTTGGCTCTGAAATGACTGTCTCTCTTTTTTTAAGATTTTATTTTTACTTTAAATGTATGAGTATTTTGCCTGCATGTAAGTACACCTGAGCTTGCAATACCCATGGAGGTCAGAAGAGGGCATCAGATGCCCTGGAACTGGAGTTAATGGATCATTGTTAGCTACCATGTGGATGCTGACAACTGAACCCGGGTCCTTTGCAAGAGCTCTTAACCACTGAGCCATCTCTCCAGCTTCAACCTTTTTGATATTTTTATTAATTATATTTCATACAGTATATTTTGATTATATTCAAGTTCTCTTCACTCCACCTGACAAACCACCCCCTAACTTCAAATCTTTTTTTTAAAGGCCTTAGTCTGTGTTTTGTTAGAGTCTGGTCACCCCACCAGGCAACACCCCAGTAAGGAAAACTGACTCTCTCTCCCCCAGCAGCTACCAATTGCCTATGGATCCTCAGCTACACCTCTTACCCACATCCCCCACCCAGACTTGGGCTCCTCTAGCTTGGATTTGCAGAAGTCTTGCAAATGCTGTCATACGTGCTATGGGTTCATATGTGGAACTACCCTGTGGTGTCGAGACAACACAGCTTCCTTGTGTATGAAGTGATTTTTAAAATATTTTAATTGAATTTTTATGTGTTTCATACATAATTTTTCAATCCGTCTCAATTGCTTTTATACCCACGTCTCCCTAGGCACCCTCACCACCACCACCCCCTCCCAGAGTTCTTACATTCTGTCATTTGTGCTAGGGTCCCTTGGGACAAACTACTCTCCACGCCCACTCCTCAGAGCCAGCTCATCTCCTGAGCTCTAGTCAGCCTACCCAGAGTCCCTTTCCTAAAGAAGGCCAGGTCTTCCTCACCTGACCACCAGCACCTGCCAATATTTCTTCAGCCAAGGTTGGGCTCTGCTACCCATTTCTACACTTCTGTGCTGGGTTTTTAATATTTTATTTATTATTTTTTATTTTCTGTGTATGAGTGCTTTGCCAGCACCCCTGTCATATAATGCCAGCAGAGATCAGAAGAGGTTGTGAGATCCCCTGGAACTGGAGTTATGGATGGTTATTAGCTGCCATGTAGGTGCTAGAAATTGAACCCAGGTCCTCTGTAAGAGCAGCCAGTGAGCCAGTGCTCTTAACCACTGAGCCATCTCTTTAGACCCTATGATGTGATTCTTAACGGAAGGAATTAGCCTTCATTTTCTGCTCTTTCACTGAAGAGTTTCTCAAAACAAATTCATAAATAAGTAAATAAACAAACCAACGAATAAGTACAGTGAGATTATTTTGTTTGAGGTATAAGAAATATGGTCGTTAGCCAGGCGTGGTGGCGCACGCCTTTAATCCTAGTACTTGGGAGGCAAAGGAAGGCGGATCTTTGTGAGTTCAAGGCCAGCCTGGTCTACAGAGTGAATTCCAGGACAGCTGGGGCTACAGGAAGACCCTGTCTCGAAAAGACAAAAAAAAAAAAAAAAAAAAAAAAAGAAAAGAAATATGTCAGAGCTGGAGAGGATGGCCCCTATGTTAAGAGCGCCTACGCTCCTGCTCTTGCGGAGGACAAGGGTTCGATCCCAGCACCCACATGGCAGCTGAGACCATCTGTAACTCCAATTCCAGAAAAGAGAACTCAGTCCAGGGGAATCCGACACCCCTTCGACCTCTGCGGCATTGCACGACACAGTGCCCAAACCTACATGCAGACAGTACACTCATATAAATAAATAAATAAATAAATAAATAAATAAATAAATAAATAAATAAATAAATAAATAAATAAACAAATAAATAAATAAATAAATAAAAATTTTAAAAAAGAAATATGCTCATTAAAGAACACACGTCCCCCTCTCCGCATCTCTGAAAAGCCACAACAAGGAGAAGGTGGCTGGCTAGCAATCTCACTGTCATGACCTGAGATGATGAGTCACTGGAATTTCTAAACCAAGTGCAGCTGGCAGTAGATTAAATGCTGAAGCTGAAATTCCCACCCAGCCCATTTCTGTAACCAGGGAAGCCCATGCAAACAATTCAGGCTCCATTTCCTGAAAGGATTTTCTCAACTTTCCAGATCCTCTGCAAATTAGAATCAGCTTTCCACCGCAGTGTGAGGATGCTGAAAAGGAAACCAGCTTGCTCAAAAAAGAAAATGTAGGGTATGGTGGGAAGGGGAAATGTGCACTTATAATGCCCTGTTTTTTCAAAGAGGCAGCAGAGGATAATTTGTAAGATATTTTATATTGAACAAGTAATCCACCAAGTAGCATGCTTCAGGTGTTAGAAAAGAGCACAAATCAAGAGGTAGTTTTAGATGGTCTCATGTATCCCAGGCTGGTCTCAAACTCAAGATGTAGCTGAAGATGACCCTGAGCTTCTGATCCTTCTGCCTCTGCTTCTTTCCCTGCCTGGGATTACAAGCATGTGCCACAATGGCTGGTTTATGCAGTGTGAAAGATAGACTCCAACACCTTATGCATGCTAGACAAACACTCTACAAACTGACCTGCATCTCCAACCCTGAGGGACTGTTTTAGAATGCATATACTAGCATGGCCAGCTCCCAAACCTCCATTTCTCCCTCCTAATCACTTCCAGTGCCCACCAGGACCACTATGCTGACTGCTATACACCAGTTATACTAGCTCGTAGCCATCCTCCAACTCTGTGATGCAGGCAGGAATTCTACACCTGTATTCTAGTCTCTGCATGTTTTTACTCTAGATTATATTTTAGAGATGCACCATGAACCCCCATGGAATGAAGTAGTAATGCTTTCATTCTCCATGTTGCTTCATATTCCTTTGTATAAGCAGGCCTTCATTTACTCATTTTCCTGCTGATGAACATTTGGAGCTTTCCTAGCTTGGTTAGAGCTGGAATATGTGTATCTTCTTGTGCACAGTAATGCACATTCCTGGTGGGACTCCCCCCAAAAGTCTCAGGTCAATAGATCTGTAGTAACTTGTTAGGGTAGCACCAGGAAACACATATAGTACCCTTTTGTTTATTGGCTGTATGGGTATCCTTTTGTGATATACTTGCATAGTTAAAGTTTTTGTCCATTTTACAAAACTATAATTTCATTTTAAACATAATTTTATTTATTATTATGTGCGTGTTTGATGAGGGCAGAGGGCATGTGAGATTCCTAATACAGAGGTCAGAGGGCGACTTTGTGGAATTGCTTCTCTCCTTCCGCCTTTGCATGGGTTGCAAGAATCAAATCCAGGCTGTTGGGCTTGCTCAGTGACTGCTTAACCTGCAGAGCCATCTCACCAACTTCATGTATTTTATGGAAACCTTTATTTACAATACATTCTCCAGTTTTGGTTTCTTCATGATAGCTTTTAAAATATTTTATTATTTTTATTTTATGTGTAAGAGTGTACTACCTGCATGTAAGTAGATGCACCTATGCCATGCAATGTCCATACAAACCAAAGTCAGTATAGGATTCCCTGGAACTGGAGTTACAGATGGTTGTTATCTACCATGTACGTGCTGGGAATGGAACCCAGGTCCTCTGCAAGAGCAGCCAGTGCTCTTAACTACTAAGCCATCTCTCAAGCCCCCTGAATGGTAGTTTTTAATAAAGTCAACTTCCCAATTTTATTTTTTTCTTTGTTTTTTTTTTTTCTCTTTTTTTCTAACTTCCCAATTTTAATCATATCCAATGATCTACATTATCCGGTATGATAACTGCTTTTTTCTGCATGTTTAAGAAAGCCTTGGGGCTGGAGAGATGGTTCAGCAGTTAAGAGCACCAACTGCTCTTGCAGAGGACCAGGGCTCGATTCCCAGCACCCACATGGTGGCTAAGAACCATCTTTAATTCCAGTTCCAGGGAAATCCAATGCCCTCTACTGACCTCTATGGCATTACAGGACACGGGTGCACCAACATACATGCAGACAGTACACCCATACACATAAAAATAATAAATAAAATTTTTTAAAAGGTGTGCACCACCACACTCAGCTTTAAAAAAAAAAAAAAAAAGAAACCCTTGCTTCTAAGCTCTTGGAGTCATTATACATGTTATTATTATACATGTTATTTTCATTTCTTTGTTATTGGTGGTGATGTTTTGTTTCTGTTTCTTTATTCTTTGAAAATTTCATAAATGTGTAAAAGATACTTTAGCCATGTTTGCCTCATGACCTTCTCCCATCCTCCTCCCATCCCTCTGGGCCCCTTCTTCACAACAAGTCCCCCTCCTGCTTCCATGTCTTTTGTTTTATTTGGGTTTGGTTTGGGGTTTTTGTGACCCACTTACTCTCATCAGCATAAGCACAAGTAGGAGGTCACTTCCTGGAACATGGGCAGCTTAGCAGTGGTTATACCACTGAAGAAAAAAGAGATGTTATTTTCTTCTTTTTTTTTTTTTCGGCATGTTATCTTCTACAAGTTTTATTATCTTGATCCATCTGGAGCTGATATTTGGGCATCACTTAAAGTAAGAGCCAGATTTACTTTTGTCCATATGGATACACAGATGATCAGTATGATTTATTAAAAATAGCATTTTCACACTCTATTACAAGGACAGCTTTGTCATACACCCGGCCACCATGTATGTATTTCTGGAGTTGCTTCTGCTCTATTTCTCCATGCTTGCACCTGTTCTTCTAGGAGTTAACAAAGGAGGCCTGCCCATGCTATCCTGTGACAGGCCTGGATATGAGATTAACCCTTGGCTGACATCTGGGAAATTGGATTTGGGAAGAGGTCTCATCATTTTTAGACTGTATAAGATGGTTCATTGTGTCTAAACTGCTTTTACAAACATATAATTTATGCTGAACACTTGCTTTATTTCTAGGAGTCTGGAGCATGGGGGCATGCAGGACAGAGGGCCTCCATGGGAAGCTTCTCCCTGGTCATTGAATTTCTGATGTGCTTTTCTAATAGGCATCTCATACATTGTCATAACTCACAGAGACACTAAAACATGTCCTGCGTGGCCCCATGGGAATCTGTGGATGAGGAATCTGAGCACCTTATCCAATTTCCTCCAGACTTTGCCTGGCACACATTTCCCTGTACTGATTTCATTTTATGTCCTTTTGCTCTGTGTCCTTTCCTGGCAAACAAAATTTGCTGACACACATGACTGCAAACATGGCTAGTGATTTACCCAACCTGAGAAGCTCTGGCTATGTTCTTGAGAAATACTGACATAGTATCAATACAACTCTGTCTTAATTACTGTAAGTTATATTAATAATATCTGGCAGTGGACATTTTACAAGCCAGGCATGGGTCTTAGAAAACTTTATACACTGTTTTATTCACAAGAATATCCAATACGGGATATACTATTGACTTCATGATAAAAAGAGATCCTGAGAACTTAAGAAATATCTCAAAGTCACATAGAAGTAGAAATCAGGGGCCAAGAAATGCCTCACTCAGTCAATGCCTATCACACAAGCATGGGAACCTGAGCTCAGATCTTTGGAACCCTCCTAAAACCTGAGCAGTGTGACAAGTGTCAATAACCCCAGAACTGGGGAGATGTAACCAAAAGGATTCCTGGGGCTTCCTAGCAAGCTAATCTAGCCAACTTGGTTCAGTGAAAGAACTGGTCTCAAAAATAGAATGAAGGGTGATAGGGAAAGACAACCAACATCTACTTTTGGCCTCCACATGCGCATGTGCTTACATGCAGGTGAAGTCACACATGTGTACACAAAGTAACATCAGACTCAAAGTTGTATGATCCCATTGCTTTCCCATTCTATCTTCCTAGAGTTGTCAAAACACAATTATTATTCTGACTTTTATCACTTATTCTTTAATTCAAAAAATTATTTTTTGTATTGAGGAAAGCATCACATAGTCGCACATTGTATAATGATGTTTCTCAGTGATGGACAGGATGATGGTCCCATGAGATTATGTTACCTGGTGACACCACTGCCATCTTAGTTTGTGTAAGTACAGTCTGGGATGTTTGCATAGTGATAAAATTGTCTAATGAAGCTTTTGTCAGAATATAGCCCTGCCATTCAATGAATCATGGCTGCATATTCATCACCACACACACACACACACAGGTTCCACATCTGCAAATTGAATTATCAATTGAAATTATTTGACAAAAATTATACGTGTATCAAACACATACAGGCTTCTTTTTATCATTATTCACTAAACAGCACAGTGTACCTATTTACAAGGCATTTGCATTGTACTAGGCATTGTTATAATTTGAATCTAGAATATCCCCCAAGGGTTCATGTGTGAAAACTTTGGTCCTGGCTTGGTGGTTGTTCTAGTTTGTCTTCCATTGCTGTGACAAAACACTCTGACCGACACCAACTTGGGGAGGAAAGGGTTTATTCAGCTTACATCTCCTGGGTCGCAGTTCATCACTTAGGGAGCCCAGAGCAAGAACTCAGGGCAGGAACCTGGAGGCAAGAGCTGAATCACAAGCCATGGAGGAATGCTGTTTACTGGCTTGCTCCCCTGGCTCATGCCCAGCCCGCCTTCTTATACAGTACACAACAACCTGCCCAGGGTGGCACCACTCATTGTGGGCTGGGCCCTCCCACACTGCTCGACCATCAAGACAATACTCCACAGATGTGACCACAGGCCAATCCAATGGAGCCAATTTCCCAACTGAGGCTCCCTTGACCCAGGTGTGTCAAGTTGACACTAAAGCTATCTAGCACAGTGGTATTAGGAAGTACTGAAGCTTTTAGAAAATAGAGCTTAAGGGGGCTTCTGAAGCACAGGAGCCCAGAAGTTGCTCCAGACAGATGCCAAAATTCTAAAGAGGATACTGGCAAATCACATACAGACCCACATCAAGAAGATCATCCATCATGACCAAGCTGGATTCATACCAGAGATGGAAGGATGGGTCAACATACGAAAATCAATAAATATCATCAAGCATATAAATGGATGAAAGACAAAAACCACACGATCATCTCAATTGATGTGGAGAAAGCCTTTGACAAAATCCAGCATCCCTTCATGTTTAAAGTTCTAGAGGGAATTGGATTGGAGGGATCATTCCTCAATGTAATCAAAGCCATATGCAGGAAACCCACAGCCAATAGCATCCTAAATGGGGAAATGACAGAAGCATTCCCCTTAAAGGTAGGAACTCGGCAAGGCTGCCCCCTGTCACCACTCCTCTTCAATATAGTGTTTGAAACACTTGCTAGGGCAATAAGGCAAGAAAAGGAGTTCTAATTGAAAAAGAGGAAGTCAAGCTATCCCTTTTTGCTGATGATATGATTGTCTACTTAAGGCATGCTAAGAGCTCCACCAGAAAACTCCTAGAAATGATTAAGTACTTCAGTAAAGTGGCAGGATACAAAATTTACCTAGAAAAATCAGTAGCCTTTCTTTACACCACCAACAAGCAACTGAAGAAGGAATTCAAGGAGAACTTCCCACTCACAATAGCCTCAAAAACAATAAAATACCTAGAAACAAACCTAACCAAAGACACCAAGGATCTCTATAACAAAAATTTTAAACCCCTGAAGAAGGAAATTGAGGAAGACATCAGAAGATGGACAGACCTCCCATGCTCATGGATTGGGAAAATAAATATAGTAGAAATGTCCATTCTACCCAAACTCTTATATAGATTTAATGCAATCCCAATCAAAATCCCCAAGAGCTTCTTCACAGGCTTGGGGAAAAAATCCTCAATTTCATTTGGAAAAACAAAAGACCCCGAATAGCCAAAGCAACCCTGAGTGAAAAGAGCAATACAGGGGGGATCGCTATACCAGACATCAAACTATACTACAGGGCTATAGTCATAAAAACAGCCTGGTACTGGCACAAAAACAGACCAGTTGACCAATGGAATAAAACTGAAGATCCAAACCTGAGCTCATACAATTTCAGCCACCTCATATTTGACAAGGGGGCCAAGAAGACACAATGGAAGAAAGACAGCATCTTCAGCAAGTGGTGCTGGCAAAACTGGATCACCACTTGTAGAAGAATGAAATTAAACCCCTACCTCTCACCTTGTACAAAGGTCAACTCCAGATGGACCAAAGACCTCAACGTGAAACCCCAAACTCTGGAGGTGATAGAAGAGAAGCTTGGCAGCAGACTACAAGACATAGGTGTAGGAAAAGACTTCCTAAATCAGACAGCAGCTGCACAAGAAATAAGATCGACAATTGACAAATGGGACCTCATTAAACTCAAAAGCTTCTGTACATCAAAGGAAACAATAAAGGAAGTGAAGAGAAAACCCACAGAATGGGAGGAAACCTTCACAGCAGATACATCTGACAAAGCATTAATTTCCAGAGTATACAAGCTACTCAAAAAACAAAGAAGAAAGAAAACAAATGAATCACTCAGAAGATGGAGCAAAGATCTGAACAGAGACTTCACAGAGGAGGAATTAGAGATGGCTGAGAAACACCTTAAGAAGTGTTCAACATCGCTAATAATTAAGGAAATGCAAATTAAAACCACCTTAAGATACCATCTTACTCCAGTAAGACTGGCTAGGATCAAGAAAACAAATGATGCCAAGTGCTGGAGAGGGTGTGGGGAAAGGGGAACACTCATCCATTGCTGGTGGGAATGTAAACTTGTGCAGCCACTATGGAAAACAGTGTGGAGAACCCTTAGAAGACTCAAAATGATCCTGCCATTTGACCCAGTCATACCACTCCTGGGTATATACCCACAAGACTCATCTTACTGCAGAGATACATGCACAGCTATATTTATTGCCGCTCTGTTCACAATAGCAAAAAACTGGAACCAACCCAAATGCCCCTCAACTGACGAGTGGATAGAGAAAATGTGGTACATGTACACAATGGAATTCTATGCAGCGGTAAAGAAAGACAACATCATGAACTTTGCAGGTAAATGGATGGAGCTAGAAGACATCATGTTAAGTGAAGTAACACAGTCCCAGAAAAACAAACGACAAATGGTATCTCTCATATGTGGATGCTAGTACCAATAACCCAGTTATAAATATTTCTTGTGGAGAGGGATGCATATTAAAAGAACAACAACAGAAAGATTGCATCAGAAAACTGACTGAAATGGTGACTCTGGAAAGGTGGGAGGGGTGGGAGAGGGACACGGGTGTATATTCGATTGGTGCATATTTAATTGACGTGAGTTCAACAAGTATCCAGTTTTGCCCAGACTCTGTCTACAGGTTACATGGTGTTTTAGGACTTAGTAAAAGTAAATATGTGTATATTAAACAACATTGGTTTAAAGGCTCTGATAAAAACGGTAATGCATCTGAGTTAATTGGAGATATAAATTGCTGTTGTCCACATTTGTTTTACTTAAAATCTGTATAACAATAACTTTGGGATTGGCACATACAAATGTTCTCTATAATTTTTCTGTTGTACAGTATCACCTTGTAGCATTCTCTTTCACCTATAGGATGATTTAACTTAAAAATTAAGTTTGCTTCCCAAGTTAATCACATACAGTCACCCAAAACAGCATGGGTGAATTTGATGAAATCTGCGCCTTGATTCCAGCCTATAGGTATGTGTAATACAACTGCCTTTTTGAGACTCATGGGTCAAAAAACAAAAACCTAAAATAAAAAAGGGGGATACAGATAGATATGAAACCTTTTTGTCAAAAACCTTGCAATTCAAATCTTAAAACTAACTACGGGAAAAGATTTGTATGTTCCAACAGGTCAAAATGTCACCAACTTAATGGCTGAGAAAGAAAAGATACAGCTTTGCATTGAGTAGGATGTACCAGAAAGTGCCAACAGAAAGGTTGGCCCGTCTGAACATTGAAAGGAAGAAAAGCCTCAGATTGCTACAAACATCAAACCCCTCTGTGGATCCTACTTGTAACAACTATTTATAATGAGTCCTAACGAAACTTACCTTCTAGGTGCCGCAAAGGTTTTAATACGAGAGACTTTCTTACCCCCCCCCCATAGAACAAGGAGAAATATGATGATGATGAGGTCGTTCTCCAACTGTAAATTGGAGACAACTATTATAGAGGTAATCTCTTATAAAACCGGTAAAACTGCCTTCTTTAATTGACTAATAGACATAGGAACTGTGAAAAGGATTATTCTCTATTCAGAACCAAATATAATACTAAAGTCTCCTTAAGCTATGCACTTAAGCAAAATATATTAATACAGGAGCTCTGACATCAGCAATGGATTATTCTACCAAGGAGATGTTGGCCAGGGGATCCAAGCCCCCACAAAAGGTAAAGGCTCCTTGCCTCTAAACTGGGATACCTGCAAGAAGAGAGGCGATAAGGCCCTGCTGTCAAAGACCTGATGTAAGCATGGGAAAGATGTATTGAGACCGCACTTGCAAGTGTACAGTTGGTCTCTGGAATACCAGAGAGTGTTACCAAAGGCCACTAAACCAATAAAGCAAATATAGGTCTCCTTGAGTCAAGCAAGACTCCTCCGTCAGCACCAGCTACACCTCACCTGCCTGGAAATACTGTGCAGCAGTGGCAGCCATATGCCTGTATATCCCAAATCTAATTGGCTATTAGCTCTCTCCTTGGAGGAATAACCCACAGCTGATGCCACAAGCTTACATCCTCTAGTGGTTAGGAGATGTTATAAGCCACAGTAAGATCCTGTCATATTTTACAGAAAAAAACATAATTCGTGGATTAACATACTATCCAAACATCTGTGTCTATACCAAAGTAACCTACCATAACAATTAGTACTGTTTAAATTCCTATATATCTAATTGCTTGTGCTTCATTAGTAGAATTGAAAGGTTATTCCTGGACAAACTGTCAACCCATGAAAGGAAACAGCCTGAACTGATCAGAGTCCAAAACAACAGCTCCAGAGAAAGTAGACTGTTTTGCTTCTCATCCTGTGCCCCTTTTCTAAGCCTAGGGAACAATCTGCAGAAGAGGGGGCATGGTAGAATGTAAGGGCTGTGATTGGGGTGAATGGTGAAACTACAGCAATATAGACTGGACACTTATTTGATCAACTTGATTGTACATACAAATCCCCCCAACTGGATGGTGGGACCCTTGGACTGTGTGGGTTTGGGCACAACTGCTTGAAAATTGGTTTTACGTGAAGGATGATTGCACTCAAAAATTATTACTTATTGTTAAAAAATGAAAAAAAAATAAAGACATAATAGAAGGAAAAAAAATAAATAGAGCTTAATGGAAGGTCTTCATGTTACTGAAAAGGTGACCTTGAAAGAGAGGGGCTGGAGAGATGGCTCAGCGGTTGAGAGCACCGACTGCTCTTGCAGAGGACCTGCGCTTGATTCCCAGCACCCACATGGGGGCTAAGAACCGTCTTTAACTCCAGTTCCAGGGGAATCTGATGCCCTCTTCTGCACCAACCTGCATGCAGACAGTACACTCATACACATAAAAAGTAAATTAGAAAAAGGAGATACAAGATATAGTGAAAATCTCTCTCTCTCTCTCTCTCTCTCTCTCTCTCTCTCTCTCTCTCTCTCTCTCTTTCTCCCCCTCTCTGGATGAATGGATACCAAGATTCCATCTCTACCACAATCCCTGCCATGACCCAAATAAAAAGACCACTTTTCTCTTTATAAATTGTTTATCCCACCCATTTTTATAGTAACAAGACACTGACTAAGTGGTTTAGATATCATTCAAAGTATACAGGAGGCTACATGAAAATAATATCAGTTTACATAAGAAACTTAGCATCTGTACATTTTGGGTATTCTGGGGTAGAAGGGCTCCTGAATCCATCTTCCAAGAAGGCCACAGGACAACTTTGTGTACACTCTACCAGGTAGAGATCTACCCTTGGCCAAGACTTATTACCCTGATCTATCTCAAGATACAGTAGACACTCCAGAGGGAAGTACCAAATACTTATACTATGCAAAATTCTAAAGATTCCCCAAACAAGATATGTCTCTGGAGTGCCTTGCCTCATGGAATGTTTAAATGGTGAGAAAGTAAATAGAATTAGAAGTGGGATTCCATGTGCATCCCCACCACACCCCTGCCATTGGAGATTTTTTTTCCTTTCATGAAGCCAATTAGGAGAGCTAGGGAGACTGTTGTGAACTTCAGATGACAGTGGACTGTGTGCTGCTTGAGGCTCAGTTGAGAAATCTAAAATGAAACATGAGATGGCCAGCAAGCAATGCGTGAGCCAAAGACATGACTGACCACAGCCGTGGATCACCAGCTGTTGCAGAACAGTGGGGGAGGAGCGAAGATGAGTTAGTGCTTCCCAAGGCCCAGATGTAGACCTGTGAAGGGGTGACTTTAGGTTGGATGAATAACTGCAGGGGCACAAAGTCCTTAGTAAACAAAAGTCAAAGTGATCATGAGAGGTCATCTAGTTACCAAGGAAACCAGGTAGATGAAAATGCATTCTTTACATGTGAGAAGATATAAAGGTGACAGGAAGTAGAGTCATCCATCCTGTAATACCTGCCAGGCCCACAGAAAAGCCAAGCCACCTCATGACAGACCCAGATAAGAAACCTCTTTCCTGTTCCCCTGCCTCTTCCCTGTTTTGGTCCCAAGGGAGAAAGCGGAGAACGGAAGAAAGCCGACTCCACCCCTAACCGCCACGGGCCCACCCCAGCTTCAGGCCTTAGCTCTGTGTGGAGGGTGCAGGGACATGAAGTGGCTCACGGTGAAGTTTGGAAATTTTCTTTTGAGACAGGGTCTCTCTATAGTCCCAGCTGGCCTGGAACTCACCCTGTACACCAGGCTGGTCTTGAACTCACAGAGATCCACCTGCCTCTGCCTCCCAAGTACTAGGATTAAAGGCATGCACCACCATGCCCAGCTTAAAACGGTTCTTAGCTGCCATGTGGGTGCTGGGAATTGAACCCGGGTCCTCTGCAAGAGCAGTCAGCACTCTTAACCACTGAGCCATCTCTCCAGCCCCAAAATTTGGAAATCTAAACACATAGGAATGAATATGTGGATTACTTATCAATTCTTTTTTTTTTTCTTTTTTTTTTCTTTTTTTTTTTTTTTGGTCTTTTTGAGACAGGGTCTCCCTGTAGCTCTGGCTGTCCTGGAACTTATTCTTTAGACCAGGCTGGTCTTGAACTCCCAGAGATCTGCCTGCCTCTGCCTCCTAAGTGTGAGGATTAAAGGCGTGCGCCTACTTATCAATTCTTTACAATCAGAAATTCTTCTGGACCAATGTGATAATCTCAATTTTCAGCTTGATGAGATCTAGGATTGTCTGGCAGAAGGGCTTCTGGGCCTGCCTATGGAGGACTTTTGATTAGTTAATTGAGGTAGAAAGTCCCTCCCATTGTGGGTGGTACCATTCCCTAGATTGGAATCTTGAAGTATATATCTTACACCCAAGTAAGACTGTCCTAAAATGGGAGAAAATTTAAATCCACCCAAAGACATATACATGATTAGCCACACTAACATTCATAACATATTCACCCAAACTAGAATCAATCCTAATGTCACTCAGCTGGTGACCGGATAATGAAAAAGTGACGTATCCATAAAATGAAATAGAATCTAGGCCAGCTGGAGAGATGGTTCAGCAGTTAAGAGCACTGGTTGTTCTTACAGAGGACCCAGGTTCAATTTCCACCACCCACATGGGGGTTGACAACCATTCTAACTCCAGTTCCAGGGGATACAACGCCCCCTTCTGACCTCCACAGGTATTGCACAACATGGGTGTACCTATATGCAGGTAATACACTCATAAACATAAAATAAAAATAAAATATTTTTAAATTTTTTAAAAATAAGGTAGACAGTACTACTCATGAGGAACAGTACCAGAGGGGAAACTTTGACCTGCACAAACACATGCAAACACATATTCACTTACTAAAAGAAGCCAGATGCAAAAGATTACTATACACTGTATGGTTCCATTTTTTTTTAATTTTTTATTAATTTTTATTTATTTCTGTATGTGCACGAATGCACTGTCTGCATGCAAGTCTGTGCACCCGTGTCGTGCAATGCCGCGGAGGCCAGAAGAGGGCGTCGGACTCCCCTGGAACTGGAGTTCCTCTGGAATTGGAGTTTCAGATGGCTCTGGGCTGCCATGTGGGTGCTGGGGATCGAACCCGGGTCCTCTGCAAGAGTGGTCAGAGCTCTCAACCGCTAGGCCATCTCTCCATCCCCTGTATGGTTCCATTTTATGTGAAGTGTCTAACAAGGGGAAATTTGTAGGTTTGCAGGTTAGTGGTTAGAGTGGGGAATACTACCTATAAATGGTTACAGGGGAATTGTTAGGGTTATGGAAAATAAATTTTTTTTTGGTCTTTTGGAGACAGGGTCTCCCTGTAGTCCCAGCTGGCCTGGAACTAACTCTGTAGACCAGGCTGGCCTTGAACTCACAGAGATCTTCTGTGATCTTCAGGTGTCTCTGCCTCCTGAGTGCTGGGATTAAAGGCATGCACCACCACGTCCAACTGGAAATATTCTAACATTAGATTGTGCTAGTCATTTCATACCTATATAAATTAACTTCATTTTTTTATTGGCTTGTATCCTTATAATAAATGAATTTTATGGGGTCTAAAATTGCATCTCATAAAGCTGTAACATGGGGCTAAAGAGATGGCTCAGCAGTTAAGAGCACCGACTGCTCTTACAGAGGACCCAGGTTCGAATCCCAGCACCCACATGGCGGCTAAGAACAGTCTTTAACTCCAGTTCCAGGGGAATCCGATGCCCTCTTCTGACCTCTGAGGCATTGCACAACATGGGTGCACCAATCTACATGCAAGACAGTACACTAATACACATAAAAAATAATAAATAAGGGCTGGAGAGATGGCCTAGCGGTTAGCGCCGACGCTCTTGCAGAGGACCTGGGTTCGATCCCCAGCACCCACATGGCGGCCGAGAGCCGTCTGAAACTCCAGTTCCAGGAGAACTCCAGTTCCAGGGGAATCCGACACCCTCTTCTGACCTCCGCGGCATTGCACGACACGGGTGCACAGACTTGCATTCAGACAGTACATTCATACACATACAGAAATAAATAAAATTAATAAAAAGAAATTTTTTAAATAATAATAAATAAATAAAATAACATTTTTTAAAAGCTGTAACAGAACAAAATACATAAGAATAGAGAAAGAGATAATATATTAATAATTAGCAAAGCTGGATGACGAATATTAGGGTTTTATTATCTGATTGCTACTAATGTTTATGTATGTTTGTATTTTCATAGTAAAAAAGTTTTAAAAACAATAAGAGATGAAACTTTTATTGTTTCTTAAAGACATACTCTGTTAAATATTCAATATAATTGTTCAGCTTACATTTAATTATGAAGCCATTCCATTACCTATGAGAGTCTTCAATGGAAAATTGGCCAAGGAAATATAAATTACTGATGGGCTAGCTAGACTTGAAGCAACAGTTTATGACAAACCTATAGATTTAGTAGGTATAATAAACTAGGGTTGAGATAATAAATCTACAATAAGCTTAGAAGGTACACCAAATGATGTCTTTTTCTGAAAGATTCCTACACAATAAAGCTATCCTTTCTTTTTTAAATATTTAGAAAAGTACATATGAGAATTATTTTAAGTCCCTTATCTACTAATATTTCCCTTCAGTCTACTGACAGCCAAGTCAAACAAGCATATTAAGAACATATGTATAAAAAAAGAACATATAGGCAAGCTATGAATCTAGTATATGCCTGGCTTTGAATAAGCAGAAGATGCTTATCTTCATCTGCTTTCTGTGGCTGTGATAAAACACTGACCATAAGCAACTTGGGGAGGAAAATGTTTGTTTCATCTTACTCTTCCAGTGACAGTAGATCATGGAGGGGAGTCAGGGGAAGAACTCAAGCAGGAACCTGGAGGCAGGAGCATAGACCACAGAGCAACACTGCTTACTGGCTTACCACTCCAGGCCTGTGCTCAGCCTGCTTTCTGGTACAATCCATGACCACCTGCAGAGGAATGGCACCATGTACAGTGGGCTGGGCCTTTCCACATCACCCATCAAGAAAATGCCTCACAGATGTGCACACAAGCCAATCCAGTAGAGGAAATTCCCCATTTAAGGTTCCCTCTTCTCAGGCATGTCAATTTGACAACTGAAGCTATCCAGCGCAATCCTAAGAAAAAACGGTTAACAAGTTAAATGCATATATTATTAGAGTTTTGAGAGATTATTGTTTAAGATATCATAATGTCTCATTGAGCCAGATGTACCTGAACATAGCTAGCTAACTGTAGAAGAGTCTAGAGGGTCTGCCATGGAACCCCTGACAGCAAGACAGCACCATCTATTGGGAAAAAGACATGTCAGTTACCATATATATTTCTGACACAGGATCAGGGGAAGTAAGTCTTTCTAAAGGATGTGATAAAGAATCTTGTTAGAGCTACAAGTCACAAGGTCAATGGAAGAAGTGCCAGCCAGTCTTTGTTTATATATCACATCACCTGTATAGATAATCTAAATATGGCTCTGGAAAAGGCCTCATAACATGGAGAAGAGTGGAAGGACAAGTCAATGTGTACAAAAAAGTTTGATTTTTTTTTTATGTGTATAAGGGTATTGCTTGCATGTAGATAGGTGCACCCATGTCATCCAATGTCTGCAGAGGCCAGAAGAGGGAGTCGAATCCCCTGGAACTGGAGTTAGAAACTGTTAACTGCCATGTGGGTCCTGGGAATGGGACTCAGGTCCTCTGTAAGAGCAGCCAGTACTCTTAACCACTGATCCATCTCTCCAGCCCCCTGAAGAGCTTCATTTTTGTAACAAAGTATTTCCAAGAAAATTCATCCACTCCCAGAAGATTGGCCTTAATCTACCCACAAAGGTGGAGCCTTCATGAAGCAGTTTTTTCTCCAGGCTCTTACCTTCCAATACACAGATTATGGGGGGAAATATTCAAATTGTAGCAGGCTATGAGATAAGAATTTGATGTCAGGGCTGGAGAGATAGCCTAGCAGTTAAGAGCATTGACTGCCCTGGCAGAGGACCCGGGTTCGATCCCCAGCACCCTCATGGCGGCTGAGAACCGTCTTTAACTTCAGTTCCAGGAGAATATGACACCCTCTTCCAACCTCCATGGCACTGCATGACACGGGTGCACAAACCTACATGCAGACAGTACATTCAAACACATAAAAAATAAATAAAAAAAATTTTTTTAATTAAAAAAAAAGAATTTGATGTCATCTGTTTATGAGTCTCCAGCTGTTTTGTCACCCCTCATTGAACAAACTGTCTCTCACATATTGTCCATTCCTGGCTTCTTTCCTGAAAATCAACTAACCATAAACATTTAGATTATAAAATATGAATCGTCATTTCTTTGCTTCACCTTGAGACTTGTCAGTTTCTAAAAGGTATTTAACTAAAAATAGTTAAATGCTGAGTGACACCAGGGGAGGATCCTGTCTGCAGGTGTTTATTATGAGTAAACACAGAGTGTTCTGTTGTACAATATTTTAGGTGAATTGTTTCTGACAATTGCTCTATAGTTTCTACCTATTTTATTTTTACCTCTGTGAATTTATTCTTACCTCTGTAAAACTGGAAACTCATGACTGGAGAGATGGCTCAGCATTTAAGAGCAATGGCTGCTTCTTACAGAGACCCCAGGTTCACATGGCAGCTAACAACTGCCTGTAACTCTAGTTCCAGGGGATCCAACGCCCTCTTCTGACTTCCGAGGGCACGGGTGTACTTACATACATGCAGGCAATGCACCCAAACTCATGAAATTTAAAAATTAATTAATTAAAAACAATAAATAGTTTAAAAAAAAACAAAACAGTGAGACATGGTGGCATAGGCCTTTAATCCCAGCATTCAGGAAGCAGAGCAAGTGGATCTCTGTGAGATCAAGGCCAGCCTTGTCTACACAGTGAGTTCCAGGCTAGCTGGGGGCTACAGGGACTTAGGACTTAGGTCTTATATCTCAAAGAAAACTCCAGAAACTCTATTTGATATCACACACAGGAGACTGCAGACTGAGGTGAAAGTGAAAGTTCACGCACGTCTCAGCTCCTGATTGATCCCTCTCTGAGCGCCTTCCTTTGCTTCCATTCAACCCAGTACCCGCGTCACCTGGAGCTTATTCTAGTTTCCTATGCTACCCATTTCATCTCCACACTTGAGGACATGGCTTTCTGTCTTTACCAACTTGCTAGTCAACTGACCTAAGAATATCGCTAACAAAGGCGCGATCAGTGGTAGCCTTCTGTTCACATATAGAGCATCACTTAACAGAGATCAAAATATCTAGGTTTGGGAGCACAGAGGAAGAACAGTATTCTGAAAAAAAAAAAAAAAAAGGAAGCTCGAATTCATTCTTCATGTCACTACCATCACAGCCCATTAGCAGGGGACCCTGAGGTAGTGACCAGGCTGGTATTAGACTTGTGATGGAAAACTAGCCCAGAACTGGGGAACAGAGCAGGGGTAAAGTTCTGCACCACCCACTCTAAGAAGCAAAAAGAAACAGTTACTGCAACTCTGACCAAAGTAAAGCACTGTTTGGGATTTTTATGTTTTGTTTTGTTGTTGCTCCCTTGAAGTTGGAAAATATATGTCTGGTGTCTATTGCCAAATGAAGCTTTGCGGGTTGTTCTAGTTTGCTTTCTGTTGCTGTGACAAACACCATGACCAAAAGCAGCCTGAGGGAGGAAAGGATTTATTTGATTGACATCTACAGTCCATCACTGAGGGGAATCAGGGTGGGAACTCAGGCAGGAACCAGAAGCAGGAACTGAAACAGAGACCACAGAGGATCACTACTTACTGGCTTGCTTTCAGGATCACATTCAGCTACCTCTCTTATAGAGCCCAGGCCCACTTGCCTAGGGGCAGCACTGCCCACAGTGGGCAGGGTCCTTCTACATCAATTAGTAATCAGGAAGTGCCCACCAGCCAATCTGATGGAGACAGCTCTTAATTTGAGGTTCCCTCTTCCCAAGTGTGTCAACGACCAAGATTAGCCATCACAGAGACTTATGATGCTAATCTTGAGTTTCAAACTCAAATGATATGAAGGGTGCTATGTGAACTGAGGGTGAATTTGAGTGTGAAGTCAGTGTGGACATTTCTAGTTAGCAGGTGTATTTTTTGGTCATGTGTTTGCCTTGTTTTGAATTGTGTGGAAAACATGACATTGTTCTAGAAGGAGAACCTGGGAGGGGGGACATTCAGGGAAGAGCAATCAAAGCAATACTGGAAACTCCCCTGGTGTTCAGGCACCTCAGAGACTGCAGCCCTTCAGGGACTGGTGGCTGAGGCATGGCAGGAGGTCTTCCTGTGTAGCCTGTACATCCCTGTTGTCAGAGCAGCACTTCCTGTAAATGTCAACAGACTTTGCCGGGCAGAGTCAAAGGCCCAGATCCTGCCCAACCCCAGCTTAGTCATGAGACACCAATTTTGGACTCTGTAATATCCAATTTCTATTTAGATTATTTTCCAACAAGGTGCAATCCATGTTCACCTCATGTTTAACTGGATATCATTAATAACATAGCCCTAAGCCTGAGATAAAGAAAACAAGCCTGTTCTTCAGGTTGGATGGTTTCTTAGGGCCTTTAAAAACTAGATCTGAGCCGGGCGTGGTGGTGCACGCCTTTAATCCTAGCACTTGGGAGGCAGAAGCAGGCTGATCTTTGTGAGTTCAAGGCCAGCCTGGTCTACAGAGTGAGTTCCAGGACAGCTGGGACTACAGGGAGACCCTGTCTCAAAAAGACAAAAAAAAAAAAAAAACAACAAAAAACCTAGATCTGTTCAGAGCAAACCCTTTTTAACTTTCCAGTCCTTTCCCATAGCACATACTCCCTTCTTCCTCTTCTCCCAGTACCTCCTTTTTTTTTAATTATTTATTTATGTGTATGAATGTACTGTCTGCATGTAGGTTTGTGCACCCGTGTCGTGCAATGCCTCAGAGGTCAGAAGAGGGCGTCGGATTCCCCTGGAACTGGAGTTCTCGTGGAACTGGAGTTCTCCTGGAACTGGAGTTAAAGATGGTTCTTAGACGCCATGTGGGTGCTGGGGATCGAACCCGGGTCCTCTGCAAGAGCAGTCGGTGCTCTTAACTGCTAGGCCATCTCTCCAGCCCCCCTCCTTTCTTTCTATGAAATGACATATCTCTGACTGTGTGTGGAATACCTTGAACCCATCCACTCACACAGATCCACATATTCTTGGCTCATAGCTTGGAGGAGAGCTGGTGGTAGGCTCTATAGACTACAGGAAGAAGGAAGAAACATGTAGAAGGAAGGTCCAGATTCCAGAATCCACTCCACATCATTCCAAGGCATCTTCTTCCTGGACCTACATCACAGCACTTAGGTATGACAAGTAATGATCAGAGGGGAATAACAGAGCTTGAGATCCTGCAAGAGACTGGGGAGATGGCTCAGTGGGTTAACTGCTGTGCAAGTGTGAGCATGTGAGTTTGCCAGGCAAGGCAATGCACACATGTAATCCCAGCATTGGAGGGAGGGAAGGAAACAGGAGGATCTTGGGGGCCCCTGGCCAGGCCACCTAGCCAAATCATAGTAAGAACAGGTTCCATGAGAGACTCTATGTCACAAATTAAAGTGAAGAGCAATAGAGAAAGACATCCAGGGTTGATCTCTGGCCTCAACATGGACATGCATGGGCAAACCAACATAAAACAAAAATAAATGTAAAATATGCAAGATAAAAAAAAAAAAAGAGTAAGTACCCTGCAGGTGGGGTACACTCCTGAAACACCCAGGAACAACCAATGGGCTGCAGACATGGATTGGGCTAAGATAATTATGATGACCAGTGGGAAGCTTTTTTTAACATGATAAGAGAGTATAAAAAATTTTTTTTGGAAAAACTCCAGGAAAAATGGCTATTCTCACATACATTTTAGGCTTCATGTGGTAGCCAGGGAGAGGCTAACTAACAATGGGCATACGAATGCTTTCAGGACTCAGTATGTGAAATCTTTTCTCTGGAGGATTGTCTACTCATTTTGAACACAGTAAAATAATGAATGTGAAATGCAGACACATCACAGCACACAAACTGTGGAAGACCGAGCGATAGCTGGAGAGATGGCTCAGTGGTTAAGAGCTCCTGCTGCTCTTCCAGAGGACCAGAGTTCGGTTCTTAGCATCCCCATCTGGTAGTTGAAACCCACTCATAACTCCAGCCCAGGGGATCTGACACCCTCTTCTGGCCCCTGTAGGCACCTGTACACACATGGCATACATTGACACAAACACACACACACACACACACACACACATCTACATAAGTAAAAATTTTAAATCTTTTAAAAAAACTGGCCAGGCATGGTGACGCACGCCTTTAATCCTAGCACTCAGGAGGCAGAGGCAGGCGGATCTTTGTGAGTTCAATGCCAGCCTGATCTACAGAGCAAGTTCCAGGACAGCTGGGGCTACAGGGAGACCCTGTCTTGAAAAGACCAAAAAAAACTAAGCCTAAGTCTATCATTCAAAAGTGTGAGGCTTAACTGTCCTGTCCCATCCATCAGCATGGCCCAGGGGGTCCATTAGCAATAAGTGCTTCCATTTAATAATGAGGAACAGAGGAAACGTGGAAGGAAATGACAGGACCAGGCTTCCTGAAAGACACACATAGTCCTAAAGCACAAGGCCCTTTATTGAACAGCATTAGTGGATTTCACATTCGTGCCTGACATGACCTTTTGTGCTTTTGAGCTACTTTAATTACAGTAACATCAGAGAAAGTGGCCAAAACCATTTACTATAAATTCTAATGTCTTCCTATGGCTGTGAACCACCAAAGGAAAATCACCGCATACCTCAGGCTAAGACACACTTGGACAGGCACACAGAGGGAATAAATAAGTGCTTATCATCTCATTCGCTTTACTTACAATTATATTAAAGCAGCACTAACAAATGCATATAGCCCAGGGCAGGAAATAACAGGCTTCACTGAGCAATTATGAAATTCAAGTTCCTTGATCAGTATTCTTCAATCATACAGAATCCAGCAGTTTCCCCAAGATTTGTGATGTTAAATAATCATGATCATTAAAATTCAAGGACTTGAGCCAGGCTTCAAGGCACAGAATACAGAATCTCAGCACTCAGGAGGCCAAGGCAAGAGGATCATGAGTTTGAGCCCACCCTGCACTACACAGCAAAATCTTGTCTCAGAAACAAACACCCAAGTGTGGTGTGCTCACGCATGCCTTTAATCCTAGCACTCGGGAGGCAGAGGCAGGTGGATCTTTGTGAGTTCAAGGCCAACCTGGTCTACAGAGTGAGTTCCAGGACAGCTGGGACTACAGGGAGACCCGTCTCAAAAAGATCCCCGCCAAAAAAAGACCAGCAGAGTTTACATAGCAAGTCCCAAGCCAACTGGGGCTACAGGGAGACCCTGTCCAAAAAAGGGGGTGGTGGTTAAGAGCACTGGCTGCTCTTGCAGAGGATCCAGGTTCAGTTCCCATCAGTGGCTAACAACCATCCTTAACTCCAGAGTCTAGAGAATCTGACATCTTCTGGCATCCACGGGAATTACACACTTACATACAGGAAAAACATTCATACACCTAAAATAAAAATAAATACATTTTAACCAAAGAAAATGAACAAATATATGTATAGCATTAAAATAAAAACTTGGCCCCTCAAGTATATTTTTATGTATATTTGTAAAAATGTTTTGTCTTTTTGAGACAGGGTCTCCCTGTAGCCCCAGCTGGCCTGGAACTCACTATGTACACTAGGCTGGCCTTGATCTCACAGAGATTTACCTGCCTCTGTCTCCCAAGTGCTAGGAGTTGTGTAACACTGTGCCTGGCTTATTTGTAATTTTTAACTCTGAATTATTCAACTCTTAGAGGAAAGGTTATTCTGTGCTGCATTCCCAAAAGCTTTTCTCTTATATAACCTGGGTTATCTGCTTGCTATCAAGGAAAGTCATTTCCTCTGAAAGCTTATTCTACTGAAAAAAGCTTTTCCTGTGCCTTATCTAGAATGTGGATCATGACGTTGCCTCTACAAGCAATTGAGGACTGGCAGCCAGGCAGGATCCTACTGAAAGACAGCAGGAAGGCTACAGCAACTTAGTCTAAATGACGTGAACACAAGTCAGAATAGCATGAAACATATTTCTAAATATACGCCTTTGGTCCATCCCCTGAGATCTAATTCACTACAGATTTTATTACTGGCCATCTGTTTCTTTTCCATCATGGCTGCCAGAAGGCCAGGCCAGGTTAGTGGCCCACCTCCCTCCAGAGTGCCCCAGCAGATGGCAGCAGCGTGGGCTGTTCATGTATGGGCAGCACTCCTGGCCTTACCTGACCTTCCTGCTCCAATTCTCCATCTGTGCCTTTATTTTTAATGGTGAGCACCTAAGCAGGATTGCATTCTGCTCCATGTCAAAAATTGTGAGTGATTAGTAAATCCCAACAGAGAGGAGGATTTTAGAATAAGGCAATACTAGGTTTCATATCATGTTTCTATCCTTTCTGTGACTTGTTCTTCTCATTTTACAATTCAGGGGCTGTGCCCTGTCTATGCGTCTCATCAGCCCTGCTCTCTGGAGAGCTTCTCATAGGCATCACTGACACTCAAAGGCTCTTAAACCAACTGTTCCCCACCCCAGGCACTGGCTTTTGCTGTCTTTCACTGTTTTGTTTTGTTTTTCCATCTGTGTACCTTCTAATATAGAGTCCTTGTGGAAGGAAGGAAGGAAGGAAGGAAGGAAGGAAGGAAGGAAGGAAGGAAGGAAGGAAGGAAGGAAGGAAGGAAGAGAGGAAGGAAGGAAGAGAGGAAGGAAGGGAGAGAGGAAGGAAGGAAGGAAGGAAGGGAGAGAGGAAGGAAAAAAGGAAGGAAGAAAGAAAAAAGAGGAAAGGAGGGAGAGGGGGAAGGAGGGAGAAAGGGAGGGAGGGAGGGAGGGAAAAGAAGAGGGGGCAAGGAGTACCCAACACAGGTAGACTATAAGGCCTTTAGTGTGTCATCTAAGCCAACACAGGTAGAATATAAGGCCTTTAGTGTGTCATCTAAGCCAACACAGGTAGAATATAAGGCCTTTAGTGTGTCATCTAAGCCAACACAGGTAGAATATAAGGCCTTTAGTGTGTCATCTAAGCCAACACAGGTAGAATATAAGGCCTTTAGTGTGTCATTTAAGCCTCTAACCTAAGGCAAACATTAATAATTAGCTCTGAGACATGGATACATACATGTACAAGGCGTACATGGGCTGAGGATGTAGTTCGGTGGTAAAGTAATTGCTTAGCATATAAAGGTCCTGGATTTCATTCCCAGCACTGAAAAAAATTCAGATTATTAGATTCTTCCATAAGACAGAATTGTTCTATGCTTCAAGTTTTTCCTACTGCTTTCTATTTTTCTCCTTTGTGAGTACATATTTTAGTTTATTTAGACTAAATTTAAAGGAATGTCTGTACAAGATAAAGGTTGAAGTGGGAATTTAAGGAAAGTCAATAGAAGAAAAGAAAAAGAAGGGAAAGAACATTGTTAGCAAACAAAAGGGGAATAAAATTTTGGAAATATGCTATGTGTAACATCAAATCCAACATTTTTTAAAAACGAAAGCATTGTTCACAGGCATATTGATGTGGTCGTTTTAGTTGACTTCAAAGGGATCTAAGATCTAAAGAAACAGTGTGCCTTTCATTTCCGCTATAAAGCATTCAAAGCAAGAGGCTCCGCACCTCCATCTCTAAAACAACATCCTATGGTCTAAACTCACTCTCAGCCTCCTACACCTCCAGTTAGTTCCTGCAGTTTGGGTGGGGGGAAAGTGCAGGTGGGTGTCAGTATGAGAGGAAGCCTCCAGCCATTCAGATGTGACATTTCACAGAGAGACAAGTTTATGCTCCTCAAACTTTAAGAATGAAACAAAATCCTCACCAAAGAAAACAGGGTTAAGACAACATAAGAGGAGAGGAAGTGAGAGCAGGCCAGGGGTAGCAAGGACATTTCTGGGTGTCTCGGGATATCCTGTGTGTCTAGAGTACTCTGGGTTCTGACCAGAATTCAGCATAAAGAACCAGGACTCTGCATGAAGGGTGTCAGCCCCAATTCCCAGTTATGTGGACCTAACTGCAATGTACTTTTTGCAAGGGCTTGTACTTGAAGTCAGGTACGCTCAGGTTCCCACCCAATCTCATTTGTTCGTGTAATCATTATTCACTGAACATGTTCTAGGTACCAGACACTGAAAATAAGAAATAAGGTGGAACGTGGGTTCTACTTGTGATGGGAGCCTCTGCTGGACTTGTCCGGAAAGTGGACTGCTCATGGCTTCCTGGGAGATGCAGCAGCCGGGGAGAGTAGTAGGCACACTCTTAGTACCATAAGTGTACACTTCTTCCCATTCTAACAACTGGACTTTCCAAAGCTTTCCTGACCCCAAATCCTTCTCTAAAACCATTGCTTCCCGGGGCTGGAGAGATGCCCTAGCGGTTAAGAGCACTGACCGCTCTTACAGAGGACCCGGGTTCGATCCCCAGCACCCACATGGCAGCTGAGAACTGACTGAAACTCCAATTCCAGGAGAACTCCAGTTCCAGGGGAGTCCGACGCCCTCTTCTGACCTCCACGGCATTGCACGACACGGGTGCACAAACTTGCATGCGGACAGTACATTCATATACATACAGAAATAAATAAAATTAAAAAATATATTTAAAAAAAAAACATTGCTTCCCCATGGCAATGTCCAATAATGAGTTTAGATTGTCACATATGGAACAAAACAAGACCATATTGAAAACATTATATTATAATAAGGTAAAATGGTTGACATATATCCATCTAGTCTATATTAAAAGACTGACTAGTTGCTGGGTGTGGTGGTGGTGCACACCTTTAATCCCAGAACTCAGGAGGCAGGGACAGGGGGATCTCTGTAAGTTCAAGGCCAGCCTGGTCTACATAGTGAGTTCCAGGGCAGCTGGAGCTACATGGAGACCCTGTCTCAAAAGATAAATAAATAAATAAATAAATAAATAAATAAATAAATAAATAAAATAGTAACTTATGTTCTCTACTCCTCCTGTTTACTGAGTCCCTCACTCAAATATGTCATTCTCAGGGCTGGAGAGATGGCTCTGCAGTTAGGAGCACTTGCTGCTGTTGCAGAGGACCCGGCATCCACATGGTGGCTAAGGACTGTCTGTAACTCCCGTTCCAGAGGATCTGACACCTTCTTCTGGCCCCCACAGGCACTGCACACATATGTATGCTTACATACATGCAGTCAAAACACACACATAAAGTTAAAATAAACTGTTTAAAGTCATTCTTTCTTCCTCTTGGGTTGTGGTTATATATGTATATATATAACAAAATTCACCATTTGGGGGTCTGGAGAGATGCCTCAGCTATTAAGAACACTGAATGAATGCTCTTGCAGAGGACCGGGGTTCAGTTCTCAGAACCCACATGATGGCCAGCAACCAACTACAATTCCATTTCCAGGAGATCCAACACCCTCTTCTGCCCTCCATGGCCATTGCATACATGGGTGTACTTATGCATACAAAATACCTATACACATAAAGTAAAAATAAATAAAAATTTTAACTTGCCATTTTAATTTCTTACTATGCATGACACAGTGACATTAAGCAACTTCAAATCTTGTGTAACCATTCCTACCATTTACTCAAAACCTTTTCCATCTTCTCAAACTGAAATTTCATATCCACTAAACACCACTCCCTGTTCCCCATCCCCTAGATGCCCTGGAACTCTATGTAGAGCAGTATGGCCTCAAACTCAGAGATCCGCCTGCCTTTGCCTCCTAGGTGCTGGGATTAAAGTGCCACCATGCCTGGTCTAGAACTTCCATTTTTCAATGCTCAATAATAGTCCCTTGACTGTGTGTTATTTATTTATCCGTTTGTCTATCCCTTTTAGATATTGTGAACAGTGCTTAATAGTGTTATAAATATCAATGGACTTACTAATTTTTAAATCACATTTTGCCTTGTAGGTACATATATGTTTATAGCAAATTAGGACAACATAATCCTTAGATTATAAAAACTACAAAGAAATTGAATGTTACAGAGTTAGACTGTCACATGACTGAGAAGGGGCCAAAGTCACAGAACTGCACAGCCTTCTAGGGCTACAACTTCTTTCAGCCAAGCCAATGGATGAAGCTTACTCTATCAATGAAGCCTTCTAGGAGAGAATGATGTTTGCACATGTGAGTCCAACATCTACTGATACAGCATATATGAACATTGCCACAATGCACAAGGACCGTGTTCCTAGTCTTAAAAGCAGCCCCTAACATAATATAGACTAGATTATGTGAGTAAAATAAAATAGATTGATTAGCAATATCTAAAGCATCACTATCTATTAAAAAACCAAGAGATATGCTTCAAAATAACTGATAGCTCAAAGGCAAAAATGGCAAATAAAATTGAAAAATAGTTCAATACATGACAATAAACATATAAAAATTCTGTAGCATTTAAGGAACATTTGTATGCTACATTTCTTTTTATTATTATTTTTTATGTGTATGAGTGTACTGTCTGCATGTAGGTTGGTGAACCTGTGTCATGCAATGCCTCGGAGGTCAGAAGAGGGCGTTGGATTCCCCTGGAACTGGAGTTAAAGACAGTTTTTAGACACCATGTGGGTGCTGAGAATCAAACCCGGGTCCTCTGCAAGAGCAGTCGGTGCTCTTAACTGCTGAGCCATCTCTCCAGGCCCTGTGTGCTACATTTCTAAACCACATTACAGTTATTCCTTAATAAAGAAACAGCCTGACTCTTAACATCCATTTTGAAGCCAAGTGACATAAATAAATAAATAAATAAATAAATAAATAAATAAATAAAGCAAGCAAGCAAGCAAGCAAACCAAGAGCAGACCTGAACCGCCAACCACTGGTTCCTTCAGATGTTTCTCAAAACTGTGCTCCCCTGTAAGAACTTTGCTCATTCTTTATTGAAACAGTATCTTCAGCATGTGGTAGGAAAGTAGAAGTCAGGACCACCCTTGTGTTATCAGAGAATCTTATCCTTTGATCCCTAGGGCCTAGAATATCACACACACACACACACACACACACACACACACACACACACTCAGTTTCTCTCGTTGCTTTCAAGGACAAAAGCCCACTGCTTTCAGTGTTTTGAAATGTAAGGTATGCATATACAGATTCATACACTAACTTCAGAGGAAGGCAAGAAGGGGTCCTAAGGATTAAGTTCATATACTCAGGTCACAAGAGGAGCCCATGGCTCAGTGAGCTTGTTTATATTACAAACAGTAACTTTTTGGTTGCAAAGTTAGAAAAAAGTCTTTAGTCCAGATTATATGCATATTGTAAAAGTCATTCCTACCTTTATAGTCTTTACATATTATATTAGAAAAGAATTAGATTGAAAGCACTGAGCTGGACACACTTCTCAAGAAAGTTGATTAAAAATATAAAAATTTGCTGGGCATGTTAGTACACACCTTTAACATTAGCACTCAGGAGGCAGAGGAAAGTAGATCTCTGAGATCAAGTCCAGCCTGGTCTACACACGTGCACATTCCCACACATAACACACACATACATATAATTTTTAAAAATTAAATCGGGCTGGAGAGATGGCCTAGTGGTTAAGAGCGCCGACTGCTCTTGCAGAGGACCCGGGTTCGATCTCCAGCACCCACACGGTAACTGAGAACCGTCCATAACTCCGATACCAGGAGAACTCCAGTTCCAGGGGAATCCGATGCCCTCTTCTGACCTCCGAGGCATTGCACGACATGGGTGCACAAACCTGCATGCAGACAGTACATTCATACACATAAAATAAATAAATAAATTTAAAAAAATTAAATCTTGCCAGGCGTGGTGGCGCACGCCTTTAATCCTAGCACTTGGGAGGCAGAGGCAGGTGGATCTGAGTTCAAGGCCACTCTGGTCTACATAGCGAGTGCCAGGCCAGCTGGGACTAAAGGGAGACCCTGTCTCAAAAAGACCCAAAAAACACATTTTTAAAAATCAGGGCATGGTAGCACAACCTCAGCACTGGGTAGGCACAGACAGGTGGACACCCAGAGTGTGGGGGGTGATAGTCTAATTGAAACAGTGAGCTCCAAGTTCAGGGAGAGTCCCTTTCTCAGAGAATAAGGTTAAGAGTGATAGAGGAAGATCCCAGACATCAACCTCTGGCTTCTACTTGAGCATTTATGGGACACACACACAGGACGTGTGTGTGTGTGTGTGTGTGTGTGTGTGTGTGTGTGTGTACAGCACAATGAATAATATATAATTGGGTGAATTAGGAGGAGCAATAGATTACTTTTTGAAACAGTTAACAATTTGATAAGTATTTGATAAAACTTAGTGTTCTAGTTTCCTTTCTGTCACTCTGATAAAACTTAAACAAAAAGAAGTAACTGCCGGGCATGGTGGTGTACGCCTTTAATCCTAGCACTTGGGAGGCAGAGGCAGGCAGATCTTTGTGAGTTCAAGGCCAGCCTGGTCTACATAGCAAGTTCCAGGACAGCTGGAGCTACAGGGAGACCCTGTCTCAAAAAAGACACACAAAACAACAACAACAAAGTAGCTTAGGGGAGGGAACAGTTTCTTTGGCTTATACTTCCAGGTCATAGCCCAGAACTGAGGGGAGTCTGGGCAGGAATTTGAAGTAGGCCTGCTTGATATTCTACAGTACCACCTCTGACCAAGGAGCATACTTCACAACCGAAGAAGTATGGTGGGAAGCATGGAAGATACTGCTTGCTGTCTTATAGTCAGGCTTGCTTGCTGGCTTATAGACAGGCTTGCTTGCTGGCTTATAGACAGGCTTGCTTGCTGGCTCAGAGACAGGCTTGCTTGCTGGCTTATAGACAGGCTTGCTTGCTGGCTTATAGTCAGGCTTGCTTGCTGGCTTATAGTCAAGCTTGCTTGCTGGCTTATAGTCAGGCTTGTTTACTGGCTTATAGTCAGGCTTGCTTGCTGGCTTATAGACAGGCTTGCTTGCTGGCTCAGAGACAGGCTTACACTCAGCCAGAACATCTGCCCAGGGAATGGTGCCACCCAAAGTGTGTTAGTCCCACCTACATCAATTAACAATTAAAGGTAATCTGGGGCTGGAGAGATGGCCTAACGGTTAAGAGCACTGACTGCTCTTGAAGAGGACCTGGGTTCGATCCCCAGCACCCACATGGCGGCTGAGAACCGTCTTTAACTCCAGTTCCAGGGGAATTCAACACCCTCTTCTGACCTCTGAGGCATTGCATGACACAGGTGCCCAAACCTACATGCAGACAGTACACTCACACACATAAAAAAATAAATAAAATTTTAAAAAACAATTAAAGGTAATCCCCCACAGACATGCCCTCAGGCCAATCTGGCCTAGGAACTTCCTTACTCAATGCTGTCCTTTCAGAAGACTAGGTTGTGTCAAGTTGACAGTTAAACCTTACCAGGACACCAAGTAAGGGGAAAAAAGGCAAGGTAATAAATATCTAATGCAAAGAGTGAAAAGAAGCTCTAACTGCAACTCTCACTGCAGATCTGACCAACACCAAAAAACACAATAATGGGGCTGGAGAGATGGCTCAGTGTTAAGAGCAAATGTTGCTCTTGCAAAGGATCTGGGATCAGTTCCAGCACCCACATGGTGGCTCACAGCCATCTGAAAGTCTGGTCACATCAGGGATCCAACACCCTCCTCTGGCCTCTGTGGGTACCAGGCACTCATGTGGTATACATACATATATATATGTATATATATATATGTATATATACATATATATATACATATATATATGTATGTATGTATTGGACATTACTGACAACTTTGATATGATGAAAATTCTTAAGCTTTTGATTTTTGGGGGGGTATTTTTGAGACAGGGTCTCCCTTTAGTCTCAGCTGGCCTGGAGCTCGCTATGTAGACCTGGCTGGCCTTGAACTCACAGAGAACCGCCTGCCTCTGCCTCCCGAATGTTGGAATTAAAGGCATGTGCCACCATGCCTGGCCTAAGGCTGTTCTTAGCCCCCATGTGGGTGCTGGGAATCAAACCAAGGTCCTCTACAAGAGCAGTCAGTGCTCTTAACCACTGAGCCATCTCTCCAGCCCCAGCTTTTGATTTTTGCTCCCTAATTGTAGATTGTCCAAATAACATTCTAAATCTTTTCATTAAAATGTAAAATTGCAAAGCTTGTTCACTAGAGGTCGCCCTCCTAGAATAGGGTCTGGCTTCACTTGTTGCAGAGGAAGACAGTCAAATTGGTCAGGTCTCGGTGGTAGACATCAATGTGACCAGCAGATGGCACTAGAATCCCAAAGATCCTGAGGTTGAGTTCTTAGTGAAACAGTTTCTCTGACATATCTCACCCTCCCTCAGGGCAGGCTGTGTTTTAAGCTCATTATTTTAATGCATGTTTAAATATAACATTATTTAGATGTCAATATAGTCTGCCCCAAACACATGCAACTCATTTGTCTTCTGGAAAAAAAGCAAAATAAGAAAGGCTGTTTGAAATAAGCTAAAGAGTCATCGATATGACTTTCCAGGAGAAAAATCTAGTGAGGATGAACATGAAGAAAAATGTTGGCCGGGCGTGGTGGTGCACGCCTTTAATCCTAGCACTTGGGAGGCAGAGGCAGGTGGATCTTTGTGAGTTCAAGGCCAGCCTGGTCTACAGAGTGAGTTCCAGGACAGCTGGGGCTACAGGGAGACCCTGTCTCGAAAAGACAAAAAAAAATGTTAACGTCTTTTTATGATGATGATGATTCAACTGACATAGTTAAGACTTATAGATCCCTGGAACCAACCCAGGTATCCCTCAACTAATGAGTGGATAATAAAAATGTGGTACATGTACACGATGGAGTTCTATGCAGCAATAAGGAAAGATGACATCATGAAATTTGCAGGTAAATGGATGGAACTAGAAGCTGTTATGCTAAGTGAAGTAACATAGTCACACACACACACACACACACACACACAAATGAATGGTGTCCCTCATTTGTGGATCCTAGCACCAAACACTTATATGTAAGTCAAGCTGGGTAATTTTTTAGTAGAAACAATACCACATCCTCTGGTGCTACTACAGATATAGCTTGAAGTTTATGCCTCTATTATCCTAAGATCTAAGTTTTTTTTAATTTTTTATTATTTTTTACGTGTATGAATGTTCTGTCTGCATGTAGGTTGGTGCACCCGTGTTGTGCAATGCCTCGGAGGTCAGAAGAGGGTGTTGGATTCCCCTGGAACTGGAGTTAAAGACGGTTCTTAGCCGCCATGTGGGTGCTGGGAATCAAACCTGGGTCCTCTGCAAGAGCAGTGAGTGCTCTTAACCGCTGAGCCATCTCTCCAGCCCAAGATCTAAGATTTATGACAAAGAATAAATCTCTTCTTTAAACTACATTAAAACATACTTCAACTTACTATGTAATTTGGGAATATAAAGTTAAATTTCTGTTTGCCTGTATGCAATATTACTGTTAAAACTGTGAGTCCCAAATGTGTCTTAGAATTAACCTATAGTTTATTTTCAGATTCTGTCATTTTGCTATAATTGTGAAGGGTATATTTTGTATTTTGGAGTAATATAAAATTAAAGGGAACAATGACAACAAAAGACTTGTTCAAAGAACTGACCAAAACAGTAAACTTCTATGTTGAAAAGTTAAAAAGACTAAGAAAGAGATCCAAGACAGGACTTGTCATGTATGGCAGATTGCATGTCCTCTGGTCGGGGAGGGGGTGGGCATGGAAGGGGAAATGGGTCTAAATTTGATTGGGAAAAGTCGTATGAAATACACAAAAGCTCAATATAATGAAAGAAGGAAAGAAAGGAAGAAAGAAAGAAAGAAAGAAAGAAAGAAAGAAAGAAAGAAAGAAAGAAAGAAAGAAATTTTAAAAATAAAATCAGTGCTACATGGGAAAGGAATAAAGATGTTTGACTAGAAAACCAAAGTGCCAGGGCTGGAGAGGTGGCTCAGCACCAAAGAGCACAGGCCGTTCTTGCAGAGGACCAGGGCTGGAGAGTTGGCTCAGTGCTGAAGAGCACAGGCTGTTCTTGCAGAGGACCAGGATTCAAATTCCAGCTCCCATGTGGTGGCTAGCAACACCCCTGACTCCAGTTCCAGGGGAATCCGATGCCTTCCTCTGACGCCACCAGCATTGCACATGATGGATTCACTTACACACATGCAGGCAATACACTCAAACACATAAAATAAAAATAATATAAAAAAATTTATAAATGTCATTACGAAGACTATCTTACCTCATGTAAAACCCACCACACTCGGTCAATGCTATTTATAGGGATTGTTGTGAATAGCTCTTCCTCGGAAAGCTAAAGTACCAAGGGCAGTGATCATGTGTATGGATAACAGGAACTGACATCCAAGGACTGTATGTATCTGTCTGTACATGTGTGGAGGTAAGGGACAACCTCAGTTGTCATTCTTCAGAAAACTCCACTTTTTTTTCTTTCTTTTTCTTTTTTTGTTTGTTTGTTTTTGTCTTTTTCAGACAGGGTCTCCGTGTAGCCAAAGGCTGGCCTAGAACTCACTATGTAGGCTACGCTGGCCACGATCTCAGAGATCTGCCCACCTCTACTTCCTGAGCACTGAGATTAAAGAAATGTGCCACCACACCCGACAGGAGCTGGCCACTTTGATTTTTGGAAACAGGGTTTCTCATTGACCAGGAAATCATTGATTCAGGGCAGGCCAGCCACCAAGCCTCAGGGATCCTCCTATCTCTGCCTTCCCAAGGCTGGGAGTGCAAGTGTGCACCAGAATACCCAGCTTTTTAATGAGTTCGGAGACTCCGATTCAGGTCCTCGTGCTCACATAGCAGCTACATTAAAGAGATGTCTTTGTGTGATGACGGACAGAGCAAGAGAGTTGAAAGAACTTAAGTATATTTTTCTTTCTTTTCAATATTTACTTTTATTGAAACTTTGTGCATTTCATTTCATACATCTTGATCATATCTAGATCCCCTCCCTCATCTGCACTCCCCATAGCCTCCCCCCACTGGATTTCATGAATTCTTTAAAGCCTATTGAGTCAAGTTTGCATCCCCAGATACCCCTCCGTGTGAGTTCATCCAATTGGAGCTTAGTCAGTCTATCTAGTGTTGACAAGTGTATGCTTTAGGTAGGCTGAGAAACAAAAATTGACCATATAGACTAAGGATTTAAAGAGATCAGAGAACATAACTCAAAAGAGCGCAGGTTTCTAGACTGAATCATGATTGATTGTTGTTATTTTGTTTGTTTTGTTTCTCTCTTGAGACAGCCATCCTGTTTTGTCAGGCTCGCTATGAACTCCTGAGCTCAAAGATTCTCCCACCTCAGGCTCCTGAGCTTCTGGGACTATAGGCCTATAGCACCAAGCCTGGCCTCTTAAGTCTCTTGAGTACTTTAGAGGAGGACACTACTCTGTGAATAGCCATCTTGTTCCATGGATGATTCTTTTTTTTGGTCTTTTCGAGACAGGGTCTCCCTGTAGCCCCAGCTGTCCTGGAACTCACTCTGTAGACCAGGCTGGCCTTGAACTCACAAAGATCCGCCTGCCTCTGCCTCCCAAGTGCTAGGATTAAAGGCGTGCGCCACCACGCCC
>VZQC01007277.1:2290102-2321217 GCA_009823505.1 Rhizomys pruinosus
GCCCATGGATGATTCTTACTCAGCATTTAAAGTTAATATCTAGGCTGGAGAGATGGCCTACGTGTTAAAGAGCACCAAGTGCTCTTGCAGAGGATCAGGTCAATCAGCACAATGGCAGAACTCAGAACATCTTTTTTTTTTTATTTTAATTATTTTTGTGTGTAGATGTAACTGTCTGCATGTAGGTATGTACTGGCACCCGGTCCTGCAATGCTGTGGAGGTCAGAAGAGGGTCTCGGACCCCCCTGGAACTGGAGTTCCCTGAGAACTGAGATTACAGACGGTTCCACGCCATGGGTGCTGGGGATCGAACCGGGTCCTCTGCAAGAGCAGTTCAGGGCTGGAGAGATGGCTCAGCGTTAAGAGCGCCGACAGCCTTACGAGGACCCGGGTTCGATCCCCAGCACCCACATGGCGGCAAGAACCGTCTGAAACTCCAATTCCAGGAAACTCCGTTCCAGGGGAATCTACACCCTTCTGACCTCCGCGGCAATTGCACGACACGGGTGCAACACCTTCATTCAGACAGTACATTCATACACAACAGAAAATAATAAATAAAAAAAAAAAAAAAAAAAAAAGAGCAGTTCAGCGCTCTTAACCGCTAGGCCACCTCTCCACCATGAAAACCGTCTTTAACTCCAGTTCCAGGGGATCGACACCTCTTCTGACTTCCATGACACAGGTATACAAACCTACATGCAGACAGTGAATTCATACACATAAAAAATAAATAAAATTTTAAAAAAATATATAAAATTAACCTCCAAGGCCAGGCATGGTGGGCACACCTTTAATCCTAGCACTCAGGAGGTGGAGCAGGAACCACCACACGGTGAATTCCAGGACAGTTAACCTTCATTGTAAAAATACTCGAGTGGGGGGGGGCTTTTTTGGCCTTGGGGGGGGTATTTTGAGACGGGTCCCCCTTAGTCCCAGCTGCCCTGGAGCGGATTTCTGTTAGACCAGGCTGCCTTGAATCAAGGATCCTCCTGCCTCTGCCTCTGCCCCCAAGTGCCGGGATTAAAGGCGTGCACAAACATGCACAATTTTAAAATAGGTGCAATGCAAAGGCTGATGCAACTTAGCCTTTCTGGGTGCTTTAACGACCATACTTAACACCATACTAATTTGGCCAAGGGACCTAAGGGATAATTTGTTCCTTGACCTCAAGGTCAACTAAGTCCAGGGGATATACTGGGGGCAACTCTTGAAATGTCCTGCAAATGTGGGTCACCAGTCTTCCTGTGCAGGGTGGGTCTTGGAGATCCACAATGGGACTTCAGCCAGTGTCATCTATAAAAAGAAAGTCTGCTCATGCTTCAAAAAGGGAAGCCTGGGGCTGGAGAGATAGCCCTAGCGGTTTAAGGAGCGCGACCGCCTTTACAGAGGACGCCGGTTCGATCCCCGCACCCACATGGCGGCTAGAACCGTCTGAAACCCAATTCCAGGAGAACTCCAGTTCCAGGGGAATCCGATACCCTCTTCTGACCTCCGCGGCGTTGCACGACGACAGGGTGCACAAACTGCATGCAGACAGTATGTTCATACACATACAGAAAAATAAATAAATTAAAAAAAAAAAAAAAAAAAAAAGGGAAGCCTGGTCTAGCAAGACCTGATTTTGTCCTCAAGTGGATGGAACTGGTAAATGATAAGCTGAAAGGGGCAAGGGGCTCCTCCCCCCTCCAAAATAAACAACCCTGAGAGACCCCTGAGAACCAGATCCTCAAGTGACCTTGAGAAAACAAAAACCTTGGTTAATCTGGGCTAACTGTGTAGCCTTAAGCATCCAAAAGGAAAGTACAACCAAATATAAATAATCAGTAAGACTAGAGATACTGTACTGAAGACATAGAACTTGAGATCTTAGTAAAGAGAAAAAGAAAAAAGAGAGAGCACTGTTGTTTGGCCTGTCTTCAATTCTTACTGGCAAGCACATCAACTCTGTGGCTGCCACTGCTTTTAGCACTCCTCAAAGACATGAGACACAGCTTTTTAACCTTCCAATATGTGCTGAAGCCTCATGTCTCTCCAATAATCCTCCAAACCTTCAATGCCAGATGGTGACTACTGAGATACCCAGCTTGTGGACTGAGCAGCTAAGGGGAAGTCAGCCTCATCAGAATATAGACAGCCATTCTTGGACTACCTGGGCTGTATCATGGAGGCCAGTGCAGGGGGATCGAGACAGGATGCATGCTTACTGGACTTCATCTGGGGGAACCATGGGAGGGACAGACCCCCATGTAGAGCAAAAGTGCAGAATTGATAGTTGTTTGGGATTGCCAAGGAGGAACTTTCGAGTACTTCCTTAAGGAAAACATGACATCTTTTAGGAAAAAAAAATCCTACAATTCAAGTGATATGTGTATGTATATATATTTATGTATATATAACTATGTATATATATATATGTATACATACTGTAGCAATACAAGTTGGAGAGAACAACAACAAAAGAACTGACAAAAAAAAAAACTCTGGAAAGACTCAGAAAAAGATACAAGACATATATGGCAGATTGCAGGGACTCGGGTGGGGTGGGGGGCATGGAAAGGCAAGCAATTCTAGATTCAGTTGAGAAATGATGTATGACCTATGGAGAAAGTTTAATAATAAAAAATTTATTTATATAAAAAATACTTTGCAACCTCAACCACCGTCAGAATCGACAGCTCTAAGGGAAAGGTATAGCTTACCTGGTATGTACAAGGTCCAACTCCAAAACAAAACCAAGACAAAACAAATTTGGCCCCTCTTCCCTGACCATGCTTTACCAACTTATAAAGAGTTTATAAATTCAAGTACGTCAGGAAGGGAACAATGCCATGTGCAAAGAGGTGAGGAAGGAGTCCCAGAGCGTACACTGGTGGTGATTCCTGGTTCCTTTTGTGGTAGTTATTGGCTAAGGAGACCCAGAGGGCACACTGGTGGTGATCCCTGGTTCCCTTTGTGGTAGTTATTGGCTAAGGAGACCCAGAGGGCACACTGGTGGTGATTCCTGGTTCCCTTTGTGGTAGTTATTGGCTTTAGGTAGATCATTAAGCTTTGCTTTAACTTGAATCCTTTTCTACAAAATGGAAGCAGCAATAGATTTATCTAGTGGGTTGTGAAAATGAAATAATAAAGATGTGAGAACAGAACAGTACCGGGCAGAAAGCTGTCCTCAATACATGTTAATTAGCTTACCTATTAGAGTGAGCTTTGCTGTATATTGGAATGACTTGGCAGCTTTCAAAAACTGCTATGCCCATGCCTAGGCAACATGGATTTTTGCAGATTCTCGAGGGGACCATCCATACATTGGTATATTCTAGATCTTCCCCAAGCAAGAATCATGCCTGAGGGCTGAGGACCAATGCTTTTGGTTCCTTCTTAAACAATAGGAATGCTCATCTGCATCGCCCTCACCTGAGTAAACATCCCACATGTGGCAGAATCCAATGACGCCTATTGAACTAACTGATGACATAAGACCTCAGGAGAAATCAATTCCAAGTGTAGCCTCTGAAAACATAGGGACGGTTTTAGAATTTTGGTGGATAGTCCCAACATTACAAACCCAGACACCCAGGAGAGGAAGGTTTACTCAAGCACATTAGGGGGGACACTTGAGGAATCTGGGATGGCAGAGAGTATCAATCACCTGCAACATTTCTCCCAGAGGTTCAGAATTTATGCTGCTAGAACACCAACAGCTGTGGGATTAAGCTAAACTCCTTCAACACATGTTGAAAGAACTGCAAGTCTCCAAAACTATGTACCAATCTTTTCCTGATTCTTGAAAATGAAACTAACATTTCTCAGTAAAAACAAAATTAACTACTACAACATGGGTAGTGGCTTGTGAAACCTCACTCACTGAGCCACAGTGACCTCAGGACAAAGTAACCAAGAGCTTCCCCTCAAAAATTTAAAGGCCAAGAAGACAAAGACCTGGGACAAAGCTGACACTGAAGCGTAGGCGCTGTGCACGGTGCTCACTGAAATGATAAGGGTTGGGGTTTCTGAAATTGGAAGCGGTGGCTGGACTCTCTTCTCCACATGTGTCTGCTCTCCAGTGATTATGGTCACCACAAAGACCAGCATTTGCTTTTTGAGTATTCTTTCATCTTGTCATCCAAATTCAATAGAGTTCAATTTTAGTGACTGTTACAGAATTTTCCCAGCCACAAATGAAAAGGCATGCATTAAATACCTGTTGTATTCATTTTTTTTCTCATTGCCATCACCAAGCAAATGACAAGAATCAACTAAAGGGCTTACTTTGGTTCACAGTGTAAGGGGACAGTCCATCACGGAGGGGAAGTTGTAGCATCATAGAAGCAGGAGCCAAGACAGCGGGTCACATCAAATCCAGTCAGGAATAGAGAGAGATCAATGGTGGGCTCAGCCTACCTCCTTCTTTCTATGTGCCAGCCCACAGCATGGCACCACCCATACTTAGGTGGGTCTTCCGACATTAATTAACCTAATCTAAATAATCCTTCACAGACACACCTAGAGCTAATTTCCATGGTGATTCTAGATCCTGTCAAGTTCATGAGCAACAGTAAGCACCATACCCATATGATGCAAGCACTGTGCTGTATGTATTTAAATACATACAGCTGGGCCTGGTGGCACACATCTTTAATCCCAGCATTCAGGAGGCAGAGGCAGGTGGATCACTGTGAGTTCTAGGCCAGCCTGGTCTACATAGTGAGTTCTAGGCCACCTGGAGCTATTAGGAGACCCTGTCTCAAAAAGGTAAAAAAAAAAAAATTAGTTACATACATGATGCAAGCTCTCAAGTGGTTGATAATTCAACTGGTCCAACAATTAACTCAGAACTTGAGCAGAAAGCAATGACATGCCTAGTGCTTTTGGCTTTCAGTACAGCTTCTTTGGCTTACAAGACAAAGATCATCTGATGAGAGTTTAGAAACACATCTTCTTTTTTTCTTTTTTTTTTTTTTTTTTTTTTTTTTGGTATTTCAAGACAGGGTCTCCCTGTAGCCCCAGTTGACCTGGAACTCACTCTGTAGACAAGGCTGGCCTTGAACTCACAAAGATCCGCCTGCCTCTGCCTCCCAAGTGCTATAGGATTAAAAGTGTGTACCACCACGCCCAGCGAAACACATTTTCAATAGATACAGAGAAATCAGTATGTTTTCCTCCTCATCTTAAAGTTCTATCAACAGTCAAACACACACACACACACACAAACACACACACACACACACACACACACACACCAAGAGCTCTTAGGAAGTAAATCAGATGTCTGTAAAAGAACTAAGCAAAAAATTATTCCCTAAATAAGGACATATAATTGGCACATGATTCTATTGGTTGTCAGCAATGAAATAAAAACCTAAGCTGTCTTCCCCCAACACTAGATTCTCTACCACCTCCCTAACCTAGTCCTCTGCCCTATTGCAAACTGCTGTTTGATGATGATGCTGGGGTTTGACCCCTGGCCCTCATGCTTGCTAAAGCCTCTCTCTGTCCCCTCAGCCTCTCAACAAATTTTGTCACTTTCTTTCTCCTATCACCAGCTACTGGCAGAGGATGAAACTTCCTTTTTGAAAGTCAAAATGCAAGTGAAACTTTTGAAACTCTCACTCTTTAGTGACTTTTTGCCTTCTATCTAAATATAAACTACTAGGCCAGGCATGGTGGCACACGCCTTTAATCCCAGCACTGGAGAGACAGAGGCAGCCAGATCTCTGTGAGTTCAAGGCCAGCCTAGTCTACATAGTAAATTCCAGGCCAGCTGAGGCTATAGGGAGACCCTGTCTCAGAAAGACAAAAATTTAAATTTAAATAAATAAATGGTACCACAAATTTACTAAACAGAAGCTACATGACCTCCCCAGCTTTGGGCTTTTGACCAGGATTATAGTTGTAAACATGAAATCCCTCTTCTGGAGCAGGCCTCAACTCCAATCGGAAGGTTGCTAGCTAGCCCACAGACAGCAGTCATACTTTGATTGTCCTAATGGCCACTTCTTGCATGGCAGATCAGTACTGTAGCATTCAGGGTCCAGTGTTTGGTAAGTCCATTGATGTGTTTTCTTTCCTTGGGGAGTAAAACCCTGGAATCTTTACACCTCAAAGGATGCAATTCCCTTTAGTCATCATGAAAAGGAATTCCAGGGCTGGGAGTGGAGAGTTGTGTTGGCCGGCTCTCCATAGCTGTAAACAAAAGGCTGAAAGAATGACTTGAAGAGAATGATTCATTCTGCACATGTTTTCAGAGGTCTCAATCCACAGTCCTTGGCTCCACTGACTCTGAGCCTCTGGTGAGGCCGGACATCATGGCTACAGGAACATGCAGTCGGGGAGGCTGCGCATCTCACCAAAAAAAAATCTATACAAGAGTTTGGGTAGAATGGACATTTTTACTATATTATTTTTCCCAATCCATGAGCATGGGAGGTTTTTCCATCTTCTGATGTCTTCTTCAGGGGTTTAAAATTTTTGTTGTAGAGATCTTTAGTGTCTTTGGTTAGGTTCATTCCTAGGTATTTTATTATTTTTGAGGCTATTGTGAGTGGGAAGGTCTCCTTGAATTCCTTCTTCGGTTGCTTGTTGTTGGTGTAAAAAAAGGCTACTGATTTTTCTAGGTTAATTTTGTATCCTGCCACTTTACTGAAGCTCTTAATCGTTTCTAGGAGTTTTCTGGTGGAGTTTTTAGCATCCCTTAAGTAAACAATCATATCATCCACAAAAAGGGATACCTTGACTTCCTCTTTTCCAATTAGTACTCCTTTAATTTCCTTTTCTTGCCTCATTGCCCTAGCAAGTGTTTCAAGCACTATATTGAAGAGGAGTGGTGACAAGGGGCAGCCTTGCCGAGTTCCTACCTTTAAAGGGAATGCTTCTATCATTTCCCCATTTAGGATTGGCTGTGGGTTTCCTGTATTTGGCTCTGATTGCATTGAGGAATGATCCCTCCAATCCAGTTCCCTCTAGGACTTTAAACATGAAGGGATGCTGGATTTTGTCAAAGGCTTTTTCTGCATCAATTGAGATGATCATGTGGTTCTTGTCTTTCAGTCCATTTATATGCTTGATGATATTTATTGATTTTCGAATGTTGAACCAACCCTGCATCTCTGATATCAATCCAACTTGGTCATGATGGATGATCTTCTTGATGTGGGTCTGTATACGATTTGCCAGTATCCTGTTTAGAATTTTGGCATCTGTGTTCATTAGTGAGTTGGGTCTATAGTTCTCCTTTTTGGTTGTATCTTTGCCTGGTTTTGGTAATAGAGTGATGCTGGCTTCATAGAAGGAATTTGGGAGAATTCCCTCTGTTTGTATCCTTCTAAACAATTTCAGTAATAATGGTTGTAAGTCTTTTTGAAATGTTTTATAGAATTCTGCTGCGAAACCGTCTTGGCCTGGGCTTTTTTTAGTTGGGAGGTTTCTTATTGCATCTTCAATTTCTTCATATATTATGGGTCTGTTTAAGCTGTCAATCTCTTCTTGGTTGAGCTTTGGTGATTCCCAGGATTTCAGATATTCATCCATTTCTTCCAGGTCTTCAAACTTAGTAGAGTATAGGTTTTTTAAGTATTCCCATATGATTTTCTGGATCTTTTCATTGTCTGTTGTGATATTTCCCCTTTCATCACAGATTCTATTGATTTGGAGTTTGTTCTTTCTTTTGGTTAACTGGGGTAGAGGTCTGTCTATCTTGTTTATTCTCTCAAAGAACCAACTTTTGGATTCATTGATTTTTTTTGTATTGTTTTCTTTGTTTCTATTTCATTGATTTCTGCTCTGATTTTTGTTATTTCTTCCTGTCTGTTGCATTTATGGTTCATCTGTTGTTGTCACTCAAGTATTTTTAGCTGCAGTGTTAGATCATTCACTTGTGCTCTTTCTGTTTTTCTAATGTAGGCACCCAGGGCTATAAACTTACCTCTTAGGACTACTTTTAAAGTATCCCATAGGTTTTGTTGTGTTGTATTATCATTGTCATTCAGTTTCAGGAATGCTTTTATTTCTTTCTTTATCTCTTCCTTTGTCCATTCATTATTCAGGAGTGTGTTGTTTAGTCTCCATGTGTTCTTGCAGGTAGTAGGACTTATCCTGGTGTTGATAGTGAGCTTTATTGCATTGAGGTCTGATAGAATGCATGAAATTATTTCAATCTTTTTTGTATTTGTAGAGGTTTCTTCTGTGTCCCAGTATGTGGTTGACTTTGGAGAATGTTCCATGGGGTGCTGAGCAGAAAGTGTATTCTCTGGTTTTAGGGTGGAATATTCGGTAGATGTCTGTGAGGTCCATTTGGTGTATCGTATCATTCAGTTTAGATGTCTCTCTGTTTATTCTTTGTCTGGTTGATCTGTCCAAAGGGCTCAGTGGGGTATTGAAGTCCCCTACTATGAGTGTACTGGGGTTAATCTGTGCCTTGGGGTCCTGGAGAATTGTCTTTATAAAGTTTGGTGCACCAGAGTTTGGGGCATATATATTCATAATTATGAAATCTTCATGGTGAATTGTTCCTTTGATAAAAATGTAATGGCCTTCTTTGTCTCTTCTGATTTCTTTTGCTTTGAAGTCTATTTTGTCTGATATTAAAATAGCAACACCTGCTTTCTTTTTGGTATCATTTGCTTGGAATATTTTCTTACATCCTTTCACTTTAAGGTGGTGCCTATCCTTGCAGGTAAGATGCGTTTCTTGTAGACAGCATATCAATGGGTTCTGTTTCCTAACCCAATCTCCCACTCTATATCTTTTGATTGGGGAGTTTAGTCCATTAATATTTAAGGTTATAACTGATAGATGTGTGTTGCTTCCTTTCACCGTACTATTCATTTGCATTTTTGGTCTAAGTTTCTACTTCTGTAGTTATGCTTTTATTAATTTCTCTTTCTGGGAGCCTGGGGATAGTTCCTCCTTTCTTCTGTCCTTTGAATTACTTCAAGTATTCTCTGAAGGGTTGGTTTTCTGGACATGTAGTCTTTCATCTTGTTTATGTCGTAGAAGATTTTTCTCTCTCCTTCAACTGTAATTGACATTTTTGCTGGGTATAGTAACCTGGGTTGGCATCTATAGTTCTTTAACACTGGGCATGCTTTGCTCCACGTTCTTCTTGCTTTCATAGTTTGCACAGAGAAGTCAGTTGTAATTCTGATAGGTTTCCCCTTATATGTAACTTGTTTTTCTCTTGTGGCTTTCAGAATTTTGTCTTTGTTTTGGGCGTCTAGCATTTTAACTATGATATGGCATGGAGAGTTTCTTTTCTGCTTTTGTCTGTTTGGAGTTCTATGTGCTCCTTGTATTTGTATTGGTTTGTCTTTTTTTAGTTTGGGGAAATTTTCATCTATTATGTTGAAGATATGATCAATACCATTCTTTTGGGATTCTTCTCCTTCCTCTATTCCTATGATGCAGAGGTTTGATCTTTTCATAGTGTCCCACAGTTCCTGTTTGTTCCACTTCTGTGTATTTTTAGATTTTTTTCATAATCTTTACTTGAGGTTTTTAGTTGTTTTGTGTTATCTTCCAGGTCTGATATTCTTTATTCTGCTTCCTCCATTCTACTTCTGAGTTTTTTCCATTCCTTTCCTCTTGATTGGATGAGTGTTTGATGTCTTTTTTCATTTTGTCTTCTGATTTCTTTAGTATTTCCACTTCCTTTTGGAGCTTCTCAATCTCTTCCTGTAGCTCTTTTGCTTCGCTGGTTAGTTTCCTTTTTTATTTCAACATGGGATCTTTTCAGTGTTTCCACTTACTTCTGGAGTTTGTCATTCTCTCTCTCTAGCTCCTTCTTGAGTTTTTCATTCTCTTTTCTTAGTTGTCTGACTTGTTCTTTATAGTCTTTGATTTCTTTGAGTATGTCCACAATTTTACTTCTAATATCTGTGTCCTGGGCCATCCCCAGGGGGATCCCACTATAGGAGTCTTCCACAGGGTTGGTAGAGCTTGGTGTGGAATTATTCTGCATCTTTCCCATGTTGTCTCTTCTTTGTGTCCCTGGCATGTGGGTTTCTCTTTGCCTGTATTCCAATGTGAATCCCAAATGCCTCTTCACTGTGTTGAAGGCTTGCTTTGCTTGCCTCCTTCAGATGCTGTGGTGGTTTGGATGAGTGTCCCCCATAGGCTCTAGGTATTCAGACATATGCCTCCAGTTGGTGGCGCTGTTTTTGGAGGTCTTGGAGGGTGTGGCCATGCTAGAGGAAGTGTGTTGCTAGGGGCAGGCTTAGTGAGTTTAACAAGCCTCGTGGTATACAGTTGCTTCCTCTTTGCTTCCTGTGCTCTTTGCGAGATGTGACCCTCGGTTTGCTGCTCCAGATCCAGCCACCACACCTCCCGCCACAATGGACTAATTCCCTGGAACCGCCAATCGTAAGCTCAAATAAACTCTTCCTTTTATAAGTTCCTTGGTCTGGTGTTTTATCACAGCAACAGAANTGTGGGTTCAAGGCCAGCTTGCTCTACAGAGTGAGTTCCAGGCCAGCTGGGGCTTTAGGGAGACCCTGTCTCAAAAAAAAACAAAACAAAACTAGGGGCCAGAGAGATGGCTCAGCGGTTAAGAGCACCGATTGCTCTTGCAGAGGACCCAGGTTCGATTCCCAGCACCCACATGGCGGCTAAGAACTGTCTTTAACTCCAGTTCCAGGGGAATCCAACACCCTCTTCTGACTACCTCGGCATTGCACGACATGGGTGCACAGACCTACATGCAGACAGTATACTCATACACATAAAAAAATTAAATATGTAAATTTTCTGTGATCATATGATAAAAATTAGAATTAAATTCAGTTGGCTAGTAAGTTATTTTGAAACAATGGCTTGTGTCATTTTAGGTCTGGCAGGTTTGCCGACAGCGAGGAGAGCTGCGGCATCCCAAGGTTGGTCACACTTCCTTCTTCTCGCCCTATGGATGGCTGGGAGCAACCAGATTCCTGGAGCTGCTGTTGTCACAGCTCAGCCACTGCTTGTGAACTGTGGCAGGGCCAAGACCTGAGCTTAAGCCATTGCAGGCTCTCTCTATGCAGTGTCCTCTGAGTGAGTCAGCCTAAGAGCTTAGTGACCCAGTCCTTTTGTAGTCTACTCTTTGGTTGCCTGTGGAAAGGGAGCTGTCCAGCACCCAGACAGTGCGGCTCTGTTCCCTGGTCCCTGATTCACACTGTTGTAGCAGCTGGCATTGGGCTAAACATGTTGGCTCAGAATTAAGGACCCTGTAGCCTTGGCTTCTTTTGCTAAAGTTAGATAATGGGCTTAACAGGACTCTAACCCAGTAGCTTCTATTCATTTCTTTTTTTTGTCTTTTCGAGACAGGGTCTCCCTGTAGCCCCAGCTGTCCTGGAATTCGCTCTGTAGACCAGGCTGGCCTTGAACTCACAAAGATCCGCCTGCCTCTGCCTCCCAAGTGCTAGGATTAAAGGTGTGCGCCACCATGCCCAGCTCGTAAATGCTATTTTCTAAATGTATCACTTTTCAATTTACTTTTGGGGGCTCAATCTGATACTTATAAAAGTTTTTATATGAGGGGCTGGAGAGATGGCTCAGTGGTTGAGAGCACCAACTGCTCTTCCAGAGGACCCAGGTTTGATTCCTAGCACCCACATGGCAGCTAAGAATGGTCTTTGACTCTAGTTCCAGGGGAATCTGATGCCCTCTTCTGGCCTCCACGGCATTGCACAACAATGGGTGCACCAACCTACATGAAGACAGTACATTCATACACATAAAAAATTAAAAAAAATTTTATATGAAAAGAAATAGTGATTTTGACTATTATAGAACAGTTTATTTTTCCCATCATAAACAATATAGCAAAGAATATTCCTGCTCATGTTTCCTTAAGTAAAAGTAGACTCTGCAGGGAGTGTCTCCAGTGGGATGTGCGGAGTGCATCTTCAGCTTCACTGGGTATTAGCAAAGCTCTCCAGAGTACTGTTGCCGTTTACGTCTCCATCACACCCCCTCAGTATTTTTCAACTTTTATATTCAGGAAGCAAAATATATTAGGGAAATTAAAATTCTTTGTCTGAAACAATGGGATGTTTAAGTGTTGGTTTTGCATTCACTTTCTTGGGACTACAATGCTCCCTTTAAATCTGAACACGTATCTTCCAACTCTGGAAACTCTGTTCAGTTGTATTATGATCACTTATTTTTGCTACTGTTTCTCATTTCTCTAGTCTCAGCCATTTTTTGCAGCAATACAGGTTGTGAGCAGTTCAACTTGAATAATCACAAAGCATTTCCGGTCTTTCATAATGATTATAATTTACATGAATGTAGGGATACTGAAATGACTGGTTCTTTCCTTATTCTTTTTTATTTTTTTATTTTTTAGTGTTTTCCCTGCATGGATGTAAGTGCACATATGTGTGTGTACACTCAAGGAGGCCAGAAGCAGGCATAGGATCAGATTCTTCTCTGCTTTATAGATCTTTCCGGGAACATGAAGTTGACCCCTATGATTCAACAATTTCCCCATATTGAGCTATTTCATTTACTTCTGCAAAGCCCCTTTACCAGCTAAGGTGGCATGCTCACCAGCCCCAGGAACCAGTTATGGATGTACTTGGACAGCCATTCTTCTGAATGCTGAATAATAGGTATTTCTGATTTTCCCTCATGTTTCATTCAAGGCAGATTGTGGCTTGTTTCTGAACACTTGTTTGCAATTAAAAAAAAGATGGCAGACTGTTTGGACTATGGAGAAGAAGAAATCATCAAAGTTCAGGAAGTCATCGTGAAAGTGGCTGAGTGAAGTACGCCAAAGCAGGAAAGGTTTTCTGGAGTGAGCGGATGATATAAGGCGGCGTGTGGAGCTGAAGAATGTACAGAGAGCGTCTGCACCATCCGGTCCCTCGGGGTGCTCCTGGCGCTGTCTCTTCTCCAGGCATACCTGCTAATGGTGTCCCCTCACTTTCTCCCTGCCCTACCCTGCTTTGGACATCATTACATGAGCTCTTTGCTTAGGGCACCACAGAGTACTGGATTTCCTGATCCACTGATTCCCAGACACTGTGAACACGAACCACGATGATCAACACCGACTGGAGCCTTGACAGAATCTGGAGTCACCTAGGAGACAATGCATGCCATCCATCTTGGCCTTCAACTCCTTGAATGTTGCTTTTCTCAAGATCCATCCAGAAAGACAAAGGGCAGAGCAAGGTGGGCCAGAAGTATGCACAGTGTGGACGGATGGAATGTGTCTGCACTTTCAGGTAACAGTCGATCACTGAGAGAAGTCAGGACAGGAACTCAAGACAGAAACCTGGAGGCCGGAACTGAAGCAGAGTCCATAGAGGAATGCTTCTGACTGATTTGCTTCCTCTGGCTTTCTCAGCTACTTTTCTTACTTCTTATTCTTTAAATATCTTTTTTTTTTTAGGGAGGGGGTCTTTTCGAGACAGGGTTTCTCTGTAGCCCCAGCTGTCCTGGAACTCGCTCTGTAGATCAGGCTGGCTTTGAACTCACAAAGATCCGCCTGCCTCTGCCTCCAAGTGCTAGGATTAGAGGTGTGTGCCACCACACCCAGCCAAATATCTTTAAGATTTTAAAGCATTTTCCTTTTGGCAAGAAAATATTTTTATTAATTCTTTGAGAATTTCATGCATGTATGTAATAATGTATTTTGGTCCTAATCACCCCCAGATTCACCTGCCTTCAACTTCATATCCTTTTTTTTTTTGGTCTTTTTGATACAGGGTTTCTCTATAGCTCCAACTGTCCTGGAATTTGCTATGTAGACCTCAAGGCTAGCCTTGAGCTCACAGAGATTTGCCTGCTTCTGCCTCCCAAGTGCTGGGGTTAAAGGCATCTGCCAATATGCCCAACCCTTATTTCCGTTGAGTCCAATGGAATGCATATAAAAATATGTGGCCAGCACTGGAGCGTGATCAACCTTCAGGGACCATATCCCTATAGAAAACTGACTCCAGCAATCTTTAGAAACAGACCCTTAGTGGGGAGGGAGGAGGAAGACAAAAGGGAACTAATGGGAAAAGAGCTTTAAGTGGGAAGAGGGATGGAAGAGTGGAACAGAAGGGACAGGAGAGGGATAACTAACACTAAGGATTAATAGAAAACAGTACATTTTAAACAAATAAGGAGAAAGCGGGCTGAGCACACATTTGCATGCATTCTCTCTGCTCTTGACTTCCAGATGTGATCAGCCTGCTTCAATTCCTGCTGTCTGACTGCTCCACACTGATGGACTGTAACCTGGAATTATAAACCAAATAAATCCTTCTTCTCACTGCCACGCCTCACTCCAGAGAAAGAAAAAGAAAAAGGAAAAAAAAGCCATGGGTAACTTTGATTCTCTCATTATCTTATACATGGAACATATGGATTCTAAGATTCTCAAATTTATTAAAAGACACCTAAAAAAAACTTTAAAAAACAAAAATTCACCTAAAGTTCAAACTGAAGAAGACACTTTAGCTTTAAATGAAGATCTCATACACTAAACATTAAAAAAAAAAAAATCAAAGTCCATGATGGAATTTCAAATGCTTGGCTGTTTCCTAAGCCTCAGTTTTCCCCTCATATTTTACCTCATTTGAATATTCATGAAGGATTTTGTTCTTGAATTTATTTCAGAATCTAAATATAGATCCTGTTGGTAAGTCAGCCCTTGGGCAGAGCTTACTCCTAAATTGCCTCACGTACCTATTTTACTTGTAACATCAATGATGTAAAACTCATTTTTCTTTTTTTCTTTTTTTTTTTTTATTATTTATTTTTGTATGTGTATGAATGTACTGTCTGCATGCAGGTCTGTGCACCCATGTCGTGCAATGCCACGGAGGTCAGAAGAGGGTCTCGGATTCCCCTGGAACTGGAGTTCTCCTGGAATTGGAGTTACAGACGGTTCTTAGCCGCCATGTGGGTGTTGGGGATCGAACCCGGGTCCTCTGCAAGAGCGTCGGTGCTCTTAACCCATGTACTGTCTGCATGCAGGTTTGTGCACCCGTGTCGTGCAATGCCGTCGCGGAGGTCAGAAGAGGGTGTCAGATTCCCCTGAAACTGGAGTTAAAGACGGTTCTCAGCCGCCATGTGGGTGCTAGGGATCGAACCTGAGTCTTCTGCAAGAGCGGTCGGCGCTCTTAACCGCTAGGCCATCTCTTCAGTCCTAAAACTCATTTTCCTATCCTGTGATGCACTGTTTCAACTGTTAGCTTGATTGGATTAAGTAAGACGAACCTAGTTTATTAAAGCCCAGCTCTGGGCATGTCTGTGAGAACATCTGCAGAGACAAGGTCCTGAGGGCTCACACCTAATCAATAATTTGATTCACTGATGGGTTCAAAAGCCCAACAGACTATTGGAAGGTAGTAGAGTTGTGGGGCCTGGTTGGAGGAAGTCTTGCGAGTGGGCACACCAGGGGGCGGGGTCTTGCTCTTGCCTGTTCCTGTTACCCCCTCAGTTGTGCTTCCTGTCCTTCACAAAAGCGGCTCTTCTCTCTTCCTGTCCACAGTGTTGTAAACAGCTTCCTCCACTCGTTTGCTAGATGCTTCTGCCGGAAGCCCATGGGCTTAGATGAGCAAGATTCCTCTTCTCAAATTGTTCCTGTCGGCAAGAAGCCAAAAGTAGATAGCACACTAGCCAAATGAGTATCATTTTAAACTGGAGTTAAGACCTTTGTTCTTCATAAATACTTCTACCAGGAAACAATGTTGCAGTTGTATTCTAGGGGCTGGAGAGAAAGCCCCTTGGCTGAGAGCACTGGCTGCTCTTGCAGAGGACCTGAGTTGAGTTCTCAGCACTCCCATGGAGGTTCACAATGGCCAGTAACCCCAGTACCAGGAGATCTGACATCCTCTCTCTGGCCTCTTGCAGCATTGCACGTATGTGGTATACACACATACTTGCAGGCAAAACAGTAATACACATAAATGTAAATTTTTTTTAAGTGAAACAAAATTTTTATGGGAAAAATTGACAACCAGAGTTTGGATCCCCAAACCCAAGTGAAAGCCCCACGGAGGCAATGGGAGGTGCAGCAAAGTCTAGAGAAGCTCCAGGGCCAGCTAGCCTAGGTTACCCAGCGACAGAGATATCCTGTCTCAGACAAGTTAGAAAGGCAAGAAATGATACCAGAAGGTTGTCCTCTGATCTCCAAGAAGGACGCGTGTGCGTCCTACACACACACACACACACACCACACAAAATTAGAATGGATGCATGGTGTAAGGGAAAGGCTCCTTGTTCACTCATTGTCTTTGCAAGTGTGTATTGAGCACCTCGATTTTCTAAAACGCGCTTTGCTGAGAAGGAAGAATGCACAGCTGTAAACACCAAGAGCCAGGAGCCAGTGCTCTGTGAGCTGTCTGTGGTTAACCTATTTTGTTAACCACAATCTCTTCTTTAGCCTGACTTAATTTAGGACTAGGAACAGCTTTCAGTTCTGTGTTTATGCTAATTTGCCTAGCTATTTGGAAGCACTGCATTTGCAATTAAAATGTTCTGTGTAATTGTTGGAAAATGACTGTGAGATAAAAAACAATTTTATACTGTTAAAAATATATACAAGAGGAAGGAGAGAGAGAGAGAGAGAGAGAGAGAGAGAGAGAGAGAGAGAGAGAGATTGTGACATTGAGACTAAAGCCCAATCACAATGGGACAGGTAGATGAGATGGAGCATCAAGTGTTCGAGACCAGCCTAGACTATGTAATGAGACTGTCTCAATAAAAGTAAACATACTGGTGGTTAGCTAGATCCAGATATTTCCAGATTAGCACATATATATATATGTATATATATATATATGTATATATATACATATATATATATACATATATATATATATATCAGAATAGTTAAGGAAACTGGCTTAATGTTAACATGTGAGAATGAAGAAGAGCCAATTGGTATGCATCATAGTAAATACTGACAACAATTTTAGGTTGCAAGAGACAGTTAATCACATCCTGCTTAGAGTTCAGTCCCCAGATGGTGCTTGGCCATGTCATATATTTCACTACAGAACTTTTGAACTCTTAGTAAGAGGAGTCTCAGCCAGCCAGATAGTATGTTACTGTTTATGTCACAAGTTACTATATCATACATTCTAAATAGGAAGAACTTGGAAAGGTCTTTGTGGTCTTTAAATCTCTGAGAATTCCTCTGCTATCAAGTGAGAGTGAATTTAATCTGCTTTGTTATCAAGGCTAAATATCAGAAGACACATTGGGTCTGGAGAGATGGCTCAGTGGTTGAGAGCACCTACTGCGAGCTCCAGGACAGCTGGTACTAAAAGGGAGACCCTGCCTCAAAAATACCAAAAAAAGGAAAAAACTAAAAAAGAAAAAAAAAGTTTCTAAGGGGTCACCAGAATTAACATGGTCACTTTCCTGTCAAGTTTGCATATCAGGATTTTTTTTTTAAGTTCCTAACATAGTACTCAGCTAACTTACGACAGTTTCTTTTTCTTTTTCTTTTCTTTTTTTTTTATAAAGGTACAGCTTTATTTTTTTAATTTTATTTATTGATTTATTTTTTTATGTATATGAATGTACTGTCTGCATGTAGGTTGGTGCACCCGTGTCGTGCAATGCGGAGGAGGTCAGAAGAGGGTCTCAGATTCCCCTGGAACTGGAGTTAAAGATGGTTCTCAGCCGCCATGTGGGTGTTGGGGATTGAACCCCGGTCCTCTGCAAGAGCAGTCGGCACTCTTAACTGCTGAGCCACCTCTCCAGCCCTGAACAGTTTCTGCAGATGTAATTTGCTGACTGTACAATGGCATATCAGGATTCTTAAGCAATCAACCAGGCACTTTCTGGCCTCCATTCATTCTTGGCAGCAACTGACCAGAGCTGACAAGTTCCTGTCTCAAAAAGACCAAAAAGAAAACAAGCAGGAAATTATGAAGGTTTTTTTTCTTTGTCCTTTTTTGAGACAAGGTCCCCCTGTAAACCCAGCTTTCTTGGAACTCACTATGTAGATCAGGCTAGCCTCAAACTCACAGAGCTCCACCTGCCTCTGCCTCCCAAGTGCTGGGATTAAAGGCATGTGCCACCACACCTGGTTATGAAATTGGTTTTTTAAACCCACATTCTGTTAACAGATTGAAGCAAGCAGCAGAAATTCCAGAACTGTTCTGGATTTTCTTGTGTATCAGTGTGGGACATGTTTGTGTTTATTCACATAGGGAATACACTCACACATATGTGCCCATGTGTGTGGAGACAAGAGGTTGACTTCGGGTGCCTTACTCAATAACTCTACCCTTTATTTTTTGAGGTAGGCAGAACTTTATGAGTTCAAGGCCAGCCTGGTCTACAGAGTGAGTTCCAGGACAACTGGGGCTATGGGGATACCCTGTCTCAAAAAAAAAAAAAAAAAAAAAAATCATTCCCCTATCTCTATATTGAGAGTCCAGTAATTCTCAGAAATCACAATTAAAATTAGACCTACAGGGGCTGGAGAGATGGCTCAGAGCTTAACAGTATTGGCTGCTCTTAGAAAGGACCTAGATTTGTTTTCCAGCACCCACATAGTGGCTAATAACTGTCCATAACTCCAATTCCAAGGGATCTAACACCCTCTGATAGGCATTCTACACACACGATGCACTTACATACAAGCATACAAAACACACATTTAAAAAATAATTTAACGGGGGCTGGAGAGATAGCCTAGCGGTTCAGAGCACCGACTGCTCTTGCAGAGGACCTGGGTTCGATCCCCAGCACCCACATGGCAGCTGAAAACCATCTTTAACTCCAGTTCCAGGGGAATCCAACACCCTCTTCTGACCTCCGCGGCATTGTACGACACGGGTGCACCAACCTACATGCAGACAATCACTCATACACGTATGAAAATAAATTTTAAAAAAATTAAAAAAAAATAATTTAATGAAAAATAAAATAAAATTAGCACTGTAGCTAGGGAGCTCTCTTTTGTACAGTGAGGGCATAAAATACCCAAAGGCAGCTGAGGGGAAGCTACCAGTTTTGCTCTTCAGTAACTAAGGTCAAGAGCACTGGATGCTCCTGCAAGGGACCAGAGTTGAGTGCCCAGCACTCACATGGTGGGTGTCTGTAACTCCAGCTCCAGCGGAACTTGACACCCTCTCTGGCATCTGTAGGCTTTGCACAACATGCACTTACATATATCCAGGCAATACATTCATACACACACACACACACACACACACATTCACTTTGAATGCACTTGAAACACACAAAGCTGCACCACATCCCTCCGATCTCAGGCTGCAGGTATCACCTTCCTTCATATTCCAACAGGGGGTGAAGTCATTACCTGCTTCAGACACAGACAAGACTGGCTCAAAGGCTCAAAACTACAAGACAATCATCAACTCTAGGTTTTCTATATAGCAAACTAAATATTAAAGTTTATTCTCAAAATGAAATTAGATCAATTTAATCCTGGGCATGGTGGCACTCAGAAGCAGTGGCAGGCAGAAGCAGGCAGATCTCTGTGAGTTCAAAGCCAGCCTGGTCTAGATAGTGAATTCTAGGGCAGCATGGGCTATAGGGAGACCCTGTCTCAAAAAGATCGGGGAAAAAAGCAATGTAACAATGTTTGAATTAATTTCAGATTACAAAAGAAAGAGAAGGAAGAGGAAACGAGGAAAGGAGATTGACTAGTACTAGGACATTATAACTGCTTGCCTACACACACACACACACACACACGCACACACACACACACACACACACACATGAGAGAGAGAGAGAGAGAGAGAGAGAGAGAGAGAGAGAGAGAGATGACAGCCTTTAAATTTAGTGTATGTGTTTGTGTGTCTGTGTGTGTACATGAGCATATGTGTGCAAGGTGCCCTCAGAGGCCAGAAGAGAGCATCAGAACCCTGGAGTTATAGGTGGTTGCCAGCTGCCTGACACAAGTGCTGTATCTGAACTCCAGACCTCTGCAAAAGCAGCAAGCACTCTTAACTGCTGAGCCATCTCTCCAGCCCTTCATTGACCACTTTAGATGCATAGGTTGAAGACTGCTTTTGAAAACTTTAATGGTGGAGATCTCGCGAGAGCAGCTCAGGCCAGCGCGGGTATGTAGACAGCCGCTGAGTGCTTCAGCAAGGCTGATTGTTGATTGATTTCATCTAGTTAATCCGTTAATCCAGCTGTCTTTGGCTTGGTTGACGTTTGTGGCTGTGGGGGCGGAGTTATCCTCCCAGCAGGTATTAAAGGTGGGGTTGTGTGAGTCTATCTGAGATCTCCGGAGAGCAGCTCAGGCAAGCGCAGGTGCCTGGGCCCAGAGCCCGCCCACAGTCCAAGTCCGTCCGTCAGTCCGTCCGTGTCGTCGTCCCCCCCGTCCCCCCCCCGTCCCCCCCGCCAACTGAAATTACGAAGGCATCTGAAGGAGGCAAGCAAAGCAAGCCTTCAACACAGTGAAGAGGCATTTAGGACCTACATTGGAATACAGGCAAGGAGAAGCTCATATGCCAGGAACACGAAGAAGAGACAACACAGGAAAGGGGCAGGATAATCCCCCATCAAGCTCTACCAACCCTATGGAAGATTCCTACAGTGGGATCCCCATGCGGATGGCCCAGAACACAGATATCAGAAACACAATTGGGAACATATTTAAAGAATTGCAAGATTATAAAGAGCAAATCAAAGAACTAAGAAAAGAGAATGAAGAACTCAAGAAGGACCTAGAGAGAGAAAATGACAAACTCCACAAGGAAGTAGAAACACTGAAAAGATACCATGCTGAAAAAGATAAGGAAACCAACCAGCGAAGCAAAGAGCTACAGGAAGAGATTGAGAAGCTCCAAAAAGAAGCAGAAATACTAAAGAAATCAGAAGAGGAAATGAAAAAGGAAATCAAACACTCATCCAATCAGGAGGAAAGGAAAGGAAAAAGTCTCAGAAGCAGAATGGAGGAAGCAGAACAAAGAATATCAGACCTGGAAGATAACACAGAACAACTAAAAATCTCAAGTAAAGATTTTGGAAACTTTAAAAATACACAAAAGTGGAACAACCAGGAATTTTGGGACACTATGAAAAGATCAAACCTCCCCATCATAGGAAGAAAGGAAGGAGAAAAATCACAAGAGATTGGTACTGATCAGATTTTCAAAAGAATAATAGATGAAAACTTCCCCAAACTAAAAAAAAGACAAATCAATATAAATACAACAAGCACATAGAAATCCAAACAGACAAGATCAGAAAAGAAATTATCCATGCCACATCATAGTTAAAACCGCTAGACGCCTAAAACAAAGACAAAACCCTTAAAGCCACAAGAGAAAAACAATAAGTGACCTATAAGGGGAAACCTAATAGAATTACAACTGACTTCTCAACGCAAACTATGACAGCAAGAAGAAGCTGGAGCAAAGCATTCTCAGTGTTAAAGGACAATAGATTGTCAGGTTACTATACCCAGCAAAAATGTCAATTATAGTTGAAGGAGAGAGAAAAACCTTCCTTGACATAAACAAGTTGAAATAATACATGTCCGGAAAAACAACCCTTCAGAGAACACTTGAAGCAATTCAAAGGACAGAAGAAAGCAGAAACCAACTGCAGGCAACTAGAAAGAGAAATCAATAAAACCATAAATGCAGAAGTAGAAACATAAACCCAAACCACAGATGGATAATGAGGCAAAGAGAAGCAACACAAACCTATCAGTCATAACCTTAAATATTAATAGACTAAATTCCCCAATCAAAAGACATAGACTGGGAGATTGGAATAGGAAAGAGAATCCATTGATATGCTTTCTACAAGAAACACATCTTACCTTCAAGGAAATGCACCACCTTAAAGTGAAAGGATGGAAAAAATATTCCAAGCAAATGATACCAAAAAGAAAGCAGCTGTTGGTATTTTAATATCAAAATAGACTTCAAAGTAAAAGAAATCAGAAGAGACAAAGAAGGCCATTACATTTTTATCAAAGGAACCATTCACCAGGAAGATTTCACAATTATGAATACATATGCCCCAAACTCTGGTGCACCAAACTTTATAAAGAAAATTCTCCAGGACCACAAGTCACACAATAACCCCAGTACACTCATAGTAGGGGATTTCAATACCCCACTGAGTCCTTTGGATAGGTCAACAGGACAAAGAAAAACCAAAGATACATTTGAATTGAATGATATGTTACACCAAATGGACCTCGTAGACCTCTACTGAATATTCCACCCAGAGAATACACTTTCTACTCAGCACCCCAGGTGCTCAGTACTCCAAAATCGACCACATACTGGAACACAGAAGAAACCTCCACAAATGCAAAAAGATTGAAATAATGTCATGCATTCTATCAGACCAAAGTGCAGTAAAGCTCAACATCAACACCAGAATAAGCCCTACTGCCTTCAAGGACACATGGAGACTAAACAACACACTCTTGAATAATGAATGGGTCAAGGAAGTGATAAAGAAAGAATTAAAAGCATTCCTGGAACTGAATGACAATGATAATACAACACAACAAAACCTATGGGCTACCTTAAAAGCAGTCCTAAGAGGGAAGTGTATAGCCCTGGGTGCCTACATTAGAAAAACAGAAAGAGCACAAGTGAATGATCTAACACCACAACTAAAAACACTTGAGAGGCAACAACAGATGAACGCTAAATGAAACAGACAGGAAGAAATAACAAAAATCAGAGCAGAAATCAATGAAATAGAAACAAAGAAAACAATACCAAAAAAATCAATGAATCCAAAAGTTGGTTCTTTGAAAGAATAAATGAGACAGACAGACCTCTAGCCCAGTTAACAAAAAGAAAGAAGGAACAACTCCAAATCAATACAGTCCGTGATGCAAAGGGAAATATCACAACAGAAAAGGAAAAGATCCAGAAAATCATATGGGAATACTTCAAAAACCTATACTCTACCAAGTTTGAAAATCTAGGAGAAATGGATGAATATCTGAAATCCTGGGAATCACCAAAGCTCAACCAAGAAGAGATCAACAGTTTAAACAGACACATAGTACATGAAGAAATTGAAAATGTAATAAGAAACCTCCCAACTAAAAAAAGCCCAGGCCCAGACGGTTTCACAGCAGAATTCTGTAAAACATTTCAAAAAGATCTACAACCATTATTAGTGAAAATGTTTAGAAGGGTACAGTCAGAGTGAATTCTCCCAAATTCCTTCTATGAAGCCAGTATTACTCTATTACTAAAACCAGGCAAAGATACAACTAAAAAGGAGAATTATAGACCCATCTCCCTAATGAACACAGATGCCAAAATTCTAAACAGGATACTGGCAAATTGCATACAGACCCACATCAAGCATGGTCTCCCTGTAGTCCAGCTGTTCTTGAACTCAACCTGTAGACCAGACTGGCCTTGAATCACAAAGATCCGCCTGTCCTCTGCCTCCCAGTGGCTAGGTAATTAATGTGGTGCGCCACCACGCCCGGCTTAATGTACTCTTTTGAAGGCATGTTGTTTGATATGAATGTAATAGTAAATACTTTTTTGTTTTTAATACTTTGTTTTTTTAAATATGTTATTATTTTTATTTTATATATATGAGTGCATTGCCTGCATGAGTATAAGTGCACCTATGTTGTGCAATGCCTGCAGAGATCATAAGAGGGCATCAGATCCCCTGGATCTGGAGTTATGGTAGTTAGCAGCCATGTGGGTACTGGGAATTGAACTAGGGTCCTTTGCAAGAGTAACAAGTGCTCCTAGTCTCAGCCTGCCAGGAAGTCACTATGTGGATCAGTCTGGCCTCATTTTCACAGAGGTCCACCTGCCTCTGCCTCCCAAATGGCTGGGATTAAAGGTGTACATATATCTTTATTTTTATTACATTCATTTACTCAGTTTGTGTGTGTGTGGGGGGGGTGTAATGGTATGCCTGAGGATCAAGGTCAGTCATCAGGCTTGGTGGCAAGCACCATCTCATAAAAATCATTTCACAAACCCTCAACCTTTTGTTTTTACTTAATTTTCTCATCCTTTGATTTTTAACCATTTTTTTTGGTCATTTGGGCTTTTTTTTTTTTTTTTTTTTTTTTTGGTATTTTGGTCGGGTCTCCTTTTTTTAGTCCCAGCTGTCCTGGAGCTCACTCTGTAGACCAGGCTGGCCTTGAACTCATAGAGATCCACCTGCCTCTGCCTCCCAAGTGCTAGGATGTCATTTGGCTTTTTATGTTTAATAAACAACATGTAATCTGACTCTGGTTAGAACATAATGTGACATTTTCTTAGCATATGAATTTCATCTAAATATATTTATTAAGAGATAGATTGGTAGCAGATCATTTGCCTAATGTACCCATGACTCTGGCTTTGGTCACCAGCACCACACACACACACGCGCGCACGCACACACACACACACACACACACACGACATGCTTCATCCCTTTGTTCTGTTCCCCATAGTTTTGCATATTAATTATGTTTTCTGTGCTATATCTTGAATGCTTTGGGAATAAGTAAGAGTGAACTATTAAGAGCTCAGGCTCTAGAATCAGCAGATCTGGCTTTTGATTCTTGTTCCCCAAATGATTTGATTTGTTGTGTCAACTTGTATGAGTGTCACATATCTTTAAACTACAGCTTCTTCATCTATAGGAATGGGATAATAATGGTTCCTATTTCATAAAGTAACTATGTGGACTAAAAATAGACAATGCATGTGATGATCTTTGTACAATACCTAGCCAATGTTTCATAATCAATATTCAGCACTTACTATTGGAATATGTTGATGTTAACCATTAAAGTTCTCTTTTTTTATTTTTAATTTTATTTATTTATTTATTTTTTGAAGTTCACTGTTTCAGTGAGTTCTTCGACTTCAATTCTTTCTGTTGTTGGTGGTGGTTGGTTGTTTCCAATGTGCATCAAGCCAACTGCTTTGGACAAAAGCTCAGGGGGCCCTACACAAGAAATACTTACAAAGTAGGTAATTGGCACTAGATCCACAGATGAGGGATACCATTCGTCGTTTGTTTTCTGGGGAACTGTGTTACTTCAAGTCAGCATGATGTCCTCTAGCTCCAGCCATTTTCCTCAACAGCTCATGATGTCGGCTTCTTTACTGCTGCATAGAAATATTGTGTAGATTTACCACATTTTCTCTATTCACTCATCAGTTGAGGGGCATTTGGGTTGGTTCCAGCTCCTTGCTCTTGTGAAGAGAGCTGAAATAAACATGGCTGTGCATGTATCCTGTGGTAGGGTGTGGAGTCTTGAGGGACATATGCTCAGAGTGGTATGGCTGTGGGAGTGGTATGGCAAGTTCATTCCAAGGGTCTCCACACTGCTTTCCATAGTGGCTGCACGAGTTTACATTCCACCATGCAGTGGATGAGTGTTCCCCTTTCCCCACAAACACTCTCCAGCACTTGGTATCTTTGTTTTCCTTGATTCTAGCCAGTCTTATTAGAGTAAGATGATATCTAAAGTGGTTTTGGATTTGCATTTCCTTAAGATTAGTGATGTAAACACTTTTAAGATGTTTCTCAGACATCTCTAATTCCTCACTTGTGAAGTCTCTGTTCAGTTTCTTTGCTCCATTATTGAGTGGGTCATTTATTTTCTTTTTCTTTGTTTTTGTATTTGAGTAGTTTATATTTCTGGAAATCAGTGGCTTTGTCAGATTATATGCCAGTGAAGGTTTCCTCCCACTCTGTGGGATTTCTCTTCATTCCTCTGATTTATTTCTTTTGATGTACAGAAGCTTTTTTTGGTTAATGAGGTCCCAGTTGTTCAATTGTCGACCTTAATTTTGTGCAGCTGCTGTCTGATTTAGGAAGTCTTTTCCTATGCCTAGTCTTGTAGCTACTGCCAACATTTTATTCTATCGCCTTCGAGTTTTGGTTTAATGTTGAGGTCTTTGATCCATCTGGAGTTGACTTTTGTTCAGGGCGAGAGTAGGGGTTTAATTTCATGCTTCTACAAGTGGTGATCCAGTTTTGCCAACACCACTTGCTGAAGAGTATGTCTTTTCTCCATTGTGTCTTCTTGGCCCCCTTGTCAAATATAAGAATGACCGAAATTGTATGTGCTCAGATTTGGATCTTTGGTTTTGTTCCATTGGTCAACAGGTCTGTTTTTGTGCCAGTTACCAGGCTGTTTTTTATGACTATCGGCCCTGTAGAGATAGTTTTTGAAGTGTGGTATAGAGATACCCCCCTGTGTAGCTCTTTTTGCTTGGTTGTTTGTTTTGGCTATTCGGGTTTTTTGTTTTTCCAAATGAATTAAGGACTTTTGTTTCAAGGACTGTGAAGAAACTACTTAGGATTTTGATTGGTTGGTTAATCTATACAAGAGTTTCGGTAGAATGGACATTTTACAATGTTAATTTTCCAATCCTGAGCATGGGAGGTTTTTCCATCTTCTGATGTCTTCTTGCATTTCTTTAAAGGATTAAAATTTTTGTTGTAGAGATTTGGTTGCTTTGGTTTAGGTTCGTTTCTAGGTATTTTTATTGCTTTTGATGGCTTTGTGAGTGGGAAAGGTCTCTTTGAATTCTTTCTCCAGTTGCTTGTTCTTGGTGTAAAGAAAGGCCATTGATTTTTGTAAGTTAATTTTGTTACTCCTGCCACTTTGCTGAAGATTTTAATTGTTTCTAGGAGTTTTCTTGGTAAGTTTTTTGCATCTTATGCTAATCAATCACCTCAGCAAAGAGAGCTAGATTTTTTTTATCTTCTTTTCCAATTATCTCTTTATTTCCTTTTCTTGTTTATTCTCTAGCAAGTGTTTCACCAAGATATGATTGAAAGGAGTGGTGACAGGTCAGGGGCGCCTTGCGAATTCCTACCTTTAAGGGAATTTGTTCTGTCATTTCCCATTTAGGATGATATTGGCTGCTGGGGTTTCTCCTGTATATGGCTTTGATTACATTGAGGAATGATCCCTCCAATCAATTCCTTCTAGGACTTTACCGCGTGAAGGTGATGCTGATTGTTGTCAAAGGCTTTCTTTTTACCCATCATCCCATTGAGATGGATGGTTGTGTTTTTCGTCCTGTGATTCTGTTTATTATGTGTTTGATGATGTTTATTGATTTTCGTATGTGAACCATCCCTGCATTTCTGGTATGACGCCAACTTGGTTATAGTGAGTTGATCTTCTTGATGTGGGTCCTTATGCGATTGTCCAGGATCCTGTTTAGAATTTTGCATCTGTGTTCCATTAGCGAATGGGTCTATAATGTCTCCTTTTTTGTTGTATCTTTGCCTGGTTTTGGTAATAGAGCGATGCTGGGCTTCCATAGAGGAACAAATTGGGAGAAATTCCCCTGATTGGTTTCTTCTAAACAGTTTCAGTAATAATGGTTGTAGGTCTTTTTGAAATGTTTTATAGGATTCTGCCGTGTGAAACCGATCTGGGCCTGGGCTTTTTTTAGTTGGGAGGGGTTTTTTTTATCTACATTCACTTAATTTTCTATATTAAATGGGTTTGTTTATAGCTGCCCAATCATCTATCTTGGTTATCGGCTTTGGTGATTTCCACGGATTTCAGATATTCATCCAATTTCTTCTAGGTTTGTCAAATTTGTAGAGTATAGGTTCTTAAAACTGATTCCCTGTATGATTTCTGGATCTTTTCCTTGTCATGTGATATTTCCCTTTTCATCGCAGAATTTATTGATTTGGAGTTGTTCCTTCTTCTCGTTTGGTTAACTGGGGCTAGAGTCTGTCTATCTGGTTTAATTTTTCAAAGAACCAACTTTTGGTTCATTGATTTTTTTTGTATGTTTTCTTTGTTTCTATTTCATTGATTTTGGACTGATTTTGTTATTTCTTCCTGTCTGTTGCGTTTGGAGGGTTCATGTGTTGTTGCCATCTCAAGTGCTTTTACCTGTAGTGTTATAGATCTTTCACTTGTGCTGCTTTCTGTTTTTCTAATGTAGGCACCCAGGGACTATAAAACTTCCCTCTTAGTCCTGCTTTTTAAAGTATCCCCTAGGATTTGTTTTTGTATGTCATTGTCATTCAGTTCAGCAGGAAGCTTTTATTTCTTTCTTTATCCTCTTCCTTGACCCATTTCATTATCAAGCCAGCTTGTATTGTTTAGTCCCTGTGAATTTATCCATGGGTGTCAACTTGCACTGGACATAAGGAACAAATAAGAGAAAAAAGGGTCTTCTGATTGGATCGCCTCAACCCGGTATGCCCACCCCAAATGTGGGTTTACCTTCTGCTGGCAGGCATATTTAAGGCCACTGTGGCAGGGGAGCTTGTCCCTTTTTTCCTCCTGCGGCTTGGCTTGCTTCTCTCATCTGGTGAGTTTGCTGCTGCTCTGATCAACCCTTTGGATCCCAATCGTGTACTGAGATCATGGCAAATCTCCATGGATATCCTATCGGGGCCTTCAGCACTAGACTGGGGCTACTGATGACAATCCAGCCTTGCTGGAGCTGATCAGTTCCCTGATTCCCGGGCCTCTCCAAGTTCGGCGCTACCCGCTACTGTTAGCTCCATCACAGTGAGCAATCCATATATTGTATATAGTTTATATATTCATCCTGTTTCGTCCTGTTTCTTTAGAGAACCCTGACTAATACAGATTTTGGTCCACCAGGGTTGATCTAGAGAAACAGAATTGAAAGGATGGAATTTCTTTAGTGGGCTTGGTAGCCTTGAGAGCAGCTCTCCAACCCAATGAGCCTAGATTACAGAAGGCTTTCCTGGTGGCATGAGCAGGAATGATAATCCTTGGTGCAGACTATTTGAAGCTAAATATGAAGATAGATCCATTTGACTCACCTAACTCACCTCTTTGTGAGAAGCAGGAAATCTTAGCGACTCTTTATATAAAACGTTCGAGAAATTCGAAAATAAGGAAAATAATGATGTTGCCCATTGTTGCTCCTAGCTGTCTGGATAAACTGATAGAGGAAAATATGGAGATCGTGCAAATAAGTGAATAAAAATGCCAGCTCTGGATTCGAAAACAGTTTAAAGTGTTTCCAAGTGTGCTTGGAAGAAATTTTCTCTCCAGCAGCCAAAGAGCTAAAGGGCAGAAAGTCAAGCTGGAGCCCTATTTACTTTGGCTGATTTACTAACTGCAAATTAATTCCCCTCATGCCACGAAAAGTGTCAGCAGTTAACAGTGAGACGCACGTGGGGAAAGGAGTGAACTCTGATGAACTTGGGATGGAGTGACGAGTCGGCACACCCGACACCATCGATCGATGGTGGATTTTGAACCCTCGGATTCAGAGAGGGATTTTCTTTATCTGAGGGATTAATCTAACCTCCCTCACCTCAGCGAGCAGAGAATCCAAACCCCTAGCAGAAATCCCTCCTCCCCCACCCTTGCTGAGGAAACTATCCCCCCTCCCAGTGGGAGCTAATGTACCTCAGGGTTCCAACAATTGTTGCCTCTAGACTCTATAACCAGATTGAAGTCTAAGCCAGCCCTCAGAGGTGAGATAGAAAGTGTGGTCTTCATGTCACGAGTGAGGGGCGATATACCCACGAAAGAAATGTGATGAGTTGCTGAATTCATTCAGCGGAACAGAGAAGCCTAAAGAATAGTGTGGGAAGGAATGGATTTTTAAGGGTGTGGGATAATGGTAAGGAAATATAAAATTGTGATCATACTGATTTATCGTATGAGCCCACTGAGTAAGATTCTAGTTTAACATGGAAGCTTGAGCAGTTAAAAAAGGTGTAATTACAAGTTTATTTGAATGGTTTGGCTGATGATATTTATTTAAAACATGGCCTACTAACAGCGAGTTAGAGATGCCTGATGATTCCTTGGCTTTGTATTGAGAGGGGATTGTGAGGGTCAGGCAGATGGGCATGCTCTAGTGGATTCGATTTGTAAAACCCACATTCTCTACACATTGAGGACCCAGAGGACATGCTTTCACTGAATGTTATAAGATGGAAGTACTGAGAGAGACACCAGAACATTTGCAAGCAGCTTTTTTTTGTCTCATATTTCTTATGCCAGATCTTATAGGTAGAGAAGTTGTTGCTCACTTGCCTAGCATTATGTACACGTATAGGTCTAACAGGACTCAGGGTAGGCGTCAGGTGGCAGCCCTGAATCGCAGAAGGCCAGATAAGCTTAGTTATGCATAGTTATCTAATGGGTGGCAAAGGCAAAACAATACCTATAAATGGCATGACCCAAATGATCTATTGGACACTGGCTAATGAAGTCAGGCATTCTCAGGAACCAAATACATAAGACCAAACTTTTAACTAAGTTTTTAATTGCTTTGTATAAGCTGCCGCGTGCCGATTTGCCAACAGCAGAGACCACATTGAGCCCCCGATATGGTGCTATTCCCCGCCGGGTGACCAGCCAGCAACCTGGTGGCAGGTTGACTAACTTGGACCACTTCCATCATGGAGGGGACAGCGTTTTGTCCTACAGGACTAGATACTTATTAGGTTATGGATATTTGCCTTGTTCCTGCATAGTAATGCTTCTTCCAAAACTACCCATCCATGGACTTAACGAATGCCTTATCCACCATCATGGTTATTCCTCACGCATTGCTTCTGACCAAGGAACTCAATTCACAGCCCAAAGCAGTTGTGACTGTGGGCATGGTCATGGTACCACTGGTCTTTACCATGTGCCCCACCACCCAGAAGCATCGCGTTCTCTTTGTGACGATGGAAATCTTCTCTCCTCTTGAAGACGAATGTTGGCACAACAGGCCACTCACATAGGTAGCAATACCATGGAGGGCTGGGGCAGGTCTCCAGAAGGCAGTATATGCTTTGAATCAGCGTCCACTGATATGGTACTGTTTCTCCTTAAGCCAGAATTCAGGGGTCCAGAAACCAAGGGGTGGAATGATTCCACTCACTATCACACCTAGTGACCCAGTAGTCACAAATTTTTGCTTCCTGTACCACGAACCTTGCCAATTCTGCTTGGTCTAGCTGTTTTGGCTCCATTGGGGGGAGTGCTTTTGCCAGGAGCTACAGCCAACTTCCATTGGACTGGAAGCTAAGACTTCCCCACTGGCACACTTTGGGCTTTACTGCACTTTAAGCCAACAGGCTAAAGGAAGGAATAAAGTAGTAGGGGAGTGATTGATCAGACTACATGTGGCGAATTGGACTTTTCTCCACAATGGGGGTAGGGGCACGGCAGCTATGTCTGGCGGCAGGACTGCTGTTAGGGCCACCTTTAGTGCTACATGTTCCTATGA
>VZQC01007277.1:2323149-2458917 GCA_009823505.1 Rhizomys pruinosus
TCTCAAAAAGACCGAAAAAAAAAAAAAAAGAGTACATTAGAATCGTTCCCTAATTTGAAATACCTTATATCCGTATACACACATACGTACACACAAATGCATACGTATAAATATATATATATATATAAATATATATGTTTTTCTACTTTTTATCATTGTGTGTGTATGAGTACCACAGGATGATTGTAGAAGTCAGAGAAGTGTTGTGGAGTTTTCAGGTCATAAGGCTTGTGCAAGTACACTTACCTACTGAGCCATCTCACCATCATTATAGATATATTTCTTTTTGTGCCAGAGATCCAACTCAGGGCCTTGAGCATGCTAATCACATAATCTACCACGGAGTTATAATTCTGCCATATATTACTTAATAAATTGTATTATCAAATATACTTTAAGAAAAATACATTTAAAAAAATAGAATACCGCTGGGCATGGTGACACACAACTTTAATCCTAGCACTCAGGAGGCAGAGGCAGGGGGATCTCTGTGAGTTCAAAGCCAGCCTGGTCTACATAGTGAGTTCCAGGACAGCTGGGGCTACAGGGAAACTCTGTCTCAAAAAAGACCCCCCCAAAAAATACCAATGAAGATATTTCATAATAAATTTTAACCGTCATAAACTTGTACTAAATGGCACTGATTAGAAATTCTAGAGGCACCAGGTGTGGTGGTGCATAACTTTAATCCTAGCACTTGGGAGGCAGAGGTGGGTGGATCTCTGTGAATTCAAGGCCAGCCTGGTCTACAAAGTGAGCTCCAGGCCAGCTGGGACTAAAGGGAGACTGTATTAGTCACTGTTGCTGTGATAAAGCACCATGACCAAGGAACTTATAAAAGGAAGAGTTTATTTGAGCTTACAATTGGCGGTTCCAGGGAAGTTAGAGTCCATTGTGGCGGGAGGCGTGGCAGGAGGCGTGGCAGGAGGCGTGGCAGGTGGATCTGGAGCAGCAAACCGAGGATCACATCTCGCAATGAGCACAGGAAACAGAGAGAGAACAACTGTAGACCATGAGGCTTGCCAAACTCTCTAAGCCCTGCCTCCAGTGACACACTTCCTCCAGCACGGCCACACACCCCAAGACCCCCAAAAACAACGCCACCAACTGGAAACAAACGTCTGAATACCTAGAGCCTATGGGGGACACTCATCCAAACCACCACATTGACCCTGTCTCAAATAAGACCAAAAAAAAAAAAAAAAAAAAAAAAAAAAATTCTAGAGGCTTTGGCACATGCCATAATGAAGGAGAATTTAACAGAACTCCCTACCTCTTTATCTGATTGGTGAAAACAGATAAAGATAGCAAGAGTCCATAAAAAGGATATAGATAAATTTAAAAAGGATATAGATAAATTTAAAAGTCTAAGAACCCCATAGCAACAAGTTTAATGTATTTGAAATATTTATAAAATGTTCTGGGGCTTGGAGAGATGGCTCAGTGGTTAAGAGCACCTACTGCTCTTGCCGAGGACCCAGGTTCTATTCCCAGCACCCACATGGCGGCTAAGAACCGTTTTTAACTCCAGTTCCGGGGAACCTGACACCCTCTTCTGACCTTTGCAGCACTGCACGACTCGGGTGCACCTACCTACAGGCAGATAGTACACTCATACACATTTTAAAAAAAGTTCTACATTAAAAATTTTTTTTAATTTTTAGTTATTATTTTTATGTGTATGAGTGTACTGTCTGCATGTAGGTTGGTGCACCCGTGTTGTGCAATGACTCGAAGGTCAGAAGTGGGCGTCAGACTCCCCTGGAACTGGAGTTAAAGATGGTTCTTAGCCACCAGGTGGGTGCTGGGAATCAAACCTGGGTCCTCTGCAAGAGCAGTAGGTGATCTTAACCACTGAGCCATCTCTCCAGCCCCTAGATATATATTCTTACACACACACACACACACACACACACACACACACACACACGTATCTAACTTACCCAGAGGGGCAGGAAGTGAAGCTTGGGTTTCTGTTCATTCTGTTGAACAGCATTGCCAACCAAAACAGTTCACATCATGGTGCTCATTTCTAAGATGTGGTGATGGGGAAATGGTAGCCATTGAAGAAAGGTAACACTACTACCTTAAAGCAGAACTAATGGCATATATTGGTTATTATTTCAAACTAAGCAACTCCTGTAAGCCCAGTACTTGAGGCAAGAGGATAAGGAGTTAAAGACCATTCATCCTCACCTATACAGGGAATTTGAAATTTGAGGTCAGCCTAGGATGCCTAAAGTAGAATCAAATAGGAATATAGGATATGAAATGGAATCACTGAAATTAACAAAAGTAAAACAAACAAATGGGAGTTTAGTTAACCTTGCCTGGAAGTGGGATGATCCACCATCTTGGTTTGGCCAGGGCTACAGAGTTCCCTGGGATTGATGACCTTTTGTGTGCCAGGAAGTCCTGGGGAAAGTTAGATTGGTCACCCTGTCAGGTAGACAGGAAATCTTTCAGAAGACATTAGGAAGAAATAAAACTTGGGAATTTCTTGAAAAGTTATGAAAGCTAGAAGTAAAACTGTCAACAATTACATAACAGGAGATGCAGGGGAAGAAATATTTTAAGAAATAATAGTGAGTAATTTCACATAATTAAAAAAGCTGAAAGATCTGAGAGCAGAATGGCTCTAAACTGCCAAATAAGATGACATGTTTATTTCATTCATCAAAGACAGAAGGAAAATCATAAAAGCATCCTCAGGGAGAACATAATACCTACAAAAGAGCAAATATCACATTAGCAGCAACCTTCTCAGAAATAACAGTGGATACAGGAAAGCCAGGGACTGCATTTTTGGGGGGGGGGACTTTTTGAGACAGGGTCTCCCTGTAGCTCTGGCTGTCCTGGAACTCACCCCGTAGACCAGGCTGGCCTTGAACTCACAGAGATCCACCTGCCTCTGCCTCCCAAGTGCTAGGATTAAAGGTGCGCACCTGGCCTCAGGGACTGCAAGATGACTCAGTGGTTAAGAGCACTTGCAGAGGACCCACATTTGGTTCCAAGCACCCACATGGCCGCTAACAACTGTCTGAAACTCTAGTTTCAGAGGATCTGATGCCTTTTCTAACCTCTGTGGGCACTGCACAACATAGGTGCATTTACATACATGCTGGCCTTGAAGTCACAAAAATTCGCCTGCCTCTGCCTCCCGAGTGCTAGGATAGTCAGTACTCTTAATGGCTGAGCCATCTCTCCAGCCCCTGTATACCTATTTTATATACCTATATAATTGGGGTTGCATTAAAATTTCTCAAGCTAAAAGGAATTGCATGCTTTAAAAAAAAAAGTTTAGGGGCTGGAGAGATGACTCAGCAGTTAAGAGTACCAACTGCTCTTGCAGAGGACCCAGTTCGATTTCCAGCACCCACATGGTGGCTAAGAACCATTTTTAACTCCAGTTCCAGGGGAATCCGATGCCCTCTTCTGACCTCCGAAGCATTGCGTGACACGGGTGCACCAACCTAAATGCAGACAGTAAACTCATACACATAAAAAAATAAAAAAAATTTTTTTAAACTTTAAAAAACCATTTTCTTAAGATGGGCATGGGAGCACTTACCTTTAATCCCAACACCTGAGAGGCAGAGGCAGGCAGAGGCCAGCCTGGTCTGCACTGACTTCCAGGCCATCTGGGACTACAGGGAGACCTGTCTCAAAAAGACCAAAAAATAAAATAAAATAACCCTTTTAAAAGAAGAAATTGGTGTTAAATTGTTAGAGCAGCAATGAAAAGGTAACACACTGAGAGTTGCTTTTAGGATCTGCTCTTGCAAGGGCAGTCAGTCCTCTGCGGCTGGGCACTGCTGTTCCCAGGTGGGAACGGTATACACTAAGGGCCAAAGGTGAAGACTGTGGCGCTGCCAGGCCACAGAGTCTGGGCTGCTTTGTCGTTCAGCATTTTCTCCTCTTACTCTGTTGGGATGGGACAAGAAATCTTTTCTCTAGATCCCCTGGGGTGCAAAGGGTCATGGGTTGGCTCCCCTTTCAGCAGGACCTGGGGTGCAGACCTCCAAGCCCCCCACATGGTGTGAAAAGCCTCTCCTTCTGGTTTTCTCCCCTGAGCACTTTCTGTGATTTGACTTTTACCCTCTTTCACCCAGGAGCCTGTCAAAGCCCAAAGTTCAAGTTTGTCTGGAATGTGCCATCTCAGGGTCCCATATGTCTCTCCAAGCTTTCAATTTCTTCAGCTTTTGTGTTCCGTTTGTTGCTTTCAAAATTGTTCAGACTGTTTCTTTTAGCCAATATTTGTTATTTCCAGCAAGGTAGTTGCTCAGATTGCAGGACGCTTGTTAAAATTTTACATTCTGAATCTGTCAGGTCCACATCCTGAACTTTTGGCTAGCCTGACTGCTCTCTAGTTTCTGGAAGCTTCCAAGCGTAATGCTCTGGGTTAGGAGTCTTCAGTTGTTTAATCATATTTGCAATGGATTTTTGTCAGGCTTCTTTCCTCCCAGAGTGTCTACGGTTCTTTCTCAGATACCTGGCAGTACATCAACCCAACACCAACTTAAAATCATTTCTGTGCTTGAGGTTTTTCACGTTGCCCAGGTATTAGGAGTTGGACTACAAACTTGCTTGAGGTCTAACGTGGTTAAAGATTATCAAGGGGAGGATTTTTCTCTTCTCCTCACTCATTTCCAATGTTGACATGGACAAACGTCCTTGCTGTTCCTTCTGACCTGTCCCCTCTCCACCTAAAGGCAGTGCTTGTACTTCCTGCTCCCTGTAGATGACAGCAACTTTGCTGAAGATACGCCCTTTAGCATTTAACTTTGTACAAAGTTCTCTCTCTTTTATAAGATTTACTTTTTATTTTATGTGTATAAGTATTTGCTTGCCTGTACATATGTGCACCATGTGTGTAGTATCCCTGGAGGCCAGAAGAGGGTGTTGGAACCCTTGGAACTGTAGTCACAGACAGTTGTGAGCCCACCATGTGGGTTCTGTGAATAGAACCTATGTCCTCTGCAAGAGCAGTCAGTGCTCTTAACTGCTGAGCCATCTCTCCAGCCCTGCGTAAAGTTCTCTTTTATTTATTTATTTATTTCTGTATGTGTATGAATGTACTGTCTGCATGCAAGTTTGTGCACCTGTGTAGTGCAATGCCGCAGGGGTCAGAAGAGGGTGTCGGATTCTCCTGGAACTGGAGTTCTCCTGGAATTGGAGTTTCAGATGGTTCTCGGCCGCCATGTGGGTGCTGGGGATCGAACCCGGGTCCTCTGTAAGAGCGGTCAGCGCTCCTAACCGCTAGGCCATCTCTTCAGCCCCACAAAGTTCTCTTATGAGACATCATGACTTGTGTGGTCAACCTTGAAGCCTGTCAGAGACAGGTCAGTGCTCAGAGGGTCCTGGCTTCTAGGGCTTTCTTGGTTCTCTGGATTCTTGCTTCTGTTTTGGATTCTGAGGAATGTTTTTACTTTCTGTCAACTCAATGATGAATTGAAAAATAAAATTAAACTGGTGTTGAAAGTTGTCATATAACAGACTTTTTGACTTTGGCATACCCCAATGCTAGAAATTCATCATTGTAAGGTGCCAGCTGTCTTCAGGAGTTCAAGGAGGTAAGGAGCTGTACTTTTGCTTCTCCAAGTATCATGACCTCTGGGAATCACCCCCTGACCCCACAGGTATGATTAGATTCCATTCTGCTATCCCTTTCTACCTTCCATGCTAATTCTTCCAAACTCCATACTTAATTCTCCTTTAGAAAATGTCTAGGGGCTGGAGAGATGTCCTAGCTGTTAGGAGCACTGAATGGTTTTGCAGAGGACCCGGGTTCAATCCCCAGCACCCACATGGCGGCTGAGAACTGTCTTTAACTCCAGTCCCAGGGGAATCCAATGCCCTCTTCTGACCTCAGTGGAATTGCACGACACAGTTGCACAGACCTACATGCAGACAGTACATTCGTACACATAAAAAATAAATTAAAAAAATTAAAAAGTCTAGATTGCTAATCCATTCTTCTCTATAAATGTTTCTTGTGAAAGAAGACAAAAGGAGGCCTGGGGATGCATCTTGGTGGGTAAAGTGCTTGCCTAAGATATGTAAAGCCCAGAATTTGCTCCCCAGCACTGTATAAACTAGGTGTGTTGTACATGCTTCTAATCTGAGCCCTCAAACACTTGAGAAGTAGAGGCAGGAAGATCAGAAGTTCAAGACTTTTTTCAGCTACAGAAGCATTCCAGGCCTCTCTAGTGATTCATGAGACTCTTTCTCAAAAAGTAAAAGACAGCTGAGTGTGATGAAGCATACCTTTAATCCCAGCCCTTAGGAGGCAGAGGTGGGTGGGTTCTGTGAAATCAAGGCCAGCATGGTCTACAGAGCAAGTTCCAGTCTAGCTGCAGCTACAGGGAGACCCTGTCTCAAAAAAACCAAAACAGACAAAAAACAAAGTAACAACCCCCCCCCCAAAAGGACCAAATGGCAAGGATGTGCTTTTAAACTACTATTTTTTTTTGTCTTGAAGTTTATAAAGTTTAAAAAGTATTTTAGCCAGCCATGGAGGCGCATGCTGTTAATCCCAGCACTTGGATCTCTGTGAGTTCAAGTCCAGCCTGGTCTATATAGCAAGCTCCAGGCCAGTTGGGGGCTACAGGGAGACCCTGTCTCAAAAAGACCAAAAAAAAAGTATTTAATTTTTATTTTTTATTTTATGTGTATGAGTGTATTGCCTGCCCTGTATGTCAGTGCACTCATGCAATGCCTGTTGAAGTCAAATTCCCCTGGAACCGGTGTTATAGGTGGTTATTAACCACCATGTGGGAGCTTGGAATTGAACCCAGGTTCTCTGCAAGAGCAGGCAGTGCTCTTAACCACTGATCCAAGTCTCTAGCCCCATAACTATTATTTCTTTATGTGCTTATTTATTTGTGATCCTAGGGAATAAACAAAAGGCCTCTTACATGCTTGACAACTACTCTACCACTGTTTATCCCTAGCTCTAACAAATACTTTTTACAAGTTTATGTTGCTCTGTAGTTTCTTCCTCTTAGAAGCAAGATGAAACAAATTTTAACTCTTGAACTCTTTAAGGTGCTCTTGGCAGCTAATTTTTATCAAGGTTGGTCTTCTACACTCAGATAAATACTTAATAGTTCCAATAGAGGGTTAGGTCCAAACAAGTGGAACAAGACCCTCTATTTCAAAACTTAGTAACAGTTTAAAAAAGATAACTAAGAACATAATAAAATAACATGGACTTTTCATCCCTAAATAAGAAAATGACTAAAGTCTGGATTATCCATGCTTAGCAAATGGGTACACTCCAACCTTGAGGTTGTTCTGACAAGTAACTCTACCCTCATTTCCCGCGCCGCAAGGACTTTTGCACAGCATACCACCACACTGCTTTTTGTTTCTTTGGTTTATCTATCAGACAGGGTTTGATGTAGTCTAGATTGGCTTTGAACTTGATATGTGGCTGAGGCTGGCCTTGAAGTGCTGAGCCCCTCATTTCCACCTCCGGAGTGCCAGGATAACTAGTGAGCATTGGCACACCTAGAACACTTCTCTTTTACCCCAACAACTGCAGAATCCAGTTGCATCTTGAAGACATGACTGCACTGAACGGAATGTCACACCAAGTCATTTTACAACTGGGAATTCCCTGAATTTGCAGCTTCTCTGGTGTTACCTGGCATTATCTTCTGTTTCCATTCTGTGATAACTGTGAACCTGCTGCTGTGCCCAGGGTGCCTTGGTGCTTAGCTTAGGAATCACATCTTTCACTCTTTGCCTCCTTCATCTCCTATTCCACCCTTCTGGACAAGGCTGTGTAGCAACCTCTATCCATTTCCACCTCAACATGATTTCTACCCTCAGCACATATTCTCATGAAAAGTTTCTAGGAAACACATTTCACTAACTAGAAAGGACACTCCTAGACCCCTGTCTTAACTAATAACCTTGGGTCCACAGTTGAGACTTCTGTCTGCCACCTCCTTATCATGCTTTTCTTGTACAAACTTGGCTTTCAAGCCTTATCTTTGTTTCCTTTTTACATCAAAACTGGTGTGTCTTATTCAACTTTACATGCCCAGGAGATTAAACGGCCGAAACATAAAATTAAGAAGGCAGTAGGAGCCAAAGGAGAATTCTGGAAGAAAATTTTTAGAAACATGAAATATATATATCTGGGAGCAATAGATTATCTTTCTGATGCACAAGAAAGGCTGACTGTAAAGCTGAGCTGGGCCATCAACATGTAACCATATTACCTTATTTTTCTTTATGGCACAAATAACACCATTCTAAGCCTCTGGTTTATTAAGCTGCAAAGTGTTTACCTTTCATTATGCCAAACTAGCCAAATAGCAAGAGACTTCTATTGCTTCCCACCCTATTACCATCCTGCAGGGTTCAGATAACCTCTGGACCTTGGGGGTGAGTACCTTGGACCAAATCTCCTTTAGTTAAGGAACCTTAATCCTCCCAGGGCTCACAACAAGGTGAAATCCATTTTCTTTTCCTGCCAAAACTAGACTCGAACTCTAAGTTGGCTTAGCAATTCTTCCAACAATGTAGACAAATGTTTATGTAATCACAGAGAGCAGAGGGAGAGAGCTTCATTTCAGAATAAAACTGAATTTACCTTTGTAAACAAAAATAGCATCCCCTTCTCAATGGAGAGCCATTTACCCTCAAAATGAAAATCCAAATGTCTTCAAAATAAAACAGTTTGGCAACTTTCCCCACTGCTGTTAGCCTCCACATCTTCAGAAATGTTGGATTCTCAGTCTAATAGTTTTGCAAACCACCTGAGCTAGTTTGATAAATCTTCCAAAGATGAAGTACCATAGATGGTGTAGCATGAACAACAGACGTAGTTCCTCACCCTTAAAGACGCACCTGGGTGTGGTGACGCATGCCTTTAATCCTAGCACTCAGGAGGCAGAGGCGGGCAGATCTTTGTGAGTTCAAGGCCAGCCTGGTCTACAGAGTGAGTTCCAGAACAGCTGGGGCTACAGGGAGACCCTGTCTCGAAAAGACAAAAAAAAAAAAGACACTTGGAGCTCAAGATCAAGGTACTTGGAGACCCAGCGCCCAGTTTCTTGTCAGGCTTCTGGATCACACCCTCCTTCTTGTCTCCTTGTGGACTTCCTTTTTCCGGTACTTGCATTCTCATCTCCACCTCTGGCACCTGTCAGCTTGAATTGGGACCTGGTATATTTGCCTTGTTTTAATTTAATTACCCCAGTAAAAAATTTTTATCTCTAAGTACATTAGAACTTTAACATGTGAGTTTTGGGAGCCAGGAAGTAGCTCAATTGGTAGAGTGCTTGGTTAGCATGCAATAAGCCTCAAGTTCAATCCCCAGCCCTGGGTAAACAAGGCATGGTCAAGGCACACATGTGTAATCCTAGCACTCAGGAAGTGGAGACATGTGGCACCCAATATCTCATTTGGCTGGAGCATTAAGGGAGATGGCATTTGCACCAATAACATGCAAAGGCCAGGGATGCATGCTGGCCCCTGCTTGCCAGTTGATAAAATGAGCCCTACAGCTCTCTTTGGAAAAGGGTGTCACATTCCTGCATTAGCTAAAGCTCACATCTTGGTTTTGAGAACCAACTGGAGCCCCTGGTGGCTCATGTAAACCCCACCCCCATTCTTTCCAGAAGCCTGCCAAATGCCAGTATATAAAATACCAAACTCCGGCAAATAAACAAGTTTTGGTCTGGGCCAACTCCCAGGTCTTTTGACCTGCTGGGTTTACCTGCCTTTTCTTCCCCTCCCTTCCTTGTGGCTCTGCACGTTGTGAAATGGCTTTATGCACACCGAGAGGCTGGTGGACACTGGGAACCCTGACCCGCATGTGTGGATATTGGGGAATCCCTCTGCCCCACGGAGACAGAAAGACTGGAAGAGTAAAAGCCTCAGCTGGTGATAATGACCTCTGCTGATTCTGAGTGTTTAGCTGACACCATCACCGCAGGGGAAAAAATAAAATGAAAAATAAATAAAAAAAAGAAAAAAAGAAAAGCCTCAGCAAAATAGCTAACTAGCTAAATAGTGAGTTGGAGATCTGGGGTACACAAGACCCTGTCTCAAAAAAAATGTGAATTTGGGAGAGAAAATGCAAGCTGTATGACCAGCTAAATCAAAAGAAAATAAAACAAAACCCCCCTCCACCTTGGCATCTTTAGATTTGAATTTAAACATCTCTAAAATTTCTATAATGAATTCTCTTTGGTTGTAGTGCTAGGGCTAGAACATAGGACCTTGTACATGGTAGATGAAAAGCCTAGCACTGAGCTATGCCCAGCCCTAAAATCAGGTCTCCTGAAAACCATTTTACTGAAATCTTACAGACATTAGATGTACCCAAGTGACATCAATTTAAAAGCCCATCAGACTCAGGCATTTGCAGAGCCCCAGGGAAGAAACACTGAAGCTTGGGGACTTGTCAAGGGAAAGGAGACAAGCGTTCTATCACTAGGAGCTGTAGAGATGGCTCGGTGGTTAAGCGCACTGGCTGCTCTTGCAGAAGACCCAGATTCAGTTCCCACCACCCACATGGTGGTTAACAACAATCCATAAATTAAGTTCCAGGGGATCTCACATCCTCTTCTGACCTCCATGGGCATTGCATGACACATATGCACTTACATACATGCAGGCAATACATTCACATAAATAAAAATAACTAAAATATTTTCTTAAAAAAAAAGTTCTAATTACAAAAGTTCCTTTTTACAATTTAATAATTCAGAGCCACCTTTACATTATTAGTTTAGCCTCCCAGGGAACCTTATACAGATGACTTGGTGATAAAAAGCAGACGAAGGAAATGCAGCCACTGGAAAGAGATCCATCCTATAGGAGGTTGACATGTGTGCTGGATAGCTTTAGTGTCAACTTAACACACCTGGGTTAAGGGAGCCTCAATTGGGGAATTGGCTCCATTGGATTGGCCTGTGGCCATGTCTGTGGAATATTGTCTTGATTGTCAGGCAATGTGGGAGGGCCCAGCCCACAATGAGTAGTGCCACCCTGGGCAGGTTGTTGTGTACCGTATAAGAAGGTGGGCTGGGCATGAGCCAGGGGAGCAAGTCAGTGAACAGCATTACTCCATGGCTCGTGCTTCAGCTCCTGCCTCCAGGTTCCTGCCCTGAGTTCCTGTCTTGGGCTCCCTAAGTGATGAACTGTGACCCGGGAGATGTAAGCTGAATAAACCCTTTCCTCCCCAAGTTGGTATCGGTCAGAGTGTTTTGTCACAGCAATGGAAGACAAACATGCTTTCACTCAGAGGGGTATGGGTGTGGTTCAGACATGTTCTGTCCCCATTCAACTTGTACTGAAGGTTGGTCCTGAATGTCACAGTGCTGAGAGGTGTTGGGGTCTTTAAGAAAGCTTCCTTAGTGGGAGTAAATTCTCCCCCAGTCTTGTGGGAGTGGATGGGTTATTCTGAGGGTGGGTTGATAAGTGAGTCTGTACGCCCCTCAGTCTCTCTTCCATTGATGTTCTTCCACCCACATCCAATTCTCTTTCCTTTTTTTCTGTTCTGCCATGAGTTGAACTGCCTTGTATCCCTCTCTAGGACAGGCTGCTGCCACCCTGGTAGACCTCCAGAACTGTGAGCTAAAAAAGCCCCAAGTACTCAGCCTCAAGGACAATTGTCACATGACTATAAATAACTACATACATATAAGTATATATTTGTGACTCTGAGTCACCTTTGAGGAGCGGAAGGATGGGATTTGAGGTGTATTTCACTGTGCAGAGATGTGGTACGAGATTCTCCCAGGCCTAGGCATCATGGGCGTGTGCCTGATGATCCCTGGAGTGGCCACTGCGTACATCCACCGGTTCACTAACAGGGGCAAGGAAAAGAGAGTTGCTCATTTCCGTTATCAATGAGCTTTGATGAAACGAGATTGGCGTGTCTCTGGAGTCAATTGCTACGATGTGACCATGGGCGTGGAGAACATTGATTAAGAAAGGATTTTCCTGACTCATGAGGAAAATAGGAAAATAACTCAGCATGCTCATCTATTCCGACTAGAAGGCTATGCAGTATATAACAAATAGCATGCAATATGTTACAGAACACTTAATAGAAAATAAGTATATATTTGTGTTCTTGATTTTTATTAGCTTGTGCATGAGGACCCTCATCTACTCTGAATATGTTAAATTGTTAGTCTATACCAGAAACTCACAAAGCCATGTGATCCAGCAAGACTTTCTTTTTAAGGCCTTGATGCCTCATAATTATGCCTTCAATTTATAACATTTGTAGAAGACACATGAGTCTAGAGGTAACAAATGAGTTACAGGTGCTGGATCCTCAGTCTCTAGCAGTAGTAATTTGGTCCTTTTAACAATGATCTGAAATGGAAGTTTGAATAATCAGCACAATTTCCTCGGTGGCGAATAACAACAGCAGTATGAAGCTCTCCCGCTCTCAAGCTCCTGAAACAGTGTTCACTTGGGAAGCCATGGGGGAAAATCAAGTTGTTCGAAAACAAATAACTTGCATCAAGATTGTGTGTTAGAAATCAGGAGAGACGTGATAAAGATGAAACTCTGATACTCACTGGACACATGGCCAATTAATATTCAAATTACAAACTTCAGGGATACAGTTGAGAGTATTCCTCCTAATTAAAAAAAAAAAAATCTTGCCAGGCATGATGGCACATGGCTTTGATCCCAGCACTGGGGAGGCAGAGGTAGGCAGATCTCTATGAGTTCAAGGCCAGCCTGGTCTAGAGTGAGCTCCAGGCCAGCTGGGACTAAAGGGAGACTGTCTCAAAAATACCAAAAAAAAAAAAAATCTTAAATTTTATGTATATGAGTATGTGTGTAAGTGCACCTATGTCATGCAATGCATGTTTAGCTGCTATGTGGGTGCTGGGAACCAAACCTGAGTCCTCTGCAAGAGCAGGCAGTGAGTGCTCTTAACCACTGACCCAGTTCTCCAGCCCCCAAGTGTTTTTGTTATTTGTGACAGGGTCTCCACGTAGTCACATCTGGTCTGTAACTCACTATGTAGATCAGGCTGGCTTTGATCTTATAGGTATCCTTCTGCCTCTGAGAGCTGGGACTAAAGGTGTGCAGCAAATTTCCTTTCTTTCTTCTGGTCTTTTTGAGATGGGGACTCTGTGCTGGACAGCTCTAGTGTCAACTCAACACACCTGGCTGAGGGACTCGAAGGAGGACTGGCTCCACTGGGCTGGCCTGTGGCCACATCTGTGGAGTTATGTGGGAGGGCCCAGTCCATTGTGGGCGGTGGCACCCCTGGGTAGGTTGTCCTCTATTGTGTAAGAAAGCAGGTTGAGCATGGGCCACGGGGGCAAACCAGTATGCAGCATTTCTCTATGGCCTGTGCTTCAGCTACTGCATCCAGGTTCCTGTCTTATGTTCCAACCTTGGGCTCCCTAAGTGAACTGTGATCCGGGAGATGTGAATCAAATAAACTCTTTCCTCCCCAAGTTGGCATTGGTCAGAGTGTTTTGCCATGGCAATTGAAAAGAAACCAGAACAGTCTCCCTGTAGCCCCAGCTGGTCTGGAACTTGGTATGTAGACCAGGCTGACCCCAATGTCACAGACATCCACCGTCCCCTGCCCCTGCTCCTGCCTCTGCCTCTGCCTCCGCCTCCCAAGTCCTGGGACTAAAGGCGCCACCACACCTGCCGAAAACTTTTTCATTGTATACATTTACTTGCTTGCATGTTCTTGGGTGCATGCATGGCATGGCACTCACGTGGGGGTCGGAACAACTCGAAGGAGCTGGTTCTCCTCTCCTACCACAGGGATTCTGGAGACTTAACTTGTCTGTCTTGGTGACAAGTCATCTTACCAGCCTCAGTCTTGTCTTTGAGGAACTGCCATACTGTTTTCCAGTCACTTTTTTTGGAGGGGGGGTATTTTTGAGACAGGGTCTCCCTTTAAGTCCCAGCTGGCCTGGAGCTCACTCTATAGACCAGGCTGGCCTTGAACTCACAGAGATCTGTCTGCCTCTGCCTCCTGAGTGCTAGGATTAAAGGTGTGCGCCACCATGCCCAGCCTCCAGTCACCTTTTTTTTTTTCTCCAGTCACCTTTTAATCATGCCTATTGCCTATAAAATATGCTGTTGGTTTGTGTTCCTTAACCTACTCAGCTGTTTCAGGATGTCTGCTTTTGTAGGAGTTCCTTTTTCTAGTTGAGAATTATTAGCTCTGACTTAAATAATACTTCAGATTTTTTATGTCAGTTAATAAATTAGCAAAATACATATTTATCATGCCTTTTGAGAGCTGGTTAAAAGTTGTTTCTTGCTTTGTGCTATCTCACCTCAACTCCTCCAATCAGGGAGATACCCTATGCATCTAGCACAGTTTGTGCATTCCAGTGTGTTGGCCAAGTTTAATCTTCAACTAAAGTGACAGTTAAAATGATCTTTCTTGTTTGCACTAGCCAGATTCCAAGTACGTAATAGTCACACGGGACTGGTGCTACTGAATTATGTAGGACATATGTAGAACATCTTAATGATTCCAGAACATTCTATAGCATGTACTCCAAACTTCTTGACTCTGACCTCTTGGCTAAACTGCATTCTGAATTATTCTCAGAAGTGACATAGTTCTAGGGGATGGACAATGATAACCCTGTTCACCAGAGAATGCCACGAACTCTAGGGCAGCTTGAAGTTCCAGTAGCTGCTGTAGTCCAGACTACCCTTTCCCTTATCAATCTTTTCAGGATATGAATTAGTAGTCTTCAGTTTTTCAGTGATGGTCTATCTAATCCAAGGTGGGACATTAAATTCCTTTCTTCTTTTACGAATTTAGATCTGGGAAGGGGCGGTTTAGAGCCATGTCCTCTAAGTGTCTAGGATTATAAAACCAGGAATTTTATATTTCATTATTTAGAATAGTTGAAAAGAATGGAAAGCAAAACAGCTAAGCAGAGATGGCTGTATTTGGATTTGGTTTTGGTCAACTTGCCACAAACCAGAATCACCTGGGAAGAGGGAACTACAATTAAATTGGCCTTTTGCATGTTTGAGGGGCATTTCCTTGATTCTTAATTGAAGCCAGCCCAGCATGCTGTGGGCGGCGCCATCCCTAAGTGGGGTGGGCCTGCGCTATGTAAGAAAGGTAGTTGAGCAAGTCAGAGGAACCACGGTCAGCAAGGAAAATGCAGTGTCTGCCTCCAGGTTCCTGCCTTCCTTCAAAGGACTGTGCCATGGAAGTGTAAGGTGAACTAAACCTTCCATCAAAGGACTGTGCCATGGGAGTGTAAGGTGAACTAAACCTTTCCTCCCCAAGTTATTTTTGGTAGTTATTGTATCACGACAATAAAGCAAACTTAGGCTTTTTGGGTTTTCTGTATTTTGGTTCTTTTCCCTCCCTTAGGCTTAGCCCCATTTTTTTGACTTGGGTTTTGTGGAGGGGTGGGGGGGAAATCCCTGCATCTTAGCAGGGAATTCTTTTATGTTTATGTTAATTCAGATTGGTTTGTTATATTGGGAGTCATAATCAAACTTACAACATTTTATATATATATATAATATATAGAAATGAGTGCTGAGGTATTTGGAGCTGCAATAGACCTTGATAGCACTTTGGACACCTGGATCATGGATCCAATTTTTCCCTCTTGCTTTTTTGCCTCATTTTCAAGAGCACATTGAGCTGCCCTCTGCTCCTTCATCCCGCCTTCCTCTTGTAAAGTATGTTCTCTCTGCTCTCTTTCTGGCTGTGGAGAATCTTTCTTAAACTCGATCACACAACAGGCTGATTTGGCTTAGTAATTTGTATTGCATTTTAAGCACTCAGCCTGAGTAATTCAGTCATACTTGTCCTATATGTGACTGAGTGACTGTGGCCCAAGTGGTGAACTCTGTGGAACTGAATGTGGGCCTTCTTCAAGTAGCACTGAATGTGCTACTTTGGATGGAGTGATTAGACCTCTTGAAGGATCAAACCTGAAAAAAAAACTAAAGCAAACAAGCATTAGCAACAGCTAGATGAGGGATGAAGTGTGTAGTCTCTCAGGCAGGTAAGTGGGACCTTACCTTGTCCAGAGGGCTGCGGTGGAAGACCGGAATGTACTAAGTACGGGCAAGAGATTTGTCTAAAAAAGATCTTTCTGGCCCTTGTTGAGAATGGCAAGCTCCTTGGGAACAGTTAGCAGGCTCCTGCAAGGTGTGTTGACAAAGAATCACCACGTGTTAGGCCTGTGAGCCCAGGAAGGCAGCAAACAAGCTTTTGATGATTATCTTTTGCCTTCTAAATAGCCAGCATCAATGCAAAGAGATGACTAACATATTTAAAAGACCCTAAAATGTCAGCAAGGAAATCACTATGTTTCACAGGGCTCTGAACTCAGCTCCTATGAAATATTTTGATTTGAAGCACTCCATTATTTTCTTGTCTTTTGCATGAATTTGTAAATTGTGTGGGTTCAGTGAGAATGCCCCCCCATGTTCGATTTCAGTAAACATTTTAAAACTGATATAGGTTATTAACACATCGCAAAATGAGCACAAAGGTGTTTCGCCAGTAGCACGTCTTAATCCTAAAATCTATTGCACCCATCCTCTGCTCCAAACAATCTGGGGCAAATTCCTACCCTGTTCCCTAAAACAGGGGTTCCGTTTCCATGATGCAAACTGAGCATTCTGGGTCCTTCCCCCCTAGGAGATGCTGCGTCGGGCCGTACTAGAGCTGATTTGTGCAGACTGCATGCCTTACACGGCTGCTACACACGAACCTCCCCAGCCACCTGCCCCGGAGCTTCGAAATCTTGCTCCCCACGCCGCCAGGACACAAAGTGACTAGGAACTCTTCTTCGCCTTTAGGTCGATGCCCACCAAAGTTCTGAGAACAATTCAGCTCAGCTTCTCGTGCCGACACCATGGCATAGGGAAACAAGGCAATGGGGACATTGCCGGTTCCTTCGTTGGGTCTCTTGAGTTCACGGCATTTGGGTCTCGTCTCCCCACCTCTCCCTTTCCCGAGACCCGTGCATTCGTCAGGCGGCGCCGCAGCGCTTGCTCGCTCGCTCGCTCTCGTGAGAGGGGACGCGGGCTACACAGCAAGGCTGTGCTCCCGCCGCACCGAATCTAGCTAGCGCCTCTCTAGCTAGCGTTATCTCGATGGTCTCCGCGCGGCTGCGGGCCTCACACAGCCAGGTCGCCAGGGGGCGCTCTAGGCAGCGCCGTTTCTATGGTCTCTGCACGACAGCGGGCCTCTCACAGTCGCCTCTCCAGGGGGCGCTCTGGCCCGCCCCATCTCGATGGTCTCCGCGCTGCCGCGGGCCTCGCACGGCCTGGTCGCCAGGGGGCGCGCTGCCCGGCGCCGCCGTCTCAGAGTGCGCGGCGCGACCGCGTCCGCCATATTGGATGCCGCAGCCGCTGCGGCCAGCGCTTCCTCCTGTGTCTTCGCGGTGCTGCAGCTTCCCGCGACTCTGGCGGCAGGGAGGTGACACTAGAGCCGGTGGGAGGAAGAGGAAGAAGACAACTGGGGAGGAGAGTGTAAGGACTCGGGCTTGAGTGAGGAGCCCGAGTAGGGCGGAGAAGAGAAGGCGCCGCGCCAGCCCCTCCCCCGCCGCCGACCCGCCCCGGTCGCCTCAGACCCCGCTCGGCGCTCTGCCCGCCCAGCGGCCATGCCGGGGCCTCGCGGGCGCTGAGGGAACGTCGCCCGCCCGCCCCCCGGCCCCCGCCCCTACGGCCTCCTCGCCCGACGCCAGCCCGACACCGTCCGCGGCCCGCTTTCCCCTGCCGTGGTCCCGTGGCTCCGCGCAGACAACATGGAGGCCGTGAAGACCTTCAACAGCGAGGTGGGTCCCGCGCGCGGCCTCCCGCCAGGCCCGGCCCTGAGCTTGCGCGCCCTGTGTGCTCGCGGGTCGCCTGCTTCCCCGGGTGGGGCGGCGCGGCCCGGCCTCTGTGGGGGAGGGAGGGGAAAGGCCAGCGCCCCGCGCCCCTCCCCGGGCCGGGGGAGGGCGGAGGGAGCTGCGCGGCCCGCCCGGCCTCCCCCGCGGGGTTCCCGGGTGGGTTCCGCTGAGGCCTGGCCCGCCCACCCGCGTCCCGGGCCCTGCAGGGTCTGGGGTGTCGCAGGACAGCACTCTGCAGAGCCTCCTGGGTATGCATAGGAGGCAGACACGAGCGTGGGGGCCTGGTGCGGGGAGGATCCTTGGTCACGTTACAAGTAGTGTTTATTATTGAGGTTCTGTTGACTAGGTAACTCGCCAGCCAGGGACTTAGCTAATTGGATGGTTGATAGGGAGGCAACATTATTCTGTGATTTTTCTTCCTTTTTTTTTTTTTTTTCCTCCTTCAGATACCCCCCCCCCCCCACACACACACTACCTATCGCGGAGAAAGACTCTTACGATAGGGAGGGATTGAGCACCCAGGGAGGGAAGAAGCCGGGAGAATGGTTTCCCCACGGGCTCATTCACGTGTCAAGTCTAAATGAGATTTTTTTTTTTTTTCAAAAGGCAGGTGTCCGGTTTTCACTGTTAGAAGAATTTACTGATCTGATTGGAGGATAGGTTTCAAAAATATTTCTAAGGTTTAATTAGAGCTTAACGCAAACAGTAAATACAGCAAATACATAACCGGCTCAGCCAGCATATACCCTTGTCTTGTACCCCTTGAAAAATCTTTAAGTGTGTTAACTAAATTAAATTAGCTCAGTTCTCACGAACTTTTGATTGGAAAGTGCATATGCTTTACTCAGTAATATGACTTAATGCTTTAAGTATATGAGTTCTTAAAAACCGAAAATTGATGGATGTCCACTTAGGATACTGCTTTTAAATGCTTTTTTTATACTTAATTTTTTTTTCTATTTAAGCTAGCATTTGGGAAACGTAGCAAAGAGGTTAAAAGTTAGATAACATTCATGTTGCTTAAACTCCATATTACATTAAGTAGTGACACATAACAGCCTTTTTTTCTGAAGGACTTTCTTTTTTTAGTATTAGATGTTATGTATTAAAAGAACTTTTTGGTAATTGGAGCAGTACATTTAGAAATCTCTTAAATTGATAACTGCTACTTTGGACAGATACCTTTAAAAAAAAAAGATTTGGTTCTCCCACCTAGTACTCTGTAGTAATTAAAGTATGGAATAAAAGTATTTAGTGATGCTATAATTATATTTATTGTTAATATTTCTTTCACTGTACACAGGGGGAATAGCCACCTTGCCCTTTTATTTGCTACATACAGCACTGCAGCACTAATGTCTTAAGCTCTCTAACTCCTTTCTCTTCCAAACCAGTTACTAGATTTAACCACCTGCCTTTATGATGCATGTCCATCTTTGTTTAGGGGATCTGTAATGTTTTCCTCCCAAACCCTCTGGAGTTTTTTGTTTTTTTTTTTGGTGAGCTCTAGAGTGGTGATGTAAACAACTGTTGGATCCTCTTGCCTGTGGCCACAATAGAGCTCCTTGGAGGAGTGTTAGTGTCAGACTTTGGATTTTCATTCTGACCCAGGATAATGGGTCTGATGTTTATACACCCTGGTGGATGTGCTATGTCTTTCCTTACATTGCTGATAATCTATGCATAGTGTGTTGCACCCCTCTCCCCCACAATTTCAAATAATTTGCTTTAAGTTTTGAGCTCAATATGCTCTAACTCCATCATGTTTGAAGTGGGGTTAAAGGATGGAGTCAGAGTTGAAGCAGGAAGATAACATTTGGGAGAGATTTTGAACCTTCCCTCCTCTTACTGGGAATTGAACCTAGGGGCCTTTAACCTGATAGGCAGGGGCTCCACCACTGAGTTACAGTATCCCAGCCAGCCCTCTTTATCTTGAGATAAGTTTTCACTTAGCTGCCCAAGCTGGTAGTACTGTAGTCCAGACAGGTCTTGTGTCATGTGATCCTCCTGCCTCAGCTTCTCAGGTAGAATTAAAGACTTGCACCAGACCTGGCTTTGCATATTTTTTTGCATATTTTTGTTTAAACACAAAATTTATAGCCTTGTTAATTTGGGGGAAAAATGATTATAGGGTCCTGGGTATGTGGCTGATGTAGTAAATTTTTATTGCAAATAAGTACATACTGGGAAGCAGTTCAGTAATTACTGTTCTATTAGATTGTGTGCTGCAAAGTACAAAAATGAAAAAAGGAATCTGAATTACAAGATTAGAAGAAAATCATGTTTTCAGATGCTCACAGTGAATTGGTTTTCAAGCATTTAGCTCTGATAATATTGTTGAGACAAAGTGTCTTGCTATGTAGCCTCAGCCACTGAGTGCTGGGAATACAGATGTGCGCCATCGTACTTGGCTATCTCTAAGAATTACCATTAACACTTGTCAGGAAGATATTTCTGAACTTTAAAATGGTTAAAATGAAAGCTGAGTGTGGTGGCACACACTTGTAATTCCAGCACCTAGGTGGCTAGGGCAGGAGGATTGCTGTGAGTTTGAGGCTAGCCTGGGCTATATACTATTCTAGTCCAGACTGGGCTATATTGTACAACCCTGTCTCAAAAACAAAACAAACATCTTAAAATATGAAATGTTTTTAACTTTTATGGTTTGCTGATTCTCAGGTTTTCTAAGACTGAACTACTCCATTTGGATTTTTTAATTTAGCAGAGAACATTGGCTAGAAACCAACATGAGAAAATTTAAAGCTGAAAGTACAGTTTTTTTTTTTTTATTTTTTATGTGTATGAATGTACTGTCTGCATGTAGGTTTGTGCACCTGTGTCGTGCAGTGTCTTGGAGGTCAGAAGAGGGTGTCGGATTCCCCTGGAACTGGAGTTAAAGATGGTTCTCAGCCTCCATGTGGGTGCTGGGAATCGGACCCAGGTCCTCTGCAAGAGCAGTTGGCACTAGGCCATCTCTTCAGCCCCCAGATTTTTTTTTTTTTTTTTTTATAAAAAACACCACCACTACCACAGCCTCCTAACAACACACCACTGACCTATAACTGAACAACTGGGGGGCAGGAGAGGGTAGTTGCCTTATTTAAAACACTCACTTAATGAGGTCCATTCGTCACATCTTTAAAGAAAAAATACGGCCTGACTCAAACTCAACCTACAGAATTGTTACAAAGTAAACAATGAGCAAAAAAGAGATGGGATTAGAATGCCACTTGCATAGTACTAAAAGAAAAGTACCCTAATGTTTCTAAAATAGATATTCATCATATTTTGCTGGAACCATAAAGAAAACGGCAAAACTTAGCAAATAAAAGACAACACAAATCCTTATTCTCACGTCTCATGCCAAACCCGAGCAGCTACTTACTCCCAGTGGGTAAGAGTGTTTTAAACGTCATCTACACTGTTCCAGTGCATGCGAAGTGGCAATTATACTTTAGTCCTAAGCACTTGGGCAGGTTCAGAAGCAAGGTCGGATCAATCTGGATTTTTGCAAGGCCAGCCTGTAATGCTACAGACTAAAGGAGGGAGTTCCAAGACAGCTGGAGACAAAAAAAAACAAAAGCGAGACCATACCTCAATTAAAGACCCCCAAAAGCAGAAAAAAGGTAAATCAATGAAGAAAAAAAAGTCATACATTGCCCGTCTGAATGCACAACTGGGAAATGGAAAGTAAAATGAAATGGGATTCGGGCTTATGGTGAGAACAGAATATATAGTGTTGTCCGGGAAGATATGCCTTAGTACAGAACGGTCAGAGAAATACACAGTCTAATTACATGACCGAACTTCTCAGCATGATCCAGACGACGAAGGAGAACCCCACAGTTTAGGTATCCCTCCCAATAACTGATAAATTGGAGAGGGGGGTGGGAAATGTTGTGGCATCAGCTTAAATGATCTTTCTTCAAAGAAGCAGCAGACCAAAGGGAGGGGTGAGCCACGACGCCTTCAATTATCCCGGCACTTGGTCGGCGGCAGAGGCAGGCTCGGGACGCTCTGTGTGACGTTCAAGCCAAGCCCTGGTCTACAGAGTGATTCCAGACAGCTGGGTCCAGGGAACTGTTCGAAAAGGCGCCAAAGAAGAAAAAAGAAGAGAGCAGTCTAGATTGATTGGCCGGTATAGTTTCTATTACGGAGCGCTAATTATTAGCAGGGAGTAAGGAGCGAAGGCAAGAACTATGCAAGAATTATCTCAAAAACTCAGATTGAATAGCTGTTATATTAAACAGTTTAAGACTGATAGCGTCTATTATCTGAGTCTTCTACATTCGGACCGCAGATCGTTCCAAAATACGTTTAGTTGAACAAGGAGACCTGTATCCGATCATAAAAAATGAATCCTTCAGAATCTATGAATACCAGGTAAAATTACATAGAAAATAAATAGAAAACAATTTTTTGTGGCATCTCAAACCTATTCAGGGACAGTGCATGTGTCTTCCTACTCAATCTATCTCAAAGCAGCAAAAGAAAATGAAGCGGATCATATTGGGGTGGAGCCGGCAGACCCACGGCAGCTTCAGCAGCAGCAGCAGCCACAAGATAGACTTTATCCTGCTGGATCCTTAAAAGATTTAACATCGACACTCGCTAAGTTTTGATGTAGTACAAACACATCTGCGCTGCTTAATTTTTTAAGTTTAGGTATCAAAAAAAGAACTCCATTCACACAAGTTAAAATATTCTTTTTCTTACATTCGCCTAGGCTGGTAAGATGGCTAGCAGTTAAGAGCAACTGTTGATACAGCTTCTACAGAGGACCCGGGTTGAATCCCCAGCACCCACATTGGCGGCCGAGAGCGTCTGAAACTCCAATCCCATGGAAGATCCTAGTTCAGGTGACATTTCCGACACCGCTTTTTCTGACCCTTCCGCGGCATTGCATCGCAGGGTTTCATTCAGTACCTATTCATGCCTTGTACTGCACATTAATTACATACATTGTAAATAATAAAATTAATAAATTAATAATTTTCTTTTTATCCCTCTTTTTTCAGATTAACCTTGTTTTTTTTTTTTTTAATACGAGATTGCTTTTGTGTTTTGGTTTCTTTTTGTGTAGACAGGTGTCTCTCCCTTGTTTTTTAGTTTCCTAGTCGTTAGGCTTATGCTCGGATGTTTGTCTGTTATAGCAGTTTTTTTTGCTTAGGCTTTTTGATACTTTCTCAGTATCTCTCTTTGTTCTCTTGTGCTTCCTGACGTTGCTTGGGTTAAACGCGGTGTTGTAAACCACCATACACGCAGGCTATCTTTTAAGAGTTTTTTTCTTTTGTTTTTTACTGGTTAGGTTTGGAATTTTCTTTTTTTTTCTAAATTATTTTTATTTTTATTTGTTTATTGTGTAATTTTGATGCACTGTCTTCTCTTGTACGTTTTTTTGCACTCACGTGTTCAAGGCCAGACTTGGTCTACATAACAAGCTCCAACCCAGCTGGGACAAAAGGGAAAACCTGTCTCAAAAAAGACCAAAAAAAAAAAAAGGAGCAATCTAACATCTTTTAAGTTAGCAACTACCATAGCATGTAACAATTAATTCTACCTTTAATTGTGCCAATTAAGCTTTGACTCTTGAGAATCTTCTAAAATATGAATGAGCTTCTCTTTCTCATTTCAGAATTGACAACAGCCATGGGATTAACTTTCTCATTCAACTCAATGAAGTGGAATTGACCACAAAATTCCTAAACGGATCTTCTGACATAGTAATTTTTAGCAGTGGGTAGACATAATTTGAAATAAAGAAAATCCTTAGAGAAATGATGATGGAAGAGGGGGTGACAGGAGTGGGAGTGCTCACCGACTGAAATTCATCCTTAGTGTTGCAGATTAAAAAAAAAGTGTTTTGGCTGGGTGTGTGTTGCACATTTAATCAGTCGTTTGAGGCAGTGGTGACTCTGTGAGTTCAGGCGCCATCTGGAGTACAGGGGAGACCCTGTCTTCTTACAAAAAAAGAAAACAAAAATCTTAGTTTTTTTGAGCGAATGGCCTACGTGCCAACCGCTCTTGCAGAGGACTGGGGTCCGATCTCCATGATCCCACCCGCACGTGGGGGGCTGAGAGAACATGTGATAACCTTCCGGGTCCAGGGGATCTCGGGTGCTCGCGAAGAATCCTTTACTGGACCTCCGAGTGCAACAGGGAACTCTGGGTTTTCACCGATTATCTCAGGTGTGCACAAAACAATACAATCTAAGAAGTTCATTCAGTACAACTATACAAAGAAATACAAAAAAACAGAAAGCTGTTATTCTTATCAAGTCTTTAAATTTTTTTTCACAATTGGTTGTTTTATTAGCCAAATGTATCTCTGGGACTTAAATCTAAAAAATCCAATGAGTATGTCAGTTTTACAAAAACTGTAGAATCAGCAAACATCCATAAAAGTCTAAAAGACATTTCATATTTTATAGATGTTTGGGTTTGTATTTTGTAGAGTGATGCATGGGGTTGTTAATCAAGTATTTAGCCAGTTCCGTGTGACTAGCATAAGGATATGCGCTTAAGCTGTCCTCTAAATATCCAACAGTCTAATTCCTACTGGCCCTATCTGCATCATCTTAGGTGCTTTGTGACATTTAATCAAGTGTTTGTGTCATGCCACATTCATGAGCTTCAGTTTTTAGACCATCTTTAAAGTTCAGATAAATTTCTCCTGATAAGTTTAAATGGTAATTGTCTTAAGAGATTTGCCAAGTTAATGCGCACATCCTTAGTTTCTCATATCAACTTTTTGATTTGTGGGCACATAAGAAGTACCTTTTGTCCACATTATTATCAGATGTCGCTTCAAACTCACTTCCTTGTGAGCATCTGAAAACTATGATTTCTATCTTGTAATTTCGATTCCTTTTTCATTTTTGGTAACTTCTGCAGCACACATCATAGAGTAGATTACATTATGATTCGAAACAGACAAGTTCCTCTCATATGGGTCTTTGTAAGATATAGCAAAAAATAATAAACTAGAATACTCCCAGCCCACTCATTATTATCCATCTTAGATTCCGCATAAGTTACAAGGGTATATAATTTATTTTATATTAATACAAAATATGCAAAAAAATATTGCAGAAGCCAGGTCGGTTGTCAATAATTTAATTCTACGTCCATGAGAAGTAACTTGAGCTATGGAGGTATAGACATTGACCAACTTAGACCTTTGGACCTGACGATTTACCATGATCATGTGGTATGTTTACTATATTTATCTAGAGGAGTATAGGAGAGAGATGGAGAACTGTAAGGGACCGTTGGTGGGAGCCCACTCTGCCTCATATTAAAGGACCCCCCTAAGGCTTGAATTGCCCAGTATTTGAGAGGGGAAGTGTTTCAATATATCTGCTTCACATTGTTGCCTATACCTGGTTCAAATGTGAACACTGAGTGTTACGTCCCACTTCGAAACATGATGGAGTTAGGGGCATCACTGAAGTTCTCTCAGAATTAACAGCAATAATATTTGAAATTGTGTGCGGTGGAACGAGGGCGTGCAGATCAACTACATCTACAAGGCCTATTAAGTGATCCATCATATGGTAGCGAATAGCTTCATAGTCCAAGCACTTCAGCTCCTCGTAGGGTGTTATAATTTAACTCAGAGTCATTATATGCCTCTTCGCTTTTGAGCTGTGGGTCGATTCACTAATGCAAAATCTAAAGTTCTGGACCTAACACTGATAAAGCGTACCGTCCAAGAGAGCCTCTATTTGTGGGGCACAGGCAACGGATGGACCAACAGTTGTAATGATCATCCATCACTCTATGAGTCACTCAATAAAAATTAACATAAAAGACTCGCAGAGGGTTTGGGTGGAAAACATTACGATCCCCTAAACAAAGATGGACATGCATCATAAAGGCAGGTGGTTAAATCTAGTAACTGGTTTGGAAGAGAAAGGAGTTAGAGAGCTTAAGACATTAGTGCTGCAGTGCTGTATGTAGCAAATAAAAGGGCAAGGTGGCTATTCCCCCTGTGTACAGTGAAAGAAATAATAAAATATTTCAGAACATTTAATTATAATAAAGATACAGAATATTTTATATTCCATAGCTTTTTAATTACTATCTGAGTTAAATAAGGTAGGAAAGATACACAAATCATTTTTTTATAAAAGGTATACTGTCCAAAGTATGTAGTTTCATTAATTTAATAGAATTTCTAGGAATGTACTAGCACAAAATTACCAAAAGACCGTGCTCTCTTAGACTACTCAATATCAGTATAGTCACTAAACAAGGAAGCGCTTTCCAGACACAAAAAAGGCTAGGTGTGATTAGTGTCACCCTAATGTTAACGATCACATGGAGTTTATAGCAACAAAAGTGAATGTTATCTAACTTTACCTCATTGCTACGTTTCCATGGCTATGTCTTCTTAAATCGGTAAAAAAAAAGTTAAGTATAAAACGAGGCATTTAAAAGCAGTAGCCCTCNAATGCCTGCTCTTTTTTTTTTTTTGGTCTATTTTCGAGACACGGGCTCTACCGGTAGCCCCCAGCTTTCCTGGAACTCACTGCTGTAGACCAGCCTGCCTTGAACTCACAAAGGTCCGCCTGCCTCTGCCTCCCAAGTGCTGGGATTAAAGGCGTGCGCCACCACTCCCGGCTGCTGCTCATTTTTTGAAGAAAGATCATAAGCTGATGCCACCACATTCCCCCCCCCTCTTTTATCAGCTTTAGGATACCTAAATCTGTGGTGGTTTCTTGTCGTTGGGATCCTTGAGTTGGTCAGGATACGTTATTCTTTGAACCGTTCTGGATACATACTTTCCGGACACACTCTATTTTCTTGTTCTACAAACCGAAATCCCATTTCATTTTACTTCCTTTCCAGTTTTGCATTCAGAGTGGGCCATGTATGACTTTTATTATTTTTTTATTTTTACTTTTTTGTTTTGGTATTTTTGAGGCATGGTCTCCTTTTTTTTTTTTTTTGTCTCAGCTGTACAACTAACCTAGATTGCTTATAGATCAGGCTGGCCTTAAACTCACAGAGATCCAGCCTCAGCTCTGCTCCCAAGTGCTAGGACTTAAAGGTATATGCCACCATGCCCTGCTAATGTATGACTTTTAAAACATCTTCCCATTGAGTAGTAGTAGCTGTGGTTGGCTGAGACAGTAGAAAGGTTTGTTTTGTTTTTATTTTGTATGTTTTCCTTTGTCTTTGGTTCAGGAAAAAAAATTTATGTGAATCATCTATAAAACATTGGTACTTTTTTTTTTCATATAGCAGGGATCTATGCCTTCTTTTGTCATTTTTACTTTGTAGAAATTCTGGTTATTTGTATCAGGCCGTATTTTTTTCTTTAAAGATGGAGCATGCTTAGTGAGTGTTTTAAAGTAAGGAAACACTCTCCTGCCCAGTTGTTTAGTTTAGGGTCATGATTTTTGTTGTTGGTGTAGGTGTTGGTGTGGTTTTATTTTTTTTTTTTTTTTTTTTTTTTTTTTTTTGTCTTCTTGAAAGGGTCTCCCTGCAGTTCCAGCTGGCCTGGAATTTACTGTGTAGACCAGACTGGCTTCAATCTCAGAGATACTGTCTCTGCCTCCAGAGTGCTGGGATTAAAGGCACCATGCTCAGCAGGTGTGTTTCTTAACCTTGCACTGTTGTGACTTGGGGGTATTGTGCATTAGAGGATGTTGAGCAGCATCCTTACTTTTGCACACTGGATGCCACCCAGTGTCCTCCCCTTCGTATGTGGCAACCTAAACTGCCTTTAGACATTATCAAATATCCCTTGGAGGAAGAGTAACATCATCTTGGTTAAGAATCACTAGTATAGTTTCCACTTCTCCACTAAATAGTCTTAAAACACTTTTTATTTTCCCTTCTGATTACTATAATTTTAGACACTCAGTCTTTAGCCCAGGTTACAAGCTCACTGAGAGCAGTGACTATATGTCCTTATTGCTTTATGTCTTTGGTACAGAGCACAGCATTTTACTTTAGTATGTAATATATAGCCCAAATAAAAGTTTCTCAAGAAATTTTTATTTGGGCTATATATTACACACAAATGAGTGATATACTGGGTAACTGATCATGGTAGCTAGCATTTCTGGACATTTGGCTTTAAAATAACTGAGTTAGTTTTTACTTTTTTTTTTTTTTTTAACCGGGAAGATTATTTGACTAATTGAACACAAAGCCACATTTTTTGAGGACCTAGTAGTAGGTATAAGCATTATGTTAAAGGCAATTTGTGTGTGTATGTGTGTTTGAGACAAGGTCTCCCTGTAGCCCTAGCTGCCCTGGAACTCACTCTGTAGACCAGGCTGGCTTTGAACTCACAGAGATCTGCCTGCCTCTGCCTCCCAAGTGCTAGGATTAAAGGCATACACCACCGTGCCTGGAGTTAAAGGTAATTTCTAAGGGCATTGAAGAAATACAGATTAGGTAGAAATTTTTAAATGAGAACTCTGATCTGTTTTTAAATTTTACTTAACTGTGTGTTGGAGAGGAGAGGTGAGGACATCTTCATTGAAGATTCCAGTTAGAATAAATCCCTCTGAATTTTATGTTGGAGAGCAATTATGTTCAAGTATGTTTTCGATTTAATGTTTTAAAATGATTTAGTAGTAGAAATAGTTCTTCTTACATTAAAAAAGTTTAGGGGCTGGAGAGGTGGCTCAGTGGTTAAGAGCACTGGCTGCTCTTGCAGAAGAGGTTTGAATCCCAGCACTCACATGGCGGCTAAGAGCCATCCAGAACTCCAATTCTGGGAGATCTGACACCCTTTTCTGTTCTCTTCAGGCACTGCACAGCATGGGTACACACATGCAGGCATAACACTTAAACACATAAATTAAAAATGAATAAAAGTAATTAAATTTAGAATACAAGAATAATAAGATTGATAGGATTTTGAAATTTTTTTTTCCTTTGGGGTCTTTTCGAGACAGGGTCTCCCTTTAGTCCCAGCTGGCCTGGAGCTCGCTCTGTAGACCAGGCTAGCCTTGAACTCAGATCTTCCTGCCTCTGTCTCCCGAGGGCTGGGATCAAAGGAGTGCGCCACCATGGCGGACCTGAAATGGTATTGATTTTAGTGTATAGTAGTTTGTCAACACTGAAATCCACTTCATATTAGTCAACCATTGTTATTCTAGATTAGCACTGAGTTTGTATTAGTAATTTTGTTTAATATTTAATAGATTTCTGTATCCCCACTCTCCTGAACAGTCACTTTATGATTATTTTGTTATTAAAAGGACAAAGTCATTTAGAATTAATGGTTATGTCCCTTGTATATACAATTTCAGATACATCTCTGGCCAGTATTGATGTTAATGGACAATTTCTAACTTTAATAGTTTGAAAGAATTTAGTCTGCCTTGACCCCCTTGAACATATGCTGAGCTCCTAAACTTACACAAGCTCATTTTATCCTTTTTTGTTTTGTTTTCTCAACATCTTTCTCTACTCCTCTCTCTCAGGATTGTGCCTCTACTCCTGCTTGTACAGACTGCTGTTCCAGCAGCATGGACACAAGAAGCATAGTAAGATGATTGTACCCACCTAAGGCAGGCCTCTGGGAAATGGCAGGTTTACCTTGGTAGTGAAGTTATGTATTGCTTATATGGGTAGTACTTGGGAAACAGATGGAATTTCCTATTTATAATGTTAGTAATCTTAGAGCGTGTAGGAAATAAAGTTAAATTTCTTCATGAGAAATTTTGGAATTCAATAAATGGGAAAGTTACTGGGCTTATAGTGAGCATATGTCATATATATACTTTCATTAAATTACTTGTATTCTGTTCTACACAGTTTTATTGTATTTTTGATACTTGAGCTATTACAGACCTCATGATTTAATGATTGGAAATAAATTAACAATAGAGGTGGAGAAGCAAAAACTCAAATTTTAGATTTTCTAATTGTAGAGGGACAAATTGTGGAAAAAATTGCTTCAGTTAAAAGGAGTAAATGTTAAGCTGGGTGTGGTGGCACATGCTTTTAATCACAGCACTTGGGAGGCAGAGGCAGGTGGATCTCTGACTTCAAAGCCAGCCTGGTCTACAGAGGGATCTCCAGGACAGCTGGGACTACAGGGAGACCCTGTCGTCTCAAGATCAAAAAAAAAAAGAAAGGAGTAAATACTGATGAGAAATGCTTCTAAGCCTGTGATTGCTTATGGATTCTTTCGGTTTTGATGGTAAACAATGACATTTGCTCTTTGTGATTTAGATCTTAATGTACTTTATAATTTTCCATTATAAGAACCGTTAAACCACATTTAAAAGCAGGGAAGGGTTTGTAAGTATACCACTGTAGGTCAAGAAATATCTCAAACTTTGACATTACCTTTTTATTTAGAGGAGATTATGTTCTTTAAAGATAGTTGTGACTGTTAAGCTAATGTGTACCAAGTGTGTTTTAAAAATTATTCTGCAACTTAAATAGGTTGATTTGTAAGGCTTGGATTTCATTCTCTTTTTAATATTTTATATATTATCGTTTTTATGTGTATGAGTATTGCCTGCATGTGTGTAAATGTACCCTTGTCATGCAGTGTCCTTGGATGTCAAAAGAAGGTGTCAGATGCCATGTGGCTACTGGGAATAGAACCTAGGTCCTCTGCAAGAGGAGTTAGTACTATTAACTGCTGAGGCATCTCTCTACCCCTGGATTTCATTCTTTAATGCCTGTTTTTCATTCAATTCTTGGTGAATGCTTATTGGTGTGCTAGGCAGTTTTCTTCTTAGATACAGTGTTATACTGGACAAGCAAGATCCCTTTCCTCAGAGCATGGGATCCTGGGATCTTCCGCCTTGCTGCCTAAGCTTGGTCTAGTGGACTTGTTGGAGACCTGGAGAGGCTGGTCAGGTGCACTGGTTCCAGTCCTGCCTCTTAGCTGAGGCCTGTAGGGGTCTTGGGTTTCTCTCTGGGCAGAGCCAGGTCGTTCTGCTTTTCTCTGCTGTCCAAAGTAGACCAAGCAAGTAGATACCCTGTTTTTCTTATGGGAAAATATGACTAGTACTGTTAAATTTTACCAGAGAATTTCTGTCCTATTTCTTAAAAACCTTCCTTTGAGCCAAGTGTGACAGCACATGCCTTTAATCCCAGTAGACACATTGGAGGCAGAAGTAGACAGATCTCTTTGAGTATGAAGCCAGCCTGGTCTATATATCAAGTTCCAGCCTAGCCAATGCTATGAGACCCTGCCCCCCTCCAGAAAAAAATCTTAGAATCACAGTGCTTTCTTTTAAGATACAGTTTTAAGGATATTTTGTCAGTGAGATAAAATTGTTCCACATATAGCTTCTGTTAAGTGGTGAGAAAAGCTTTAATCTTGAGAAAATTAAATAATTTTTTAAAATTTTATTTATTTTTTATGTGTACCAATATTCTGTCTGCATGTAGGTCTGTGCACCCGTGTCGTGCAGTGCCACGGAGGTCAGAAGAGGGTGTTGGATTCCCCTGGAACTGGAGTTAAAGACGGTTCTTAGCCACCATGTGGGTGCTGGGGATCCAGCCCGGATCCTCTGCAAGAGCAGTCAGCGCTCTTATCCTCTAGGCCATCTCTCCAGCCCCAGTCATTACTTTTTAAACTTTTTATTTTACATGTATGAGTGTATTGCTTGGATGTGCTTGGAAGTCAGAAGAGGGCTTTGGATCTTCTGTAACTTGCGTTATGGACTGTTGATAGCTGCCATCTGGGATTTGAACCTGGGTCTCCTGCAAGAGCAGTCAGTTTTCTTAGCTGCTGAGCCATTTCTCCAGCCCCAATTATTACATTTTTATTTAAAAATTTTTTCCTTGATCTGAGTGTGTAAAAAATTTGATCTCTCTCTTTTAGTGGGTCCTCAGGTCTCCTTCCCTTACAGGTGAAGTTGAGGTCATACATTTATGTATGCACCACTTGGGGACTAATATAGAGATTTTATAGTCTATCAAAGGTTGCCCAAAACTTTATTAATGGCTTTTAAATTTTAGTAATGTTTAATTGTACTACATTTTTAATTTAGTAATGTTAAATTTTACTAAATAGGAAGTTTTACTAATTTAGTAAAATTTAGTATTGATGTCATAAACTCCTTTTGAAAAAACTTGATTTAAGTGATTGATAAAGTAGTTCACATATTAGGGGAAAAAAAATCCTCTGGCACAAATTTTATTTGTCTCTGGGGATTTGATTAGGGCCTTGTGAGCACAGTGTCATTGAGCAACACTGCCAGCCACAGGAGTAGGTTTCCCTCAGTCTTTTCTCCTTTTCATGTGAATCTTGGATTCAAGTAAAATTTTGGCAGCCCAAAACATCTATCAAAATGTCTTAAACTTTCTCTGAAGGTGGAAAAATAAAAAATAAAAAATAAAAAAAACTTTCTCTGAAGGTGAAAAAGAAAGAAAGAAAAAAAAACAAAATGTCTATGTAACAGTTGTTTCCTTTGATGGACAATATCTAGCTTATGTTTTAAAATATTTTTATAAAAATGAATGACTTTATAATAGTCATTCTATTATAGGGGATTCTAGGAAAATACTTCCATCCTTGCAGATACCCAAGTCCTTAGATTCTTAATCTTAGATCAGAGGACATCATGGTTCCATTTGTTCTGAATGCTTTATATTTTTGGTTTGTGGTTGAATTCACAAATACGGAAGCCACAGATATAGAGGACCATTTGTGTTTAAATATACCCTTTTACCCCCCCCACCTCATGTTAGGAGAACCTTGTCTGAAAGGTTGGATGGATGCTATCCCATTTTACAAGTGGGGAAACTGAGGCTGGGGAGACTGTTGTGATTTTACCAAAGAAATGCAGTTTGTAGGTATTAAAACAGGACCAGAGGGCTTGACTTGGTTCTCACCCCTGGTACAGATTTTCCTATCCTTTGTAAAGGAGAACCAGCATTCAGTGTTTTAATGACTCTTTACTACTCCAAGTATGACCTTCATTTTTCTTTTTAACTAAGTAATTGAAACTTTACATTTATAGGAAAGTTGCAGGAAAGATAAGTTTTTTTTCTCTAAGCTTCCAGATTTTTCATGTTAATCGTATTTGTTTTCTTATTCTGTCTGCATACACATGATCACATACAGCATTATGTCCTAAATATGTTGAGTAAATTCCAGTACATAGTATCAGATATCTCTTCATAGCCGTTTGTTTTCTTTTATTTATTTTTTATTTTTTTATATTTTGGTCTTTGAGAACCCACTATGGAATTTACTATGTAGGCCAGGCTGGCCTTGATCTCACAGAGATCTACCTGCCTCTGCCTCCCAAGTGCTGAGATTAAAGGAATATGCCACCACCATGCCTGGCTGAAAGTACATCTTATAAATCAATAAATCAAAAAAAAAAAAATCAGTATTGGACAATATAGGTTAATTAAGGTCCCAGATATCTTAGATCAATCTGAGTATTCTTACCATTCAGGAACTATCCGGTTTTTGTCTTTTTTTTTTGTCTTTTCGAGACAGGGTCTCCCCTGTAGCCCCAGATGTCCCAGAACTCATTCTGTAGACCAGGCTGGCCTTGAACTCACAAAGATCCTCCTGCCTCTGTCTCCCAAGTGCTAGGATTAAAGCCATGCACCACCACGCCCGGCCACTTCTAAATTTTTAAATGAAATGAGGATTGAAATCACCCACATGCCAACCTAGACTTTTTTTTTTTTTTGTATTTTTGAGACAGGGTCTCCTTGTAGCCCCAGCTGGCCTGGAACTCACAGAGATCTACCTGCCTCTACCTCCCAGTATCACAGAAATCCACCTACCTGCCTCTGCCTCCCAAGTGCAGGGATTAAAGGTGTGCACCTCCAAGTCTGACTCCAAAGACTATTCTTACTGTTATGTTGAATACAGTGATTTTATCCATCTTGGAATATGATGATGGAGGACATGCTTTGTTAGAGAAAAGAAAGAAATGGGGACGTAACAAATTCCCATGCAGTCTTTATCTTCCTCAGGTTAGGTGTTTGGTTGGCTTCTCCCCTCCCTCTTTTGCCCCTTTTGATGTTTTCATGCCGTGTTATGCTTGTGAGTGTAAAGATACTTAAAAGTGATTGCCTTGAATCTACTTGATTGCAAATTCTACTTAGAAAACCAGGGTTTTTGTTTTGTTTGGAAGGTAACTGTTTCTCAGGCTGGCCTGGAATTATGTAGCTCAGGCTGTCTTCAAGCTTGGACAGTCTTTCTGTCTCAGTCTCGTGAATGTTGGGATATCATGGTGAACTACTCATGTCTCATGTATAATTAAAAGTTAGGTAGTAAATTGAAAGGTCTGTGAAAAAAAATTAGGCTTTAAATTTCACTAGTGGAAGTTTTTTAAGGACTTTAAAAAAAATTTTTTTTTTTTAATTTTATGGGCTGGAGAGATGGCCTAGCGGTTAAGAGCGCCGACCGCTCTTACAGAGGACCCGGGTTCGATCCCCAGCACCACATGACGGCTGAGAACCGTCTGAAACTCCAATTCCAGGAGCACTCCAGTTCCAGGGGAATCCGAGACCCTCTTCTGACCTCCTCGGCGTTGCATGACATGGGTGCACAGACTTGCATGCAGACAGTACATTCATACACATACAGAAATAAATAAAAAAAATTAATAAAAAATTTTATTTATTTTTTATATGTATGAATGTACTGTCTGCATGCAGGTTTGTGCACCCGTGTCCGTGCAATGCTGCAGAGGTCAGAAAAGGGTGTCAGATTCCCCTGGAACTGGAGTTCTCCTGGAATTGGAGTTACAGACGGTTCTCAGCTGCCATGTGGGTACTGGGGATCGAACTGGGTCCTCTGCGAGAGCAGTCAGCGCTCTTAACCACTAGGCCATCTCTCCAGGCCCTATTAAGACTTCTTAACATTAAGCCTGCTTCTATCCTTTAGTATTTTAGGTACTTTTAGTCACAGTTCTTTGTTGTGAGGGTGAAACTGACTTTAATGTCTATGCCATTAGAAATTGTTGCAAATCAGTTATGGGAAGTTGATACCAAAAAGCTTTTTATGAATGAATGATTCTTCTCATTTTGCTCATTTCACTGTTATTCTAAACTAAGAAAGTAACAGTCTTTTCATTATGATGTTAACAAAGGATCGGAAGAAACTTAAAGGTGAATTGTTTGAATCATAAAGAAAGTTAAGCTGAAGAAGTTATTTTTTTATTTTTGAAGAAGTTATTTTTATAGATTGATCAACATGGATGTATTTATGTATTTCGTTTTATCTTATGGAGAATTTCTTCCCTTGATTTTAGGATATAGTAGCTAAAGCCCATTGTGGTTGTGCTGTGCGTTTGGAGTTACAGGCATAACCAAGAACCATAAGCTCTTTTGATTGGATCCCTTGTTTACTTTGAATAACTTGACTTCCAAAAATTACAGTTTTAGACATGGAAGACTTGGGTCATTCAGTTGACTTGTTGCTGAGGAGTCAAGACTCAGAAATGTGTTCAGAACACATTTTATTCAGGTATATATGAATGATCAAATGAGAGAAAATTAATAGTTTTTTTCATGTCTGTGTGAGATTGGGGGGGAGGGAGAGAAGGAGGAAGGGACTGGAACTCAATTGTATCTTCCTGCCTCAGCTTCCCCAGTGCAAGGACTGTAGGTATGAACCACCAGGCCTAGCTACATTTCCACCCTTTGTATCTCAGTTCACTGTTCACAGTTTTTCCAGGATGGCTTTTTGAAATGTGGTTTTCATAGTTTTTGTTTGTTCCAGGTGGCATGGGAGCTGGTGAGTCTTAGAGGATAATTATCATTTCATGTTAATCCTGGGGCAGAATAAGTGATACTAATCTGCCACACTCTGCTTATAGAATAAGGCACATGGAAAAATGACTTTGCTTGGCAAGAAGTATTACATAGTACTCAGCCAGCAGTTTTCCAGCAAGGCATAGTTTTCAGAAATCTAAGTTTGCTTAGTACAGGAATGTAGTTACTGTTGTCAGATCTATCTTGGCAGGTTTCTAGTTTCACCTGTTGATAATGGTGGGTACTTTGTAACTGCTTGTTTAGTTTTTTTTTTTTTTTTTAATTTTTATTTTTGTTTGCTGTTGTTGCTGTTTTAGAGGCTCTTCCTCCCTCCTCTCCCCTCCTCCCGTTTTTTTTTTTTTTTTTTTTCCCAGAAAGATTTTGTTTTATAAGCCCATCCTGGCTCAAACTTGAGATCCTCTTGCCTCAGTTCTCTGACTGCTGAGATCCCAGTGCATGCAGTGTGCTAACTTAATATGGTTGCAAGGAGAGAGATGTGATAACACACTTGGTTACAAGGAGAGAGGTGGTAATTTTACCATTTATGTAATAGAACCGGACAAGATACTCTATAGAATTGCTTAAATGTTGGGCTGGAGAGATGGCCTAGCGGTTAAGAGCGCCGACCGCTCTTACAGAGGACCCGGGTTTGATCCCCAGTGCCCACATGGCGGCCGAGAACCGTCTGAAACTCCAATTCCAGGAGAACTCCAATTCCAGGAGAACTCCAGTTCCAGGGGAATCCGAGACCCTCTTCTGACCTCCGCGGCATTGCACGACACGGGTGCACAAACTTGCATGCAGACAGTACATTCATACACATACGGAAATAAATAAAATTAATTAAAAAAAATAAAAAAAAAAAGAATTGCTTAAATGTTAATTCGGGTGAACAAGTTTTGTAAATTTTTTTTTTGGTCCTTTTGAGACAGGGTCTCCATTTAGTCCTAACTGGCCTGGAGGTAGCTATGTAGACCAGGCTGGCTTTGAATTTACAGAGATCTGATTGCTGGGATTAAAGGTGTGCACCACCACGCCCAGCCTGTAATTTTTTTTTTTTTAGCCTTGTGTTGATTCATTTTAAAAATAGAGATGAAACCTTCTATCTCAGGGTTGTTTTTTTTTTTAATTTTTTTAATTTAATTTTATTTTATTTTTCTCTATGTGTATGAATGTACTGTCTGCATGCAGGTCTGTGCACCCCTGTCCTGCAATGCTGAAGAGGTCAGAAGAGGGTGTCGTCGGATTCCCCTGGAACTGGAGTTCTCCTGGAATTGGAGTTTCAGATGGTTCTCAGCAGCCATGTGGGTGCTGGGGATCGACCCAGGCCCTCTGCAAGAGCAGTCGGCGCTCTTAACCTCTAGGCCATCTCTCCAGCCCAGAGTTGGTTTAATATTTGAAAATTTAGTAATTTTATAAAATATTTAGCTAAAGAACATTGTTTTTAGAATTTAGTTTTTTTTAAACGATAAAGGAAGGTCGTTTTTCAAACATAGAAACGTAGTGTTGTGAATAGCTTGTTGCCTTTTGTCTCTAATATTGTCATTAATACTGTAATAAGTAAAGTTATAGTGATTATGAGCTCAAAAGAATATGCTACGTTTTATTTTTTACGTTGGAGAATAGTTGAACATGGTTTTTGAATAATAGACAACAAAATCAGACATTAATGTATTTTGCATTAAATATGAATTTGGGTCATTTTTACCAAAAACTTCATTGTTTTACTGAGTCCAAGCAAGGCTTTTAGGAAATCAGCCTTGAACGGTAATAAGGAATGTAGTTTTCACCAGGATGTTTAACATGACATATCTTGTTTCATATTCATACACAGATACACACAATCTTAGACATAAGATAATACATGGATATGGATATGGACAGTTCTGGAAAGTGACCTGGCAGCCTTTTAAACAGTGGTTACTTCTGAAGAAAGTAGATTGGCAGTGGAAGGAATGATGGCTTGGGATAATTTACTTTCACAGCATTTGCTGCCATAGTACCGTTTTTTTTTGTTTTTTGTTTTTTTTTTTTTTTCTTTCTTTTTTGAGACAGGGTCTCCCTTTAGTCCTAGTTGGCCTGGAGCTCCCTCTGTAGACCAGGCTGGCCTTGAACTCACAGAGATCCACTTGCCTCTGCCTCCCAAATGCTGGGATTAAAGGCCTGTACTACCACACCCGGCTCATAGTACTTTTGTAACATGTTTTCCAAACAAAACAGCATCCACTTTAGCTTTGGGGAGAAAGTCAGAGTCTTATTTTAACATAATTTCAGTTAATTTTTAAAAGCATTTTATGTGTGTGAGTATATTGCCTGTATGTATGTAAGTACACCTGTGTCATTCAGTGGCAGTGAAGGTCAGAAGAGGGTGTGGGATTCTCCTGGAACTGGAGTTATGGGTGGTTGTTAGTTGTCATGTGGGTGCTAGAAATGAACTGAGGTCCCCTGCAAGAGCAGTCTATGTTCTTAACTGCTGAGCCATCTCTCCTGCCCCCTCAGTTAATTTTTGTCTGTTACTAGATTGATTCTGTTAAACTCTATGTCTCCCTAATCTTCCACCATCTTCTCTAGGGACTCAGTTTTATAGGTTTACATGGTTCATTGCTGATAGACTTGTTTTTTGTTTTCTTTTTTTTTTTGTCTTTTCGAGACAGGGTCTCCCTGTAGCCCCAGCTGTCCTGGAACTCACTCTGTAGACCAGGCTGGCCTTGAACTCACAAAGATCCGCCTGCCTCTGCCTCCCAAGTGCTAGAATTAAAGGCGTGCGCCACCACGCCCGGCTCTTGTTTTTTGTTTTCTATTTTTGTTTGTTTCCTTGTTAAAGTTGGGGTTGCTATGTAGCCTAGGTTTTCTTGAATTGCCATCCTACTCACAGCTCCTCATGCTGGGATTACAGGGATGGACCACTGTGCTTGGCAAGCTTTGTTCTTGAAAATAAATCACTCTGTCAGTTAAAGGAACCTGGTTGGAGACATGAGCTTGTAACTTACTAAATATGGTTCTATAAATAGTTTCACTTAAAAAAATTTTTTTTTGTTTTATTTATGTATATGAATGTACTGTCTGCATGCAGGTTTGTGCACCCATGTCGTGCAGTGCCGCGGAGGTCAGAAGAGGGTGTCAGATTCCCCCTGGAACTGGAGTTCTCCTGGAATTGGAGTTTCAGATGGTTCTCAGCCACTATGTGGGTGCTGGGGATCGAACCCAGGTCCTCTGCAAGAGCAGTTGGCGCTCTTAACCACTAGGCCATCTCTCCAGCCCTAAATAGTTTCACTTTTGTTGCCACCTTCTGTAAATCCATAAAATGCAAATGATGCCAATCCTATAAGGATATTCTGAAGGAGAAAGTGGTTCTGCAATTGTGGTAGCACTTAATAATTGACAGAGTGCCTTGCATCTGAAAAATATCACTTTTTGTTCCACAGTGAGACTGACTCCCTTTTTCCTTCAAGTCTTTACATTGGTTCCTCGCACTTCCAGCAATGACGAGCCCAAGGCCTCTTGGCCCTTATTTTACTTTTCTCGTCCTCTTCTTCACTGTTTACTTCTTTACCTCTTCAGCCGTTAATCACTGTAGGAGTGACTAGTTTTTTTTGATATTTGTCTTATGAAATTCAGTCCCATATCTCCTAGATAGTTTGCATAATGTTCAGTTAATCAGATTGCTGTTGCTGTTGTTGTAAACTTGTCTTTAGCTGACTTTCTTACAGACTTTGGTTTATATTAGTAGTAAAACCACCTTCCCAAACAGATTCGGCAACCTGGGTTTTCCTAGATCTTTCTCCCTCATCCCTATTTTCCAGTCAGAAATCCAATGAGTTTTTCAGCAATCATTCTCCTTCCTTTGCTTCCTCTCTATGGTATATGTTAAAGCTTCAGTACAAAAATTTCTCCTTTGATTTGTTAGTTTTCTTCACTTTCTCTTTTGCTTATATAGAACTTACCTCTTTAGTTTTGCTTGAATCACTTTATATTTTTAAAGTGTTCTGGAGAGATGGCCTAGCGGTTAAGAGCACCGACTGCTCTTGCAGAGGACCCGGGTTCGATCCCCAGCACCCACATGGCAGCTGAGAACCGTCTTTAACTCCAGTTCCAGGGGAATCCGACACCCTCTTCTGACCTCTGCGGCATTGCACGACACGGGTGCACAAACCTACATGCAAATGGTACATTCATACACATAAATAAATAAAAAAATAAATAAAATAAAGTGTTCTGATTTCCTTTTTTAGAGTTTGAATATAAGGCTTTCTGTAAGAATTTTACAAGAGGGCATTTATAAATTAACTCAAAGTAAACTAGAATATGGATGATTGTTGCTTTAAAACTTTTTTTTTCCTTTTGGGGGGGGGGTTGAGACAGGATCTCCCTGTAACCCCAGCTGGCCTGGAACAAACTATGTAGACCAGACTGGCCTTGAACTCACAGAGACCCGCCTGCCTCTGCTTCCTGAGTGCTGGGATTAAAGGTGTGTGCCACCATGCCCAGAAGTTGCTTTAAAACATTTAAAGTTTATTTTATTAATGTGGGTGGGCATCCATGTGCCATGGCCCACATATGTAGGTCAGACTGTATGATGTAGGCTCTCTCCTTCTACATTTACATGGATTCTAGGCATTGAACTCCACATCATCAGACTTCCAAGTGATTTTGGGACAGTGAGCAGTTTTACCTGCTGAGCCATCTCACAGGCCCAGGATGATTATATTACAATAAAACATTATAGATGATACAGGGAATTATTTTAGAGTGAAACATTGTGCTACATTGAAATTTCCCTTTTTTTCTCCCCTCCTCCCCCTTCCCTCCCTCCCAATCTATCTTCATACTGGGGGAATGAACCCAGGTAAGCCTTCTGCAACTGAGCTAGGTCTCTAGCTTATTATCTGGGGACAAGGTGTTGCTAAGTTTCCCAAGCTGACCTTGAACTTTGCCATCTTCCTGAATTATCCTCCTAAGTAGTTGGAATTACAAGTGTGTGCTACCATGTTCTGCCCTGAAATAGGCTCTTCACATCCATTGTTTTTTTTGGCATAGGATGCTGGACTTAAAAGCTTTTGAAAGTAAAATTCTAAGGGGAGAAGAAATTTATAGCAGGACTGATCTCATAGTTTTGACATTATTACATCTTCGAATAAAATAATCTGAAGTCAAGTGAATTTAGTTATGAGAAAGTTGGGTAAATTTTGTTACTAGCTTGTATTGGGGCATTTAAGTACTTTTAGGGCTCACGTGTACTTAGCATGGAACTGTTTTTAACCACTGTGGAGGATATGACAAAGATTTTTCTTTGCTGCCATTTAATATGAGGCCAGGGAATGGAGAGGGGGAGAACTCTTATTTGTGCATGAACACCACTGGTGTCAGGCTATGATTTTAGATGTAAAAAGTATTCTCTCTTTCCATTTTTGGGACAAGAGAGAAAAATCCTCTGGTACCATGTTGTCTTTTTGTATTGGTAGATAATCTGCCAATCTCCTTATCAGTTATTCTGTAGGCTTAGCTTTGTCATGTAGTAGTATTTCTTAGCGAATATAATGATGCTTTCATTTCCTTGGTTTTTTTTTTTTTTTTTTTTTTTTTTTTTTTTTTTNTTTTTTTCTTGTTTTTGGTCTTTTTGAGACAGGATCTCCCTGTAGCCCCAGCTGGCCTGGAACTCACAGAGTGCCCGCCTCTGCCTCTGCATACTGGGACTAAAGGCCTGCACCGCCACACCCGGCTCCTTTTTTTAAAATATTATCTTTTGATAGTTGTAGGATATAACATTGTCTTTTTAAAAAATACTTCTTGGCCGGGCATGGTGGTGCACGCCTTGAATCCTAGCACTTGGGAGGCAGAGGCAGGCGGATCTTTGTGAGTTCAAGGCCAGCCTGGTCTACAGAGCAAATTCCAGGGCAGCTGGGGCTACAGGGAGACCCTGTCTCTAAAAGACCAAAAAAAAAAAAAAAACTTCTTACTATAGCCCATAATAGACAGTATAGTTTGTGTCATAATTCAGTAGTTTAGTGTGTCAGTGTAATGGAAAGAAGTCTCACTGAAGATTGATCAGTGCACTTCATTATTTTCTGTTTTGAAATTGAGTGTGGTAGCTCACATTTGTGATCCCAGCACTTGGGGGCAGGGGTAAGAAGATTGCCATAGGTTTGAAACTCTTTACCATCAAGATGTCATACTGTGAAGTATGACATCTTGATGGTAAAGAGGAGGGAGGAAGGAGTGATAGGGTCCCCCCACTTAAAGAGAATTATTTATGCTTAATTATATACAGTTGCCTTGAATTTTTTTTCCTAAATCTTTTTTCTGATCTTGTTTTTGTATTTAATTTTTATATTTGGGAGGTTATGGTTTAAAATATTTAAATTTGTCATTTATACATTTCTGTATTGTTAAAATACATATTTACTTGTTTACATTTGATTATCTGTATCTTATTGTATCTTGCTAAATTTCTTTCCTTGGTAATATAGGCAGGCAGACTGGCCCTTTCCCTCTCCCTCTTTCTCCCTCTGTCCCTCTCTCCTTCTCTTCCCTTCTTTCCCTTTCTTCCTCTCTCTCCTCTGCTCCCCCCCTCAAATAGACAAACAGGTGGTACAGATACATATATGTAGGCAAAACAGTCATACACATAAATAAAAATAAATAAAATATATTTTTTAAATGTAGATATGAAAGAAATATATGATTTTGTTTGTCTGGTCTTTTCGAGGCAGAGTCTCCCTGTAGTCCCAGCTGTCCTGGAACTCACTCTGTAGACCAGGCTGGCCTTGAACTCACAAAAATACGCCTGCCTCTGCCTCCCAAGTGCTAGGATTGATTAAAGGCGTGCGCCACCACGCCCGGTAATTATGGCCTTTTATTTAAAGAGTAAGGTAAAAAAAAAATAAAGTGTAAGGTCATTAGAAAAACCTTTTGGCTCTTATGTATAGTTCCATACTACCTCCTAGGTACTGTATTTTATTTTTAAAATGCCCACTTTGGGGGCTGGAGAGATAGCCTAGTGGTTAAGAGCACCGACTGCTCTTGCAGAGGACCTGGGTTCGATCCCCAGCACCCACATGGCGGCTAAGAACCGTCTGTAACTCCAATTCCTGGAGAACTCCAGTTCCAGGGGAATCTGAGACCCTCTTCTGACCTCTGCAGCATTGCACGACACGGGCGCACAGACCTGTATGCAGTCAGTACATTCATACACATAAAAATAAATAATAAATATTTAAAAAATAAAAATAAAAAATAAATAAAATGCCCACTTTACTCTTTTTTTTTTGTATTTTGTCTTTCAGTACTGAAAACTTCTATTTGTATTTATTTCAATAGTTCATATTGTCCTTACCAAAATAATTATAACTTCTTTAAAGTTACTTTCAGATTAAAAATTATTTTACAATTTTATATACATATAATTTATTTTGATCATACTCTTGCTAACCTCTCCTGCCCCCCTTCCACTTCCTCTGAAACCCTTTATTGCCAGGAAGTCTTCTTTCTACTTCGATGCCATTTATTTGTTTGTTTACTTATTTACTTATTTTAGTGGCCCACTGAGTTTAATTAGGCTTGCTTATACTTAACTACTGGAGCATGGACATTTTGCATCTTTACATTTTCTTGATAATTCCTTTTGTGATCAGCATCTGGTTGTCTTCTCTTATACAACAGGCATATTTCCTTGTGTGTGTGTGTGTGTGTGTGTGTGTGTGTGTGTGTGTGTGTGTGTGCGTGTGTGTGTGTGTGTGTGTGTTGAGTACAAGATTAGATTTTTACTTTGATAGTGAACATTTTCAATACTCCCTGAAGACTCTTCATTTAAATTCCCTGAAGAATGGTCTTGGTTGCTGGTTCTGTCCTTGGTTAAGTACAGAATGCAAGTTCTAGCTTCCCTTTGTGATTGTATAGTATCACTTCAGTTTGTGTTCTTCTGTTCTTTAATGTGTCTTCCTCCTGTTTACTTAAGGTAATCTAGGAATTGGCTAGTGGTTGACATGGAGTTTAGATCTCAGAGTCTTTGCTATGCTTCTTCAGGACTGTCTTATGAGGCATTTCCAGAACGATGAAGTGAAAAAAACAAGGAAATAGGACTCCCCATCCCCATTCTTTGGATAATACAGGACCCCCCCCCCCTTTTCCTTGTATCTGGCCAGAGAGAGGTCTACATTTGAGGATTTATGTGCTTATGTGGTAACTGGCCTACCTTCCAACCCATGTTCGGACTAGGAGAGAAAGAACAAAAAGAAAAAAAAGAGTCTCCTTTCCCACTTGCCCTATTTCCCAGGAGTCTTTTATCTGCTCTCCTAACTGGTACAAGAGTTTGCTCCTGGTGGATTTGCTTTTGTTGGTTGTGCTGTTCTGTGATTTCGCTAGCCCTGGGCTCAAAGTGAAATTGACCTTTGCATACACAGTCCAATCCTGTTTTCACTGGTCAGTGCTCAGGATTGACAGCAATCTTCAGCTGGTCTGTTTTGTTTTTGAGTCATCAGGCAGTTGTGCTTAATCTAGGGTTGTTGTCATCAGGGAGGGCTGAAGAGGGGGACATGAATTTGGCTTTTATTCTGTCCATTTTTTTTTTTTAAGGGTTTTGTGTGTTTTTTTTTTTTTTATTACGTGTATGAGTGTACTGTCTGCATGTAGGTTGGTGCACCCTTGTGCAATGCCGTGGAGGTCAGAAGAGGGCGTCAGATTCCCCTGGAACTGGAGTTAAAGGTGGTTCTTAGCCCCATGTGGGTGCTGGGAATTGAACCTAGGTCCTGTGCAAAAGCAGTCAGTGCTCTTAACCTCTGAGCCATCTCTCCAGCCCCTATTCTGTCCATCTTGACCTGAACAGTGTACTTAGGAAGAATATTTTAGCATCCCCCTCCCCAATTCTGAAGATTTGGTTTCCAAATCTTTAGATGCACAGTTCTGCTAAATAGAAGGAGTTTTACAAATAAGTTTTTTTGTGGCTTAAATGTAGTTTTTTTAAATATCATAGAGCTAGTTGACCATTTTTTGTTATTGTTACAAATGCGGTTTTGAATTAATTTAGATTCTAAAATATCTTCCTTTCCAAACAATGAGTGAAAATTATGTCAACCGTAGATAATCTCCATGCTTGAAAAATTAGCTGTTCTTAATGTGTTACTCATTTGAAGGTGTTTACAGCCCATAGAAGAGTGACTAGCTATAGAATATGTGGACATTCACACCTGTTGTAACAGTGGTAGCTGTTTTTAATTTGTAGTGTTCGATATTGGGGATTGAGCACCCACGCCATTGGAAATGCTGAATACCAGGTCTACTTCTATACCATACTTAAGGTTTATGATCTTAGGAAAATAGGTATTTTCCTCTCTTAGTATCTTAGAATTTAAGAACATTTTAGATTTTCTTTTCTGAGAAAGATGTATAGTATTGCTTCATACCCTTTCCACATGCTGTTCCTCTACTCATTGTGCGCTTGTGCCCTCTTCAGTCTACTAGCTCATTAGAATATTGTCTCCAAGACTTCTTGGCCTTGTCTTACTATATTCCTAGTGCCTAGCATGAATGGGTAGATTTTGAATAAGTGATGCATTATGTGATTATAATTTTCATTCTCTTCATGCTTTTTAAAAATAACTTCAGTTTTTCAATTTTAAATTTGGTGGTTGGAGGTGGTGGGCCTGGAGAGATGGGTCGGTGGTTAAGAGCACTGGCTGATCTTGCAGAGGACCAGGGTTCAATTCTTAGCACCCACTTGGTGACTAACAGTCATGCGTAACTCCAGTTCCAGGGGAATCCAATGCCCTCTTCGTTTTCTCTTTTGGTCTTTTTGAGACCCCCATCTGGCTTGGAACTCAGGCTGGCATTGAACTCAGATCTGCCTCCGAAGTGCTGAGATTAAAGGTGTGCACCACCACATCCAGCCAAATGCCCTCTTCTGACCTCCACTGACATTGCATGACATGGGTGCACTTATATAAATGCAGGCATTACACTCATACACAAAAATAAAAATAATAAATAAAACTAAAATTATTTTTCAAGACAGGGTCTTTTGCAGCCTCAGCTGTCCTGGAACTCCATATGTAGACCAGGCTGGCCCCAATCTCATAGCTATTTTACCTGCCTCTGCCTCCCAAGTGCTGGATAAAGGCTACCACATCTGGTTCTATATTAAAATATTTTAAACAAGAAAATAAAGGTGAGTCAAAGAGATGGCTCAGCAGTTTTAGGCACTTGCTGCCAAGACTGATGACCTGAGTTTGATCTTCTGCACCCATATGGTTAGAAGGAGAGCACCAACTCCTGCTGGTTGACTTTTGATTTCCATTTGCAACTTTGGACGCCCACTGCCCCCCAATACACAAATGTACTTAAAAAAAAAAAAAAAAAAAGGCCTGAGAGATGGTTCAGTGGTTAAGAATGCTGGCCGCTCTTGCAGAAGATCCACTTAGCTCCTAGCACCTATATGGTGGCTAACACCTGTCCTTAACTCCAGTTACAGGGGATCTAACACTTCTCTTGGCCTCCATAGGGATTGCATGACATGAGTGCACTTATATGTAGGGCAAGCACATATACACGTAATTTTTCTCTGTTTTTGGTCTTTTTGAGACAGGGTCTTCCCTGTAGCCCCAGCTGGCCTGGAACTCACTGTGTAGACCAGGCTGGCCTTGACCTCACAGAGATCTGTCTGCCTCTGCCTCCTGAGTTCTGGGATTAAAGGCATATCTCTGTGAGGTTAAGGCCAGCTGGGACTATAGGGAGACCTATCTCAAAAAGACCAAAAATAAATAAATAAATAAATAAATAAATAAATAAATAAATAAATAAAAATAAGGAAAAGGTGATAAACATTCTTTTAGAAGAAACTATTTCTCATGTTTAATAAGTGGTAATTAGGTATTATGACATTTCAGATGTGCTTTGTTGTTTATGGTTACATGTTCTTCCCCCAATACCTTAGACTACTGTGTTCAGAAGGTTTTAGTATAAAGTAGCCTGTGCCTTTGAAAGCCAGTTTTAGGGAGTTCTCACCGTGCTGTAACATCTTTTGGTCTGGCTGTTTGAAAACTGATTTTTTTTTTTTAGACAGGGTCTCCCTTTTAATTCCAGCTGGCCTGGAGCTCGCTCTGTAGACCAGGCTGGCCTTGAACTCACAGAGATCCTACTGCATCTGCCTACCTATGCCTCCTGAGTGCTAGGATTAAAGGCATGAGCCACCACGCCCAGCTTAATGACGGTTCTTAGCCACCATGTGGGTGCTGAGAATCGAACCCGGGACTTCTGGAAGATCAGTCAGTGCTCTTAACTGCTGAGCCATCTCTTGCCAAAAACTGTGATTTTTAAGAAAATTCTACTGCAGTAGAAATTAACCTCATATTGTATTTATGATATTTTTCATGAAGAAACTAAATCTCATAGGGAAAAAATTTGAGACGAGTTAAGAGAATAAAGAAAATGTCAGGGGCTGGAGAGATGGCCTAGTGGTTAAGAGCACCGACCGCTCTTACAGAGGACCTGGGTTCGATCCCCAGCACCCACATGGCGGCCGAGAACCGTCTGAAACTCCAATTCCAGGAGAACTCCAGTTCCAGGGGAGTCCAACGCCCTCTTCTTACCTCCGCGGCATTGCACGACACAGGTGCACAGACTTGCATGCAGACAGTACATTCATACACATACAGAAATAAATAAAATTAATTAAACAAAAAAAAGAAAATGTCAGTTACTGCCACTAATACTCAAGTTACTGTTTTGTTATGTCAATTGCATCTGATTTTGTTACTTTGTTTATATTATATAATTTTATCCCAAGTTAAAATTAGTATGTAAAATGATACAGTATTGGAAAGGAAAACTTGTATATTTCAGGGTGTAAAATACGGATTTGGAGATAATACAATTTTTACCTTGTTGAAGTCACTTTTGTACTTATGCTTTTGATTCTCTGGTATTAAAGTTGGTGAATAACATACTTTTGAAGATGACTTCTTCAATGAAGTAATTCATGTAGTCTTATTCCTATATGCAAAATGTCAATTCTGTTTTTTAATTTATTATTTATTTATTTATTTATTTATTTATTTGGTATTTTTGAGACAGGGTTTCCCTGTAGCCCCAGCTGTCCTGGAACTCGCTCTGTAGACCAGGCTGGCCTTGAACTCACCAAGATCCGCCTGCCTCTGCCTCCCAAGTGCTAGGATTAAAGGCATGCGCCACCACATCCGGCAATTCTATTTTTTTAAACATTTAGGGAAAAGCATATATTTAAAAATATTTTTACATGTATGAGTATATTTACTAATTTTATATGTATGAGGGTATTGCTTGTGTGTGTACGTGCACCCACATTGTACAGTGCCTGCAGAGGTCGGAAGGTGTTGGACCCCCTGGAATTGGAGTTACAGACAGTTGTTAGTTGCCATGTGGGTACTTTAGAACCGAACCCAGATCCTCTACATGAGCACCTAATGCTCTTAACTCCAGCCCAAGCATATTCTTTCTTTTCTTTTTGTTTTTTTTTTTGGGTCTTTTCAAGACAGGGTCTCCCTGTAGCCCCAGCTGTCTGTCCTGGAACTCACTCTGTAGACCAGGCTGGCCTTGAACTCACAAAGATCCACCTGCCTCTGCCTCTGCCTCTGCCTCTGCCTCTGCCTCTGCCTCTGCCTCTGCCTCTGCCTCTGCCTCTGCCTCCGCCTCCCGAGTGCTAGGATTAAAGGTGTGCGCCACCACGCCCAGCACTTACACATTTTTAAAAATTCTCTTTTAGTATCAATTAATAAAAATAATTTTGGCAGATATTTACAGAAGTTTAGAAATGTAGCCATACTAGTAGAAAATGAAACATCATAACTTCATTTTCCTGAATTAGTTTTCAGATGCTCTGTAACAACAGATTGTCACAAACTGAGCTTGTGGCTAAAACTGAGTATTATGTATTTCATCATCCAGGCATTGGTTTGCATGGGTCAGTCTTAGTTGCTAGAGCCACCCTTAGGTCCTCTTACACAGTGGTTTTACCTCAAAACCAGCAGGAAAGTGTGTCTAGTTGGCTGCCATGAAGACTTCTATAACAGTTGTCAGAGGGTGACTATCCCATCTAACTTATAGGAGAGAGTATGCAGGATTGAATTTTTTTTTTTTTAACTCTTTCTGTGAACAGTTTTAGAAGGGCTGGTGAATTGGATGTCAAACACTGCCTCTTACATACCCCTGTCTGCCCTGTTTTTGTTGCTGACCTCCAGTTCCTCGTATTTATGGGACCACAACAGACTATAACCAAATGTCTAATAGCTGGTATGAGCCAGTCTTAGCAGGGTCTGGTTTTTCTCACATTGCCTCAGATTGTGCAACCTTTGCTACAGGGAATGATTGCTAGCTCCATCACTGTTTCTTCACCTCCCTGGCACTCAGACTGATCTTATATACGCCATGTACCACAGCCTCATGACTGTGTATATGTGTGTGTTGGGAGGAAGGTTTCTTTTCATTTCTGGTTTAGTAATTATTTTATTTTATTTATTTATTTATTCATTTATTTATTTATTTATTTATTTATTTATTTTGGTCTTTTTGAGGCAGGGTCTCCCTGTAGCCCCAGCTGTCCTGGAACTCACTCTGTAGAACAGGCTGGCCTTGAACTCACAAAGATCTGCCTGCCTCTGCCTCCCTAGTGCTAGGATTAAAGGCGTGCGATACCACACCCGGCATAATACAAAAGCTGGTGTGGTGGTGCAAGCCTAGCATTTGGGAGACAGAGGCAGGCGGATCTCTGTGAATTCAAGGCCAGCCCGGTTTGCATAGCCAGTTCCAGGCCAGCTGTGGCTACTCTATAAAAGGCAAAAAAAATTTTTTTAGCCAGGTGTGGTAGCCCATACCTTTAATTCCAGCACCTGGGAGGCAGAGGGAGATAAATCTCTGAGTTCAGGGCTAGCCTTGTCTACAGCTGGGGGTACAGGGAGACCTTGCTCAAAAAGACAAAAAGAATTTTTTTTTTTCATTTTTGAGACTGGCAAGATGGCTCATGCCTTTAATCCCAGCACTACAGGGACTCTGTGAGTTCAAGGCCAGCCTGATCTAATAGTGAGTTCCAGGCCAGCTGGGGCTACAGGGAGACCCTGGCTCAAAAAGACAAAAAACTTTTTTTATTTGATGTGTATGTTTTATCTTCATGTATGTAAACGCACCTTGAATGTGCAGTGCCAGTAGAGGCCAGAAGAGGGCATTGGATCCCTTGGAACTGGAGTTATGGTTGTTTGTAGGTGGCATGCGAAGCCAAGAACCAAACCTGGGTCTTCTGGAAACCACCGAGTCATCACTCCATCCCTTCATTTCTCATTTAAAAGTGTTTCCCAATTAAGGCAGTTCAGTTGGAGAATGGTCCTTATGATAGTTTTTTGTGCTGGGCAGTTATTAAGCCCCACCCACATGCTGAGTCATGGATTTTTCCTTCCTCTGTATTAAAAGTCAGGTCTGAGAAGTATGTTCTCTTTTTAAGTGGAAAAATACTAAGGGCACTGAAGATATGGCTCAGTGGTTAGGAGCACAGGCTATTCTTGTAGAAGACCTGGATTCAAATCCTTGCACCCACATGCCTTCTGTGACTCTAGTTCTAGGGGTTCCAATGCCCTCTTCTGACCTCAGGCATTGCATGACATGGATGCACTTATATACAAGCAGGCAGTACACTCATACACATAAAAATAAAATTCAAATTATTTTTTATTTAGTATTGTGTATATGTACATGCATGATATGTGTGTGTTCTTTGACACAGGATCTCATAGTTCAGGCTAGCCTCAAACTAGCTGTGTAGCTGAGGCTGCCCTTGAATTCTTGATCCTCCTGCCTCCACCCCTCAAGTAGTAGGATCACAAGCCATGCCTTGTTTATGCGTTGCTGGTGGTCAAACCTATACATACTAGGCAAGTATTCTGCCATCAGAGCGACATCTCTAGCCCTGTGTATGTGTTCTGAAGGGAAGGGGTCCACTGCCCATGACATGCGTATAGAGATCAGAGGACAGTTTTTGAGTTAGTTCTCCCCCTCTCATGTCACTAGACTTGGGCATCAACCATCTTTATCCACTGAACACTCTCAGTGGTCTCTGAGCAGTGTTTCTCTTACTCTTGTTCTCTTCACTATCTGATTGTTGTTCTGGTTTATAAGTCTTTGGATCCCAGTAAAGGCTCCTGAGCACAAATCTAATTGGTACTTTATTTCTCTAGTGTCTTGCCAGCTCTAAGAAACAGCAAACAGCAAACCAGTGCCTTCATGTCACTTTTTCTCATTCTTTTTTCTTTTTTGTTCTTGCTAAATCAGAGGCCAAGTCAAAGGATAGGATTCACATCACACACACACACACACACACACACACACACACACTCACACACTTTTTCCTTTTCTAATTCTGTCCTTACATGGACATGTTCTTTGAGGACAGATGGGATGTAATTGCATGTCTAATGGCCCAAAGCAAAGACTATAAAGCTGCCACTATAACCTGTTTATGATCCTGTTACATATGTACCACTTCAGGGATTGCAGTGTATTCTTTAGTCATTCAGGCACTTGGGGCACCCTCATGTGTGTGTATGAAGCATGGCTCCTCATACTTTGTAGAGGAAGACGGCTATCCGGAGTATCCCCTAGAGATGCCCTTACTCAGATGGCTCCATCTTTATTCCATCTAATATTATTTATCACAGGAAATACACAGCTATCACAGGGCAAACCACTTGGGAAAAGGTGGTCATACTAGAATTGCCCCCATGGATGCCTCACCCTTGGACTGACCTTATTTACATATTTTCCCAACCGTTTCAGGGGCTGCGCAGTCTTCTCCCTATCTCATCTTTGGTCCATGTTTGGGTACCTATTGTGTTGTGTGATTTTCTTCTCTTTTCTTTTCTTTTTTTTTTTTTTAATGAAGAGAAGTACACAAACATCTATTCCAGGTAAGATACTGATGACAGACCAAAGAAACAATTCTACCCTAGCTCTAGCTTGGTGACCCAGGGAGTTTATTAGTATTAGTATTAGTTACAGAAGTGGGTGACTCATAGGTAGCTACTGAAAGGCCTACCCCAACATGGGTGCCAACTCATGAAACCTCTATCCCTTGAGTGCCCTGCTGAGTCATTTAATAAGTTTTTTGAACTTCTTGAACTTGTGTGAATCTGCATGTTGTTTATTGAATTTTAGGACCCTTCTTCCCTTCCTTCCTCTCTCCCTAACATAGGTATAAAATAATATGAATGTTTCTTTTTCCACTGCTGTAATTGATTTAATAACAGTAATGCTCGTAATTGGTGGGAAAGTTTCATGTAACCCAGTTTCTATAACATGTCTTAAACAGTTAAAATTTATTTTTATAGTTCTTGAGACTGTAAGAGTTCAAGTTCCAGGTGCTGATCATTGAATTCTGGGAGAAACTTCCTGGCCTTCTCACAGAGAGAGGGAGGAAGTGGGGAAAGGAGGGAAAGAGCCCTGCTGTACAAAAAGTGTGTATTTGTGAATGAGAAGTCTGCGGTGTCTGTTTTGAAGGACAGTAATCTCCTTAGACTGGGCACTATTCAGGAGACATCATTTAACCTTAATTACCTCCAAAGAGGGCCTAAGAATTTTGGAGGGAAGGATGGATTGTAGAAAGTCAGTGTGCACAATGGAGTTCTAAGTAACATGTGCCTGTCATTTTGAAGTTTTTTTTTTTTTTACCCTGTGCCTGATTCCCCAAAAACCAATGTGATTGCCCCCCCCCTTCCCCAACAATGTTTTAATTGTAACACGTCACTTCTGGCAATTACTTTCATTGCACTAAGTAAAATTCTAATTCCATCATTATTTACTGTGTTGGAATAAATAGTAAGTGGAGGCATTTGTTCACTGGTGCTGCCCTGCCCTCTTTGATACCTTGATTTTTGAGTAGTAAGGCTGAAATTCAGCAGGATGTGCTTCTCTTTGTGGCTGTATCTTTCTGTGTGTGCTGTGGCTTTGTCTCCTTGTTTCATTGGGTACCCGCCCTTTTTTTTTTTTTAATCATTTTCATTTTCTAGAAGCCTATGACATCTCTTACCTGTTGATTCTTCTCCCTTCTTAATTCTCCTCATTGAGAAAGTCTTTTATTGTTTTCTCAGTGGGAGGAAGAAGTATGTATGTGTGGTCATTGTATCAGTACAGGAACTGTTGTGAGGTTTCTGATGTCTTTGGAGATTTGAGAGATACTGTTCAGTATTTTCAAGGCCCTGAAGGGTCATTGTGGAGAAAGATGGATTGGATTCGTTACTCTTATTTTACTGGGCGTTACAGAGCACAGCTTTATTTGATTGATTGATTGATTGATTGATTGATTGATTGAGACAGGCTCACTGTTCAGTCCAGGCTGGCCTCAAACTAAAAGATTCACCTGCGTCTGCCCCCAAGTGCTTCACCATGCCCAGCTGGTTACTCTTGATTGTCGATTCATACTTCCTAGTAATTCCTTTGGTCAAAGAGCCAGATATCTTGAAGGCATAAATAAACCCATATTGATGGGTAGTAAGATGTTTATTGATGGTTCTTTAGAATGTGTCTTAGAATATAAGCTTGGTTAGACTTTTAAAAATATAGAATTAGTTTATTATGATCAGATTGGGAAAGATTAAAACTTAAAAAATTTTTCAAGGTTTTGTGATTTTTTTTTTTTTTTTTTTTTTTTTTTGGTTATTTTTTGAGGCAGGGTCTCCCTTTTAGTACTAGCTGTCCTGGAGCTCGCTCTGTAGATCAGGCTGGCCTTGAACTCACAGAGATCCACCCACCTCTGCCTCCCAAGTGTTGGAATTAAAGATGCACGCCACCACGCCCAGCTTGAATGTGAATATTTTTTAAAAATTGGGTAATGAGTCTCAGTACATAGGAGGAGGGCAGGAAAATGCTCTCTGGTGATAGGAGATTACAATAACAAAAAAAGCACACAGAATTAAGATATTACTCGAATTCAAAGATTGGTTCTGTAAGTTCTTTTGTCACACAGTGCTAGTTTGGTTGGTTTGGTTCAAACACAGATTATTAGTGTTACAAGGAACACAGTTCAGTGGAGGTGATATGATAGAAACACTATAGCCTGTATTATAGTTAGCTTTTTTGGTCTTTTTGAGACAGGGTCTCCCTGTACCTCCTGCTGTCCTGGAACTCACTACACAGACCGCCGAGGCTGGCCTTGAACTCACAAAGATCCACCTGCCTCTGCCTCTGCCTCCCAAGTGCTAGGGTTAAAGGCATGCACCACTACACCTAGCTATAGTTAGCATTTTGACATTATGATCAAATACTTGATGGAGACTACTTTATTTTTTTTAAGATACATTTTTTTTTAATTTTTATTTATTTTTGTATATGTATGAATGTACTGTCTTCATGTAGGTTTGTCCACCCATGTCGTGCAATGCCACGGAGATCAGAAGAGGGCGTCGGATTCCCCTGGAACTGGAGTTAAAGTCGGTTCTCAGCCGCCATGTGGGTGCTGGGGATCGAACCCCGGTCCTCTGTAAGAGCAGTCAGCGCTCCTAACCGCTAGGCCATCGCTCCAGCCCCAATGGGGACTTCTTTAAAAGAGATTTATTTTTGTTGTTGTTTGAAATACCATTTATTCTAAGTCCATGCTTAACATGAATCCCATTTCACAGATATTAATTAATCACATCAAATAAATTGCTAAGGTGAGAGATTGATAACACAAAACTGAGAAACAGAAGTTCAGGGTAAACTCCAGAACAAGAGTGCTGCCTTAGTGTTCCAGCATGTTTGTGTTTGAAGTGAAGATCCAAAGTTGTTATTCCTCCCAAGTCTTAATATTATGATGTCACTGTTTTAAGAACCAAACATTAGAAGCCACAGAATCAGAAAAATCTTACTATTTTTGATCTCTTTGAGACAGGGTCTCCCTTTAGTCCCAGCAGGCTGGAGCTCGCTCTGTAGACCAGGCTGGCCTTGAGCTCACAGAGATCTGCCTGCCTCTGCCTCCTAGGTGCTGGGATTAAAGGCATGTGCCACTACACCTGGTCTAAGAAGGTTCTTAGCCTACATATGGGTGCTGGGAATCTAACCTGGGTCCTCTGCAAGAGCAGTCAGTGCTCTTAAACTCTGAGCCATCTCTCCAGCCCCAGAAATCATTTTTTCAAAAAACAAATGCATCTCAAGCCGGGCATGGTGGCACAGAGGCAGGCGGATTTCAAAAAGACCAAAAACAAAACAACAAAACAAAAAAACCAAAAACTAATCCATCTGAAAAGGATTTAGATAAGTATTAAATATTAGAGAAAACACAAGCATACACATTTACAAAAGAATAATATCTGGCCATGATTTTATGAATTAAAGAAATACTAGATGAATCACATGAGCTCCTTAATCGTATTGAATTGATACTGTCCAAACGTTACCTTGAAATTCACCCAACCACTCTAATACTCAGATAACTGGTAAGGTATTCTCTAGTTTGATATTGACGTGGTGAACTTTAAGAAAAAAAAAATTTATTTTTATTTTATGTGCGTGAATATTTTACATGCCTACCTGTGAGTGCACCCATTCGTGCAGTGTCTACAAAGGCCAGAAGAGGCTGTTGGATTCCCCTGGAACTGAAGTTAAAGACAGTTGTGAGCTCCTATGAGGGTGCTGGGAATCGAACCCAGGTCCTCTGCAAGAGCAGTAAGTGCTTTTAACCACTGAGCTATCTGTCCAACCCTTCAAAAGAGATTTCTTTTTTTTTTTTTTTTGTATGTGTATGAATGTACCATCTGCATGTAGGTTTGTGCACCCGTGTCGTGCAATGCTGTGGAGGTCAGAAGAGGGCGTCAGATTCCCCTGGAACTGGAGTTAAAGATGGTTCTTAGCTGCCATGTGGGTGCTGGGGATCGAACCTGGGTCCTCTGCAAGAGTAGTCAGTGCTCTTATCCGCTAGGCTATCTCTCCAGCCCTGAAAAGAGATTTCTTTAGCTTATTGTTTTAGAGGTTGTAGAATAGGGTTCTTGTAATAGGTTCTGTTCTGTTGAGGGCCCTCTTGAGCAGCAGGAGCATTGTCAGTGCAACTGATCATGTGAGGCAGAAAGTCAGAGAGCTGACTAAGGTGTAAAATTCAAGCTTAGCTTCTTCAGGAGAAAATTCCCAAGGCTTTAAAAACATTAACAGTCTGCCAGGCGTGGTGGTGCACCCCTTTAATCCTAGCATTTGGGAGGCAGAGGCAGGCAGATCTTTGTGAGTTCAAGGCTAGCCTGGTTTACAGAGTGAGTTCCAGGACAGCTGGGGCTACAGGGAGACCCTGTCTCGAAAAGACCAAAAAACAACAACAACAAAAAAAACAAACAAAAAACCACAAACAAACAAAAAACATTGACAGTCTGAAGAGGTAGTGTTCATCAAGATTCTCCAAAATAAATACTGCAAACACTGAAAGTATTATACTCAGCAAATGAGTAAACATAGTAAGTAGTCTAGAACTATTACTAGGTTACCAGTTAGATAGTAAATATTTGTTACTAAAAGTTTGCTGTTACATAGGACATATTTGGAGGAAAGGATTACAAGTCATGCACTAGGTTCACATTAGCCTAATAAACACTGAATTTGTGTATCAGTGGGTTCAGGACTTCAAAAAAAATACTATTTATGTGTATGAGTGTATTGTCTGCATGTATGTAAGTGTACAAGAGATCAGAAGTGGGTGTCAGATTCCCCTGGAACTGGTGTTACAGATGTATGTAAGCTACCATGTGGGTAGTGGGAATCAAAACCCTGTCCTCTGCAAGAATAGCCAGTGCTCTTAACAGCTGAGCCATCTCTCCAGTCCCAGGTTCAGAATAGCTTAGTTAACAAATAAATACAGATAGAGATAATTTTATTTTTGTACATTAGAAACAAATTAAATGTCATAGAAAGTAGATGCCAGTAGACATTTGATAATGTGTGATGAAACACCTAGAACATAAGACACAGGGCGTGGTCAGGTCATAGCATCCACCTGAGAAAGAGGTAAGCAATACCTCTGCTAGCTCTGCACCACTGTCTTCTTTCAATATTCTAGAATAGTATACCATATGAATTACTGAAAGAGGGGCTTTTGGGGTAAAAATGATGATTCTTTATTTTATTTATTTATTTATTTATTTATTTATTTATTTATTTTTTGGTCTTTTTGAGACAGGGTCTCCCTGTAGCCCCAGCAAGCCTGGAACTCACGGTGTAGACCAGGATGGCACCGAACCATTGAACTCAGATCATTCCCCTACCACCATGACACACCCCTTCTGGGCTGAGAGTAAAGGCGTGCACCACCATGCCTGGGTTTAAGACAGAAGTAATTTTAGTAAATTGGTAAGGCATTGGTCTAGGGGAAATATTTGTTGACCTTTAAACATTGAGGATAATACATTTCAGTAGTCAGTTGAAGATGATAGATGAAAAAATGATTTGTGTAAGGTTTTTGCTCATCACATTTAATAAGAATTTTAGAGAAATGATTTGTTGGAAACATATATATTGAATGAGCCTTTTAAACACACTATGTTTACTTGTTTTCTGAGTAGTATCTTCAGTATTAGAGTATATGTGTTTGTTTTGGAGAATCTTGATGAACACTGCCTATTCAGATTGTTAAAAAATGTGTTTATTTTGGAGAATCTTGATGAACACTGCCTATTCAGATTGTTAAAAAAATGTTTTTAAAGCTTAAGTTACGTTCCACCATTGCATTCCATTTGAGAAAAAGCAAGCAAGACAGACCATCCCTAGAATATGGATTGAATATCAGATTGAAATTCTATCGAAAAGACAAAAAAAAAAAATAAATTCTAGGCTTTTTCATATAAAATTAAACATACAATAAACTGCTGCCTCAATACCCTAGTAAGGTAAATAGCTAGAACTTTATCAAGCAATTTGAATGTGCTCGAAACGTACATAACATACATAACTTTTTTTTTTTTTTTTTTTTGTGGTCTTTTGAGACAGAGTCTACCTTTAGTCCCAGCTGGCTTGAACTCCACAACATAGGCTGGTCCTGAACTCGGAGATCCGCCTGCCTCTGCCTCCCAAGTGTTGGAATTAAAGGCTTTGTGCCACCACTCCTGACTCAATGTTGTTTTTATAAAGGAAGTTTCACTACTATTTAGTGAATAAAATACTAGGTTCAGAGGTTTGGCAACGTTGTTTTTTTTTTTTTTTTTTTTTTTTTTTTATTAATTTTATTTCTGTATGCGTATGAATGTATTGTCTGCATGCAAGTGTGTGCACCCACAGTGCAATAAAGCTCAACATTATCAACACCAGGATAAGCCCTACTACCTACAAGAACACATGGAGACTAAACAACACACTCTTGAATAATGAATGGTCAAGGAAGAGAAAAAGAAAGAATAAAAGCAATTCCTGGAACTGAATGAAAATGACAATACACACAACAAAAGCTATGGGAACTTAAAAGCAGTCCTAAGAGGGAAGTTTATAGCCCTGGGTGCCTACATTAGAAAAACAGAAAGAGCACAAGTGAATGATCTAACACGAAAGTGCTAAAAGCACTTGAGAGTCAACAACAGATGAACCCTAAACACAACAGACAGGAAGAAATAACAAAAATCAGAGCAGAAATCAATGAAATAGAAACAAAGAAAACAATACAAAAAAATCAATGAATCCAAAAGTTGGTTCTTTGAAAGAATAAACAAGGTAGACAGACGTCTAGCCCAGTTAACCAAAAGAAAGAAGGAACAACTCCAAATCAGTACAATCCATGATGAAAAGGGAAATATCATAACAGACAAGGAAAAGATCCAGAAAATCATATGGGAATACTTCAAAAACCTATACTCTACCAAGTTTGAAAACCTAGAAGAAATGGATGAATATCTGAAATCCTGAGAATTACCAAAGCTCAACCAAGAAGAGATCGACAGCTTAAACAGAGTGAAGTAACACAGTCCCAGAAAAACAAACGACGAATGGCATCCCTCATCTGTGGATGCTAGTGCCAATTACCTAGTTGTATTTCCTGTGCACAGCCCCTTGAGCTTTTGTTCAAGCAGTTGGGAGTGATGCATATTGAAACACAACAAACAGCAGAAAGGACTGCATCAAAGACTGCTGAAAACAGTGAACTTCTGCTCAAAAGTCACACTTCCACATGGAGAATATTGAGAAAGACTGAGAAAGAGAAATGAAAAGCATGTTTTGGCAGAATGCATGAGCTCTGGTGGGGTGGAGGAATGGGGGGGGGACACGGGTCTAGATTTGATTAAATAATATATATATATATATATTTTAAAAAAAATTTTTTTGTCTTTTTGAAATAGGGTTTGCTCTGTAGCCCCGGCTGTCCTAGAGCTCACAATGTAGATCAGGCTGGCCTTGAACTCACAGAGATCCACCTGCCTCTGCCTCCTGAGTGCTGGGATTAAAGGTGAGCACTACCATGCACACCTTTAAATAAAATATTTTTAAAATATTTTATTTTTAATTGTGCATGTGGATGTGAGTGTTGTGCACATGCGAATACAGGTGCCTATGGAGTCCAGTGGAGGGCATTAAATCCCCTGGAGCTGGAATTACGGGCAGTTGTAAGCTGCCAGACATGGGTCTTGAGAACCATACTTGGTTCTCTGCAAGAATAGTACTTTTAACTGCTGAGCCATTCTACAGTTTTGTTTTGAGACAAGGTTTCACTGTGTAGCCACAAGCTGGTCTGGAATTTACTGTATAGTCTAGGATGGCCTCAATATCATAGTGATCTTCCTTTCTCAGCCTCCCGAGTTCCGGGATTGCATGACTAAGTCACCATACTAGATCCATTTTAATTCATTGAGGACACAATTTGGAGAATAGAAAAATCCTGCTGTTGTGGTTTGAATGAGTGTCCCCCATAGGCTCTAGGTATTCAGACATTTGTCTCCAGTTGGTGGTGCTTTTTATGGAGGTCTTAGAAGGTGTGGCCATGCTGGGGAAAGTGTTCACTGGGGGCGGCTTAGTGAGCTTAACAAGCCCTCGTGCTCTACAGTTGCTCCTCTCTGCTTCCTGTGCTCTTTGAATATGTGACCCTGCTGCTCTGGATCTGCCACCGTGCCTCCGCCACATGGACTAATTCCCTGGAACGCCAATTGTAAGCTCAAATAAACTCTTCCTTTTATAAGTTCCTTGGTCTGGTATTTTATCACAGAAACAGAAAAGTACTAATACAGTTATTGGTACCAGAGAGTGGGCTGTTGGCTGTGAAGAACCTGACCATGTGTATGTTTGGAGAAGTGTGGAAGACTTTGGAACTTTGGGCTGGAAAGGCTGTTGACTATTATAAGCAGAGCTTAAAGGGCCATCTAGTGGAGGCCTGGAAGAAAGCATGGCTGCAAAAGATGTGGTCCCAGGGGAAAAAAGACTTAGGCACCAACCAGGATATTTTGATAAGAGTCTGGCAGCAGTTTGCCCACAGCCCAGATGCTTGCCTGATGCTAGTTGAAAAGCAGTGGACGATGTCTTTGGCGGAGGATATTTCAGACAGCCTAAATGTAGAAATGGTGCGTGTGGCTTTTAATGGTGAATATATACAGATCTACAGTGAAAAAGAGCAGATGGAGCAGAAAGAAATGCAAAATGTACAGTTTTGATCTGAAAACCCCACTAGGAAGATTAAAGGTGGGGCCAAGGCATGTGAAGGAGAGGTTGGATCTGAAAACTGCACTAGGAAGATTAAAGGTGGGGCCAAGGCTTGTGAAGGAGAGTTTCCTTTTGATAAGGAGTTTAAAGTGATTAAGGAAGGGCTTCGAGATTTACAAGTAAACAAAAGAATCAGTACCTTCAGGGCAAGACCACACCCAGCTAATCCTCCAGCAAGTCCAGGGCAGAGAAAAGTAGCAAATGTGGTTGAAATGGGCCAGGGTCTGGCCCGAACTTGCAGCCAGATTCGGCAATTTCATTCACGTGGTGCTGGCTTTAGAGACATGAAGTTTGCAAGAGTGAAGGGGTCATCAGCTCTTCCTCCACGGTTTCAGAGAGCCAAAGAGGCCAGGAAGAGTACAGCAGGGGTGTCCCTGAATAAAGAAGGCCGTGATAGGCCACTGCGTGAAGCTGTGAGTATGAAGCCTGGTTGGCAGCGGAGACCCCAAGAAGACTTTCGAGATGCCAGACCTGTGAGATATTTGCCAAGGAGAGCTGCATACGGGGAGTGGTACCAGCCTAAGAAAGAGATGTATGTTGCAAGCAAAGCTGGAAGAGCTGAGCCGTGTAAGCCCTTTGGAAGTCAAGTCCCAGAAGTCGCATGTGGAGCTACAGGACTTGGCGTTTGCCCTGCTGGTTTTCGGTCTTGTTTTGGTCCAGTATTTCCTCACTATGCCTCTATTCCTCCCTTTTGGAATGGGAATGTGTATTCGGTTCCACTGTACATTGGGAGTATGTAATTTGCCTTTTGATTTTACAGGAGCTTACAGTTAAGAGATTGGCCTGAGTCTCAGAAGAGACTTTGGACTGTGGACTTTTGAATGACATTGAAACTGGTAAAGACTATGGGGACTTTTAAGGTTGGACTAAATGCGTTTTGCATTTTATATGGTCAGGAGCCTATGGGGGCCAGGGAGTGGAATGTTGTGGTTTGAATGAGTGTCCCCCATAGGCTCTAGGTATTCAGACATTTGTCTCCAGTTGGTGGTGCTGTTTCTGGAGGTCTTAGAAGGTGTGGCCATGCTGGGGGAAGTGTGTCACTGGGGGCGGGCTTAGTGAGCTTAACAAGCCTCGTGCTCTACAGTTGCTCCTCTCTGCTTCCTGTGCTCTTTGCGATATGTGACCCTCTGCTGCTCTGGATCTGGCCACCACGCCTCCCGCCACAATGGACTAATTCCCTGGAACCGCCAATTGTAAGCTCAAATAAACTCTTCCTTTTATAAGTTCCTTGGTCTGGTATTTTATCACAGCAACAGAAAACTGACTAATACACCTGCTAATCTAAACTGCTGGGATTATAACTCAGTCTTAGAGAGTATATATCTAGCCGTGCACAAGACCTACGTCCAGTACCAGCAGCAGCAATCCCCAAACCACCTTAAACAAAAGGACTTCTAAAAAAAGAGCAGGAAAGAGCACTGTGGCAGGGAACTGAGAAAAGATCCTTGTGCCATGAGTAAAGGGCCATAAGCATGACATGAGAGGAAGCTGACTCTAGTGACAATAGTTAGACCAGACAGAGCCTTAGGTACATACAGATTTTTCTGTGGGCGTTTATCCAAAGAGAAGTTCCTAGTTATTATAAAGAGTGGTGGAAGTGGTTTTGAGTGGTAGTCAACCTTATCAGATTAGTGTTTGAAAAGATAGCTGTAAATGTGGTCGGAGAACATGTCATCTATTTAGTTGTTCCCTGGGTGAGGCCTGATAGAGACTGTAGTTACTGGTTTGTAGGAAGAGGAGGCAGATATGGAGAAAAGCCCAGCAGATTCCAGACATGAGGGGTGAAAAGGAATAGAATTCTGTCCCTTCCAACAGTTTGTGCAGTGTTCTAATGGCCAAAGCTTAGCGTTCAGGCTTTTAAATGCTATCTTATATCATAATGCCAGGGAATACGATGTAATTTTTGGTTAGTTTTCATTTAAGCTTAGTTGTCTGTTGCCCAATTTTTTCCCTAAGTCTTCAACAGTTTTCTCTCTGGGCATTATCTTTGCTTCTAAGGGGAAATTCAAAACAAAGATTGAAGAGTTTTGTTTTTGTTTTTTTTTTAAACTTAAAAAAAAATTATTATTATTATTATTATTGCCAGGGTCTTGGCTTGTAACTGGCTACCCTGGAACTTGCCGGGAACTCACAGAGATCACCTCCCCCTGCCTTGAGAGTGCTGAAATTATAGGCATGCTTTCAGAAGGCTTATTATTAAGATAAAATTTATAATCGTATTTGCAACCATTACTACAATTAACTTTAGAACATTCACTTTGAAAAAGAAATGTTAAGCAATAGTAGTTATTCCTTTATGTTTATTTTTTATTTATTTTTTTAAAACAGAAACTTTTTAAAATTTTATTTATTTCTGTATGTGTATTTTTTTTTTTAATTTTATTTATTTCCGTATGTGTATGAATGTATTGTTTGCATGCAGGTCTGTGCACCCGTGACGTGCAATGCCGCGGAGGTCAGAAGAGGGCGTCGGACTCCCCTGGAACTGGAGTTCTCCTGGAATTGGAGTTTCAGACGGTTTTTGGCCGCCATGTGGGTGCTGGGGATCGAACCCGGGTCCTCTGCAAGAGCGGTCAGCGCTCTTAACCGCTAGGCCATCGCTCCAGCCCTCTGTATGTGTATTAATGTACTATCTGCATGCAGGTTTGTGCAACCATGTTATGCAATGCCGCTGAGGTCAGAAGAGGGTGTCGGATTCCCCTGGAACTGGAGTTCTCCTGGAATTGGAGTTTCAGACGGTTCTCGGCTGCCATGTGGGTGCTTGGGATCGAACCCAGGTCCTCTGTAAGAGTGGTCAGTGCTCTTAGCTGCTAGGCCATCTCTCCAGCCCCAATGTTTTATTTTTTTTAATCCTGTCCCTAGGATTGAAGCTAGGCTTCTGCATGTCAGTCAGGCACTTCATCACTGAGGACATCCCTCCTTGCCCTTTACTTTTCTAACTTAGCGTGGTGTTTCCACATAATTATAATTCCAGATACTCAAAGAACCTGAGGCAGAAAGATTACCAGTTTGAGGCAAGCTTGGGTAACTTAGAATGCAATTGCCCCCTCCCCCCACCCAAGTACCCAAGATTCATTCATGTTATATGTCTGAGGATCCCAATTCCTTTTTATGACTAACAATTGAATATATACAGCATACTTTGTTTCATTTATTTCAGTTTATCTTACTTGGGTTCTTGCTACTTTTTAAATGAGTCTTTAATGAGTTTTATATGAATAATGCTGCAGTGACCAGGTTCAAGTGTTTATGTGAATCCTCATTTTTAGCTGTAATAGGTCATCTATTTTATTTTTTATTTATTTATTTTTTTACTTTTTGTCTTTCTAGGAAGATCTCAAGTTTTATACCTGAAGTACAATTTCTCAGGCCTTACTAATTATTTCTGGTTATAGTTTCCTTTTGGATTTAAAAAAAATTTTTTTTATGTGTATGAGTATACTGTCTCCGTGTAGGTTGGTGCACCTGTGTCGTGCAATGCTGCGGAGGTCAGAAGAGGGCATTGGATTCCCCTGGAACTGGAGTTAAAGACGGTTCTTAGCCACCATGTGGGTGCTGGGAATCAAACCCCGGGCCTGTGCAAGAGCAGATGGTGCTCTTAACCACTGAGCCATCTCTCTAGCCCCTCCTTTTGGATGTTTAAGGCCACACAGCACAGATTAACCAAGGTTTTTGTTTTCTCGAGGTCAGTTGAGGATCTGCTCATCTATTTTAATCTTTTTTTTTTTTGAGAGGGTGCAAAGCTGTTTGTGTGTGTGTGTGCACGCGCGTGTGCATGCATGTGCATGTATGTTTTGAAACAGGGTCTCCCGTAGCCCCAGCTGGCTTGGAACTGACTATGTACACCACGCTGGTCTTGAACTTGAAGAGATCCTTCTGCCTCTGCTTCCCAAGTGCTAGGATCAAAGGTATGTGCCACCACATCTGGCTTATCTATTTTTATATTTATTTAGTGTGGTCATTGGTATGTTTGTGAGCGTGTGTGCTGCAGTGTGCATGTGAAGTTATAGGACAGTGCTAGAGGGAATCAGTTCTTTCCTATCATACTGGTTTTGGGGATTAAACTTGGGTTGTCCAGTTTGGCAGCAATCACCTTTACTCACTCAGCCACCTTGCCAGCCCGCAAGCTGTTTTGTAAAAGCTGTTGCACTATTTTATATTCATAGCAGTAATGTATAAGGATTGTAAGTTTTCCACACTCATTATAATTTTGGTGTGTTTCCCAAGTGTTTGGTGTTGAGCTTGAATCTTTTTTTTTTTTTTTTTCCCCTTTAAGGAAAGGTACAGTTCTATTTTATTGAGAATATAAAAATGTAAGTGCTTGGAGACAATTGGTTGGCTAGTATTTAAAATTTGCTCTTCTGGGCTGGAGAGATGGCCTAGTGGTTAAGAGCGCCGAACGCTCTTACAGAGGACCTGGGTTCGATCCCCAGCACCCACATGGCGGCCGAGAACCGTCTGAAACTCCAATTCCAGGAGAACTCCAGTTCCAGGGGAATCCGACACCCTCTTCTGACCTCCGCGGCATTGCACGACACGGGTGCACAGACTTGCATGCAGACATTACATTCGTACACATAAAGAAATAAATGAAATTAATTTAAAAAAAATTTAAAAAATAAAAATTAAAAAATTAAATTTGCTCTTCTTTTTTCCATCAGTTATATTCGCTGAATGACTATAAACCACCCATTTCTAAAGCGAAAATGACCCAGATTACAAAGGCAGCCATCAAAGCCATCAAGGTGAGTTACATGTTTTAGTTTTGTGTCTTTAAAAGAAAATACTATTTTTGTGAGTGTGATGTTTCTATGTATGTGCATGTACATGCGAGGATACATACAGAGGCCAGGGGTTGACATCAGGTATCTTCCTTAATTGCTCTCCACCCTATTTTTTTACAGGGTTTCTGATAATGTTTTCAGTTTGACAGAATCTAGAGTCACCATAGCTTCTGGACTTGATTGTGGAGATCTTTATTACCTAGTTGAGGAGGAAGACCTGTCCAATCTGGCAGTGGTATCCCTGGCTGGAGTTCTGGCTGTGTAAATGGAGAAAGGGCCTGAGCAGCAGCCTGTATACATTGTTCTTTGCTAAGAACAATCGTTGTGTATATGTTATGTGTTTGAGTGCAGTGCTGCATGAAGGAGAGAAGACAACTTTCTCTCCTTCCACCATGGGATCTGGAGATTGAATTCATATCCTCTGGTTTGTGCAGGAAGTACTTTTACCCACTGAGCCATGTCCCTGGGTTTCTCTACTTCTTTACTGAAGATTCACTGTGCTTTAATCTCCTGCCACTGTGACTTCCTTGCCATGATGGACTGTGACCCAGAATAAACCCTTTCTGTCTTGATTTGGGTTTGTCAGGTTCTTTTTTCCAGCAATAGGAAAAGAAAACTTACTGAACCTTACAGGTAGCTCACAGGTGCCCTGGCTGGCTAGCAATGTTAGAAATAAATTCTGAGGTTCAATGACCTCAGTGATTCCTTGTGGACAAAGGGAAAGTAACTGAGTAGAGCAGCTTTTACATTTGCAGAGGGTGTGTTGCCTCATTTGAATAGCAAGCAAGCACACTGAAGAGGAAATTTGAAAGGCTTTTATCCTACCTCAAGAGTACTATGTCTTTCCCCATTGGCTGGGGTTTGACTTCAGAGTCTTTTATTGGTAAAAGAATCAGCAGGACAGGAGGGGTGGCACAGTCCTAGCACTTGGGATGCAGAGGCAGATGGATCTCTGAGTTCAAGGCCAGCTGGTCTACATAGTGAGTTCCAGGCCAGCTGGGGCTACAGGGAGACCCTTTCTCTAAGAAGACAAAACAAAAAACCCAACACCAAAACAAACAAAAAAAATCAGCAGTGGGTAAACAAGGTTTTCAAGGTCGGATCACAGAACAGCATCACAGAGGTCACATTCCTGCGATCATTCTTTTCATATAAAAAATTTGAATTCTTGGGGCTGGAGAGATAACCTAGTGGTTAAGAGTGCCGACTGCTTTTGCAGAAGACCCAGGTTCGATCCCCAGCACCCACATGGTGGATGAGAATCATCTTTAACCCCAGTTCCAGGGGAATCCGACACCCTCTTCTGACCTCCACGGCATTGCATGACACGGGTGCACAAACCTATGTGCAGACAGTACATTCATACACATAAAAAAATAAAGAAAAAAATTAAAAAAAAATTGAATTCTTTGTAATTATTTCCCTTACCAAGACTCAGGGATCCTCGTGTCTTTACCTCCCTAGCACTGGGGTTACAGATGTGTGTATCAGGCCTAGCTTTTTTTTTGTTTTTTTGTTTTTTTGTTTTTTTGTTTTTTTGTTTTTTTGAGACAGGGTTTCCCTTTAATTCCAGCTGTCTTAGAGCTTGATGTGTAGACTAGGCTGGCCTTAAACTCACAGAAAGCCACCTGCCTCTGCCTCATGAGTGCTGGGATTAAAGGTGTGCACCACTATGCCCAGCTCAGGCCTAGCTTTTTACATGGGTGCTGAGGATATGAACTCAAGTCTGCATGCTTGTACAACAAACACTTTGCCAACTGAGGCATCTCCTTGTTACCTCCTTTCTTTAAAATCAGTTTTTTTTTGAGATAGGGTCTCTTTATGCAGTCTCAGCTATCCTGGAACTCACAGTTCTGCCTGCCTCAGCCTAGTGGAATAGTTTTATAGATTTTAGATATTTACTTTTGCTTTATGGTATTAATACATGTTCAGTGTGAAAAAGAAAGAAATGTGCCCCCTGAAAACTCCCACATTTAGGTAAAAATGCATTTGAAAATATTCTTTTGGTCTAAAGAGTTGGCTCAGTGGTTGAAAGTGTATCACACTTACAAAGGGCCTGAGTTCTATTCCCAGTACCTACATTAGGCATCTCACAGCTGCCTGTAATTTCAGCCACAGAGGGCAGTGGATGCCTCTTTGTCTGCAGGCACCTACATATACCCCCACACAGACATGTGCATGTAAACATAAAATTTAAAAAGTCTTGCATAAATTTGAAGTAATTTTCCTACCTTTCTCAGGCAGTTGGGAGTTTAGATATATTCACATCATAGAGAATTGTTGCTATTTGTCATACTGACTTTGTAGGATCCTAATATAAGGTGATCACAGGCTTGGAAATAAAAGTTAATGTATTGAATTTTTTCCACTTTATTGATTCCGTGTATATGAACCATTGTGAAAAATACTTGAGCCTCTTTGTGTATACATTGCTGGAATTTAGGAAGAGACCCAGGCATTTATTTATTTATTTTTTTTTATGTGTATGAATGTACTGTCTGCATGCAGGTCTGTGCACCTGTGTCGTGCAGTGCTGCGGAGGTCAGAAGAGGGCTTCAGATTCCTCTGGAACTGGAGTCAAAGATGGTTCTCAGCTGCCATGTGGGTGCTGGGAATCAAACCTGGGTCCTCTGCAAGAGCAGTCGGTGTGCTCTTAACCGCTAGGCCATCTCTCCAGCCCCTCAGGCAATTGAGTTTTGAACCTGTGTTAACTGATTGATTTTCCTGAAAATCACAGGGAAAGTTGGATTCTCTAAAAGAAATAAACATAAATTCTTGGCTAGAAAACCTTTTGAAATTCATCCATAGACAGTTTGTCTCCTGCAGGTGGTATGATAAGGGTTATATAATTTTTTAATCAGATTTTTAAAAAATTATTTTTATGTGTATGAGTGTATTGCCTGCATGTGTGTAGGTGCACCTGTGTTGTGTAAGGCCCTCGGAGGTCAGAAGAGGGCATCAGACCCCCTGGAGCTAGATTTTTTGAGACTTGTTAGCCATGATGCTGGGATCTAAACCTGGGCCCTCTGTAAGAACAGCCAGCTAGTTCTCTTAACCACTGAGCCATCTCTCCTGCCCTAAATCAGGGATCTTATAAAATGAGGAGTGCTTGCTTCAAATTAAGTAGTTACTGTCCTATTTACATTTAGTGATTAAAACATTAGCCACAATTAGAAACACCAGATATTTAAATTGTCTTTGGAATAATAGAAATATATTAAGTATAATATAAAAAAAATTCTAGTAACTAGTGGAAGAATTTAAGACAAGTAGTTCATTTCTCCATTAAAAAAGAAGTGTGTGTGTGTGTGTGTGTGTGTGTGTGTGTGTGTGTGAGACATTTGGAGATCAAATGGGAATTGCTCCTATCCTTCCACCTTTGTGGGCCCCAGGGATTGGACCCAATCATCAGGATTGGTTAGTGACAAACATCTTTACGTGCTGAGCCATCTTTTTTCTTTCTTTCTTTCTTTTTTTTTTTTTTTTTTTTCAGGCCTTAGTGTTGAAACTTGTAGTTAAAGTCCTCATACTTGTATATATAAAAAAATCAAAATGGAGATAAGAGTGGTGCACACATTTAAGCCAGAGAATTCTTCAAAGTAATTATCCTTCTACAGAGAATCTGATAGGCTTAATATAGAATAAGCTTAGTCTGTTGTACTTTATGTTATAATCTCCATTATGATTTGATTTCTTTATCATGATTCCTAAAAATATGAAAAGGTTTATAATATCATTAGTATTAGCAATTGGTACAGTTCATAAAATTCTGTTAAGTAGACTAATTAAAACTGCTTTTAGGGGCTAGAGAGATGGCTCAGCGGTTAAGAGAACCAAATGCTCTTGCAGAGGACCTGGGTTCAATTCCCAGCACCCACTTGGCGGCTAAGAACCATCATTAAGCTGGGTGTGGTGGTGCACGCCTTTAATCCTAGCACTTGGGAGGCAGAGGCAGGCGGATCTCTGAGTTCAAGGCCAGCCTGGTCTACAGAGTGAGTTCCAGGCTAGCTGAGGCAATAGGGAGACCCTGTCTCAAAAAAGGCCAAAAAAAAAAAAAAACACCAAGCCCCCAAAACAACTGCTTTCAGTAGTTATTTGTTTTTCTACTATTGCCCTTGATTTAGGTGTTAAAATGATATTGTAGGACATATGCATTTTTTTTCTCTCCTGAAAAACTGTATATCTGCTAGTGTGCAGATCATAAGTTTTGCTGTCAATATAGTGTACTTTCATAAAGCTTCTGATAAAATTTGTTTGCTTTTGAGACAAAGCCTCACTGTGTAGCTGAAACTGGTTTTAGCTTGTGATCCCACTGCTTGCCTCAGCCTCACTGTTCAGGCCTGACAACCAGTTAGAATGCTTTTAAATTTATGTTGTCTTAGCACACACTAGACATTCATCATGTATGTGCTTCAAAGGACCACTTAATGAATTAAATGTAATGACTGCATTGGTTATGCAGGTAAACGATGTAAATGCCACTTAAATTTCAATAAAATTTATTTATGCCTTTTTTTGGTTTTTTTTGTTTTTGTTGTCGTTTTCCGACGACAGGGTCGTCCCGTGTTAGCCCCAGCTGATCCTGAGATCATCTAACTCTGTTAGACGCCGAGGCTGTGCCTTGGAACTCCACAAAAGATTCCTGCCATGCCGTGCGTGCCTCCCAAGTGCTAGGATTAAAGGCGTGCGCCACCACGCCCGGCTGTGTATGTCTTTTTGAGACAGGGTCTCCCTGCAGCCCTAGCTGTCCTGGAACTCTGTGTAGACAAGGCTGGCCTTGAACTCAGAGATCCGCCTGCCTTTTGCCTCTGAGTGCTGAGATTGATAAAATTTATTGATGGGACTTTTGGAGCTCTGTTTAAGTCTCTGGTTAGCAGAAAATACTAGCCTATTCAAACTGATTTTGAAATCATGCTATTTTTTTTTCTTACAGTTCTATAAACATGTGGTACAAAGTGTTGAGAAATTCATTCAAAAAGTAAGTATTTTTTGATATATAGGCTAAGTGTACTGTTACTGTGTATTTATATCCTTGATCTCCTTGACTTCAGATACTTGCATTTTAGTTGTTTTGAGGGACTATTAAAAAGTAATTCCAGGTGCTGTGGGTAGAGGCTCATGGGTTGGTAGAGGCATACAAGTCTGCAGTGTAGTCCCTACCACTGTGCAGATGGAAGCTGGGGGATCAGGACTAATGTCATTTCTGGCCTCAGCCAGCTTATCTGGGCTCCATAAACTGTCTCGGAGCAATGAAAACTAACTCCAGTTACTTTATTTCTGTTTGAGAAATAAAATGAAAGTGCTTTTTGGATAATTCTGAAAATTATAGCTTTTAGGCAGCCATTTTTGCTAAATTTACTTTGCCAGTGAGCATCTATATGTCTCTTGAAAATAGTTATGTCTGGGGCTGTAGAGATGGCCTAGCAGTTAAGAGTGCTGACCGCTCTTGGAGAGGACCCGGGTTCGATCCCCAGCACCCATATGGCGGCTGAGAACCGTCTAAAACTCCAATTCCAGGAGAACTCCAGTTCCAGGGGAATCTGATACCCTCTTCTGACATCCGTGGCATTGCACGACACAGGTGCACAAACTTGCATGCAGACAGTACATTCATACACATACAGAAATAAATAAAATTAATAATAAAAATTTAAAAAAATAGTTATGTCTATAAGATTGATTTTTTTTTTAATTTTTTTTAAATTTTTTATTCATTTTTAATTTTTTATGTGTATGAGTGTACTGTCTGCATGTAGGTTGGTGCACCCGTGTCATGCAATGCCTCGGAGGTCAGAAGAGGGTGTCAGATTCCCCTAGAACTGGAGTTAAAGACGGTTCTTAGCCACCATGTGGGTGCTGGGAATCGAACCCAGGTCCTCTGCAAGAACAGTTGGCGCTCTTAACCCCTGAACCATCTTTCCAGGCCCAGTAAGATTAATTTTTAATGGCATTTTAAATCTGTTGCCATTTTGGGGCTTTAATGAAATTTCTCACTTGTCATTTCAAGGTGTGTGCTTAGAAGGCAGTTTTATAGTTTTTTAAAATGTTTTATTTTATGTGTATTAGTGTAGTACCTGCATATGTATGAGTGTACTTCTGTCATGCAGTGCCCATGGAGGTCAGAAGAGGGTGGTGTCAAATCCCCTGAAACTGGAGTTATCTGTTACGTGGGTGCTGGAACCTNAAAAAAAAAAAAAAAAAAAGTTAGTGATTGAAAATTTCCATCAGTGTAAACTTTTAAGTTTTTGTGGGTTTTTTTTTTTGTTGTTGTTGTTGTTGTTTTGTTTTTTAATATGTGTGAATGTTTTGCCTGCATGCATATATCTTTGTATGCAGTGCTGGAGGAGGCTAGGAGAGGGGGTCAGATCCCCTGGAACTGGAGTTATAGATGGTTGTTAGCTATCATGTGCTAGGTGCTGGGAACTGAGCCCAGGTCCTCTGCAAGAGCAGGCATTGCTTTTAACCTCTGAGCCATCTCTTCAGTCCCCAGTGTAAACCATTTAAGTGTCTTTTGAAAACCAAGCCCCAAAACTTATACCAGTTTAGCCTCAAACCCAGAGATCTTCTAGTGCTGGAATTAAAGGTGTGTATCACCATGTCCTGCTGTAAGAGCCCTTTTTGTTTTGGGGGGGAGGTTGAGACAGGGTCTCCCTATGGCCAGAGCTGTCCTGGAACTCACTATGTAGACCAGTATGGCCTTGAACTCCTAGATATCTGCCTGCCTCTGCCTCCCAAGAGTGCTGGGATTAAAGGCATGCGCCACCATGCCTGGCTAAGAGTCGTTTAAAAGGTCTTCTAAACTATTTTAAAAGGTCTTTTAAAATACTCTAATGTGAAAAAAAAAATACTTTAATGTGGAAGTCTTTGCTTCTAAACTTTGTTGTTTAAGAATTATGTAGGGATTTTGTTAGAAGACAGTATGTGGCACTGAACTTGTGGAGGAGCCTGCATTTTCACCAGTTCTTAGGTGTGCTATTGTATATTCATTGTGTGTGAGGATACTGTAAATTCTGAAAAAAAAAAATCAAAATCAGTTCATTTTCCCTAAAATACTTGTGGTCTCACACTTTCAGTAAGAGGTACCTTGTGTAACTGCAGTACAAGATCACTGCCAATACTTAATGCAGTCACCTTACTGATAGGGTTACCTTATTCATATTTTACTAGTTTCACATGCACTTATTTTTGTAGATCTGTAGTTCTATGTAACTTAGTAACATCTAGTAATATATATTACCAACAACAGCCAAAATAACAGGTTTTTTCCAAGGGGGATTGTGCTTTTTGTTTAGTCATACTCAGTTTATCTTGTCCCCAGCTGTTACTAATTTCTATAATTTCACATTTCAAGGATTTTTGGATAAGGGGGATTATTCAGTATGTGGCCTTTTTTGATAGTCCTGTTATACTCAGTGTGATCCCTTTGAGAACTAGCCAAGTGATTCCATCTATGAAGTAGTTTCTTCCCTTTTATTTTTGAGTGATATTCAGTTAGATAATGCTATACCAGGGTTTAAGTACTCCTGCAGTTCTGGATTTAGAAATAAAGCGGATAAGAATATTCATGGTCATATTGTGGGATAAATGTAGGCTTTATTTTCTCTGGGATACTAAATTTTATTTCCTTTTATGGAAACTGCCAAGTTCTTTACCAGAATAACTGTACCATTTTATATTGACTTCATACAGTGTAAACAAATGCTGAGTGAGGGGGAAGTACAGTAATAGATTATCTCACCTGTGAAGTCATGATGTATTTACAATTTGGAATGATGAGTGATGGTAACAAATGAAAATTAACATGAACACTGACTTCTTACAGGTCATTGACAACCATTTAAAAGAATACTCAGGCCGGGCGTGGTGGCGCACTCCTTTAATACTAGCACTTGGGAGGCAGAGGCAGGCGGATATTTGTGAGTTCAAGGTCAGCCTGGTCTACAGAGTGAGTTCCAGGACAGCTGGGACTACAGGGAGACCCTGTCTCGAAAAGACCAAAAAATAAAAATAAAAAAATTAAAAAAATTAAAAAATAAAAAATAATAAAAGAATACTCAGATCTTTAGGGTTTTTTATCCTAATGAATTTTGCTAGAAATCACTCTTAAGTTCTACTAAGTACTGTGCCTCTTTTAATATTTATGTATTTTGTGTGTGCATGTGTACTGATGTATGTATGTACATATGTCACAGCACATATGTAGAGGTCAGGACAACCTGTGGGAGTCAGTTCTTTCTTACCACGTTGGTCTTAGAGAGCAAGCTCAGTTCTTCACTCTTGGTGTCTGCTGAGCCGTCTCACTGACCCATCTGTGCTTGTTAGGAGACTGAAGCAAATACCAGACCTACAGATAATAAGAGATTTCATAAGTTTTAGCACTATTGTTTGGATCATCTCTGTCTTATGCTTCATGCATTTTTTTAAATTTTTTATATTTTATTTATTATTATTTTTTGGTCTTTTCGAGACAGGGTCTCCCTGTAGCCCTAGCTGTCCTGGAACTCACTATGTAGACCAGGCTGGCCTTGAACTCACAAAGATCTGCCTCCCTCTGCCTCCCAAGTGCTAGGATTAAAGGTGTGCGCCACCACGCCGGCTATATTTATTTATTTATGTAATTTTTAAACAGAATTTTTTTTTGCAGCTTCTTCAAGCTTCTGATTTTTTTTTTTTTTTTTTTTTTTTTTTGTATGGGTATAAATGTACTGTCTGCATGCAATTCTGTGCACCCGTGTTAGATGCAATGCCGCGGAGGTCAGAGAGCTGGTGGCAGATTCCCCTGGAACTGAGTTCTCCTGGGAATTGGAGTTACAGATGGATTTCTCGGCTGCCATGTGGGTGCTGGGATCGGAACCCAAAGGTTCCTCTGCAAGAGCTTGTTTGGCGCTCTTAACCACCAGGCAATCTCCCCAGCCCCAAGCTTTCCGATTTTTTTAAATTTTAATTTATTTTTTTTATTGTATGAGTGTACTGTCTGCAATGTATGTTTTGTTGCACAACACTGTAGGTTTGTGCACCCCGTGTTCGTGCAGGTTTGCCACCGGGAGGCAAGAAGGGGTGTTGGATCCCCTGGAACGGAGTAAAGGACCGTTCTCAGCCGCCACGTGGTGTCTGGGGATCAAAACCCGGGTCCTCTCAAGAGCTCAGCAGTTGCTCTCAAAACTCTAGGCCAATTTCTCCAGCCCCTATTTATTTTTTTATGTGTATGAATGTACTTGTCTGCATGTAAGTTTGCTGCACCCATGCTGCAATGCTGCGGTATTGTCAGAAGAGGATAGTTGGATTTCCCCTTGGAAACTGGAGTTAAAGCATGGTTAATAGCCGCCATGTGGGTGCTGGGATAAACCCAGGTCCCTCTGCAAAGAGCAGCTGCGCTCTTAACCACTAGGCCATTTCCTGGCCCCTGTCATGCATTTGTATTACAAATAACTAACTTACATTAAATACCCTGAAAACATAAAAAGAAAATTAATTCAAATCCAAAGTACTTTGCTGACTTTTTTTTTTTTTTTTTTTTTGGTCTTTTTGAGACAGTGTCTCCCTATAGCCCCAGCTGTCCTGTAACTCACTCTGTAGAACAGGCTGGCCTTGAACTCAGAGATCTTCCCACCTCTGCTTTCCGAGTGCTAGGATTAAAGGTGTGTGCCACCACACTCAGCTTAAAGATGGTTGTTAGCCGCCATGTGGGTGTTGGGAATTGAACCTAGCCAGATCCTCCGCAAGAGCAGTCAGCGCTCTTAACCACTGAGCCATCTCTCCAGCCCCAACTTGCTGACTTTTCTACCACCCACAGCTAACCATTCTATTTGCCAGTTTGAAACACAAAAGCTGTCTTATAGTTCTGGTCCTGGAATCTTAGAGTTTAGCTAGCTCTTTTTTTGTCCATGAGAAGTCTGCCTTTTGTATGACCACTACAGATTAACTCATCCATTAAACCCAGAATAGGATTTAAAACTGTCACCAGCACTGTTCATTTTAATGCAGTCTGAATTCTTTAGTTGCATGCTGTGGTATTGTGGCTACTCTTGGATACTATAAGGCAGGCAGAATATTAGATCTTCCTATGTTTTGCTAATGGTCTGTGAATAAACTACTACTTCCTTCATTGGAAACTTTTTGCCTGTCATTAACCTTTAAATTTCCTGTTAGATTTTGTCACTGGTGGCAGACACTGTAGTTTATTTTCATTTCATTTAACAGACAATAATATGTAAAATTTATGACAAATACTGCTGGTACTAATATTAAATTTTTTTTTTCTGGAACCTGATCTCATAGTGCTTGATCTTTTGCAGCAAGTATCTTTTTTTTAAATGATGTGTACATGCATATATCTGTTTCTGAGGCCACATGTTTGGGTGCCATTAGATAGAGATCAGAGGTCCCTATGGAATGTTGGCACACACTTTTAGGGTGGCTCTTTCAACTCAGCCTGATCTAGAAGCTCTGACACAGACATGTTCATAGATCTGTTTCTATGGTGATTCTAAATCCCATCAAATTGACAGTCAAGATGAACCATCACAGAGACAGGGATTATTTTATTTTATTTTATTTTATTTTATTTTATTTTATTTTATTTTATATTTTATTTTATTTTCTCTTTTTGAGACCAGGTCTCCCTGTACCCCCTGCTGGCCTGGAACTCACAATATAGACCTGGCTTGCCTTGAACTCATGGAGATCTGCCTCCGAGCGCTGGGATCAAAGACGTGCCAGTGGTTTTAAACTTATTAGTATATATTAGTTATACATAAAATGGGTTTCACTATGACATTCTCCTGTTTTGATCCTATTCCCCCTCCATCATCCTGTTGTCCCCTCCCACTCCTGATTCTCTTCCTCTTCCCAACTAGTCTCCCTTCTATTTTGTCTCTTTGACTCTGTTTCATTACAGTTTACATGTAGGTAGGATCACGGACACAGGAGGGTGGGTGCTTTAACAATGGCTTCATCACTAAAGAAAATGTATCTTGAATTTTTGAAGCCTTTTAATGTTGGGTTTCTTCTCCCATCTTTGGGTGGCCCTCCACATCAGTGAAGAATTGATGCCTTTCACCTCTTCTTGCCCTACCTCCCCCATGCACACTTCACACATGAACATAGAAGTCAACCAGGGCATCACTACTCAAGAACCATTCATCTTTTTTATTATTATTATTATTTTTTGTTTTTATGTGCACCTGTGTCATGCAATGCCTCGGAGGTCAGAAGAGGGCGTCAGATTCCCCTGTAACTGGAGTTAAAGACAGTTCTCATCCGCCATGTGGGTGCTGGGGATCGAACCCGGGTCCTCTGCAAGAGCAGTCGGCGCTCTTGACCTCTAGGCCATCTCTCCAGCCCCCATCTTGTTTTTTAAGACAAAGTCTCTCACTGGAACATGGGACTTGCCCATTAGACTAGGCTGGTTAGCCAGTGAGCCCAAGGATTCTACTAGTCTGTACCTTCCCAGTGCTAGAATTAGATTCCTGATTTATACATGGGGCTGGGTATGGAACTCATGTCTTAATCCTCTGTGGAAGTGCTTTGCAAACTGAAGGATCTTCCCTGCCTGCTTCTCTAGCCTCTTTACTAGTTAGTGAGGCTCAAGTTCTCTGAATGTGAAGTGAAGGGTGGTGGTTTTCATAGCCTTCATATGGCTGAGGTATTTGTGGAAATATGTATTCCTGTTGTAGAATTTGTGATGTTATCAAGTTTAAAAAATAATAGAAAAGTATTTACTTTGCCATCTGAATATAATTGAGCTTTCCTCTTATTTTTTAGGAATATCTCTGGCCTGTGTTATAACTGTTACTTCCATAAGAAATACTATATAGATTGGTTCAGAACTAGCAGTAAAACTCTTAATAGTCCCAGTTAAGAATATGTATATTTAGCCAGGAGTGGTGGCGCACGCCTTTAATCCTAGCACTTGGGAGGCAGAGGCAGGAGGATCTTTGTGAGTTCAAGGCCAGCCTGGTCTACAGAGTGAGTTCCAGAACAGCTGGGACTACAGGGAGACCCTGTCTGGGGGGGGGGGTGTATTTAGTTCATTAGGGTTTTTTTTTTTTTTTTGAGGGGGCTTTTTGAGACAGTGTCTCCCTTTAGTCCCAGCTCTCCTGGAACTCACTATGTAGACCAGGCTGGCCTTGAACTAACCAGAGATCCTCCTGTCTCTGCCTCTGCCTTTGCCTCTGCCTCCGAGTACTGGGATTAAAGGTGAGTGCCACTACGCCCGGCAGATTTTTTTTTCCTTTTTCTTTTTTTAAACTAAACTTATATTGGATGTCCATGAAGTGGGACATAACTTATTTTTTTAAACTTCTTTTGTTTGCTTTGTGAAGTCATTGTATAAATTAGTCAGTTTTCATGCTTTACAGATACCTCATAGCATAAATGCTTGGAGTATATAATAGAATCTTACATAAATGAAACATTGTAAGAAACACTTTGCACAACTATTAAAGAACATATATAAAGCTCCCTATGATTTTTTAGCTAGTAGGGTTTTTAAACTATAAAGTTTACAATTTAAAATCTAGAATGACCGGGCGTGGTGGTGCCTGCCTTTAATCCCAGTACTCCAGATGCAGAGGCAGGTGGATCTCTGTGAGTTCAAGGCTAACCTGGTTTACATAGTGAATTTCGGGACAGCTGGGGCTACAAGGAGACCCTGTCTCCAAAATACAAATAATAGACCATTCTAGAATTTTATTTTATCAATACTGTTATGCTATTCACACAATTCAGTTTGGGAGGCTTGAGAGTAGTACATCAACCCTGTGTAGATGATGCTTCCAATATGCTTAGAAAACATTGTCTAATATATTGAGTTCCATACTAACTTTCTTTTTTTTTTTGCACTAACATTCTTACCTTAGAGTAACAAATTGCTCCTTGTAGATTAGGGAGGGCATAACAATTACAGTCTAGTTGATAGGTAATGCAGTCAAATATTTGGTTGTCTCTGTAATAAGCAGCCCTCTATAAATATAAAAGTGAGTTTACTTGATTATTTTAACATTCTTCTATGGCATGTTACTGAGTGCTGTTTTAAATTACTGGGAGAACCATGATATAAGGACAGATATTAGTGTAATGAATGCAGTTTCATTGATACTGAGACAGATACATGGATGGTCTTCAGAGAGTTCTAGCTCCAGTTCCAGTTCCAGTTGGCATTGTTAATCAGTTTAGGGGCATTTTTTTTTCTCATTTTCTCAGCCAATCAGTTTAGGGGTATTGTGAGGTTTTTTTCTTTCCCATTTTTCTCAGCCAATTAAAGAATTAAAAGGCAGGAAATAATATTTCAGACCAACAGAGTAACAGTCAAGCTTTTATTGAAAGATACAGAATCAAGCCGGGCGTGGTAGTGCACGCTTTTATTTATTTATTTATTTATATTTAATTTTTTATTTTTTATTTATTTCTGTATGTGTATGAATGTACTGCCTGCATGCAAGTCTCTGCACCCGTGTCGTGCAATGCCGTGGAGGTCAGAAGAGGGCGTCGGATTCCCCTGGAACTGGAGTTCTCCTGGAATTGGAGTTTCAGACGGTTCTCAGCCGCCATGTGGGTGCTGGGGATCGAACCCAGTTCCTCTGTAAGAGCGGTCGGCGCTCTTAACCGCTAGGCCATCTCTCCAGCCCCACGCTTTTAATACCAGCACTCAGCACTTGGGAGGCAGAGGCAGGCAGATTTTTGTGAGTCTCAAGCCAGCCGATCTACAGAGTGAAACTCCAGGACGCTGGGGCTACAGGTAGGGGGACCCTGTCTCAAGAAAAGGAACAAAAAAGAAAAAAAAAAAAAAAGACAAGATACGAATCCACTGATAGAGATAAAGAATCACATATATATATATTTTTTTTTTTTTTTAAATTCATGTATTACTGTGTCTAAGAATGCCTGTGTTAAGTGTCCACCTATGTCATGTCTACAGTGTTCTGGAGGTCAGACACGAGAGGTTTGGATCCCCTAGACTGGAGTTAGGAATGGTTGGAGTCTTCAGGAATATGAATTATGGAAAAATATTTACCATCATATATTTGTTGGAGGAGAGATTGGCAAGTTCCTAATCTACAGTAAAAGAATAGCAGGGTCAGGTAAGGTGGCGCACAAGTGCTAGGATTAACAGAAAAACCAGTCACTTGGAGGCAGAGGTGCAGGTGATCTCTGTGAGTCACAACCGGCCAGCCTGGTCTACAGAGTGAAGCTCCAGGCAAGCTGGGACTAAAGGGAGACCCCTGTCTCAAAATACCAAAAAAAAAAAAAAAAACAAAAGCAAACAAAATTCTTGTGAGAAATACTTAAGGACAGGCATGGCCCTTTGAGTAACTGAGCTTTCCGTATGCTTTCCTGCCCCTTGGCACTATGAACTGCTAGGTTTTTCGAAGATCTGTCTTGCGTGTTGTCATAAGCAATTTACTGTAGTGTGTACTATGTATTGTGAATTCGTAATTATAGTTCTGTAACAAGTCAAAAGACATTTTAAAAAGACTGCATTAGCTGCTTGCTTTACTTTTTTACTATATATATATATATATATATATATATATAATTTTTTTTTTCTCTTTTTTGAGGCAGGGTCTCCTTGTAGCTCCAGCTGACCTGGAACTTGCTATATAGACCAGGTTGGCGTTTGTCTCACAGAGATCTTTCCTCTGCCTCCCAAGCTGATTACTGGGATTAAGGTCTGCAGCACCATGCCGAGCTTCATTGTTAATTTTTAAAGGTTTCATCAGTAATTTTCAAGTTCAATTCAGCCTTACTTTTAAGTTAACCATTTCTTTTTTTTTCTTTTTTTTTTTTTAATTTTATTTATTTCTGTATGTGTATGAATGTACTGTCTGCATGCAGGTTTGTGCACCGTGTCGTGCAATGCCGCGGAGGTCAGAAGAGGGTCTCGGATTCCCCTGGAACTGGAGTTCTCCTGGAATTGGAGTTTCAGACGGTTTTCAGCCGCCATGTGGGTGCTGGGGATCGAACCCGGGTCCTCTGTAAGAGCTGTCGGCACTCTTAACCGCTAGGCCATCTCTCCAGCCCTCAAGTTAACCATTTCTATAAAATGTATTATGCTAGGTTCATTTTGAAGGGGGACCCAGCATGCCAAAAGGAGTAAAGTCAGGACTCTGATGCAAAGGAAGTCGGGTTTATTTTAGGCAGGGCAGCTGGCCTGCCTGTGTTGGGATTAGGATGGCTAGCGTTAGAATGTCCCCAGAATGGCAGTTTTATATCCAAACACACAAGGAAGTGAGTTTACAAGGAAGTGAGAGTGAGGAAATGGGGTTATAGGCATAGGTGGATCTGTGGCTGGTATCAGTAGAAGCCTGGAGAGATAAACTGAGGCTTGTGACTGGTATAAGTAGGAGCCCAATTGCAGGATGTTGCAGCAGCTTTCTGCCTCATTTGGTTTCCTGGAATCCCCGATTTAGATAGGCTTATGACCTGGTGCATTATATGTAAGATTATTAAAAGCTAATCAGTTAGTCACTAAATTATTAATTACTAAGTAGCATGAGTCCGTCCCCCCCCCCCAAAGTTAATTTTTTTTTTTTTCCGTTGAGTTTAAAAAGTTTAATTTACTGAGGGGCTGGAGAGATGGCTCAGCGGTTAAGAGCGCCGACTGCTCTGCAGAGGACCTGAGTTCGACTCCAGAACCCACATGGTGGCTAAGAACTGTCTTTAATTCTAGTTCCAGGGGAATCCGATGCCCTCTTCTGACCTCTACGGTATTGCATGACACGGGTGCACCAACCTACATGCAGACAGTACACTCATACACATAAAAATAATAAATTAAAAAATAATAAAACATCTTTTAAAGAAGTTTAATTTATTGAGATTCATTATCTAGGTAGCTAATCTCTGTATGGTAATTAAAGGAAGGTATCCTTGGCTAGATGAACTGAAGGGAAATTCTTGGTTAAGGGGGACATGAGGAAAAATCTTAGGTTTTCAAAAAGAGTGACTTTAGAGAAACATTATTTGATCTTAGTCTATTTAAGTATCCAAATACCACCATTATTGCCCCTTGTGAACTACTTCAAGCACTAAGTACCCTAAATCTTGGAATCAGTTCCTTTGAATTGGTGTTTAAATTTCTTCTCATTTTCTTAATAAAGGAGATTGTAAGAAACATAGTAAGTGCCTACTGGACTTCTTTCAGGTTTAAATTATTCATTGTCCTAGCTGTAGCCTTCTAAAAATGTGTATATTGTGGCTTTTAAGGATTCTTTTCCTCATTGATGGGTTTCTAAGAAGACTCCCTCAAGAAGTGTTTTGTGGGCTGGGGTGGTTAGGAGCTCTGGCTGCTTTTGTAGATGAGGAGGGTTCAGTTCTCAGGTACCCACATGGTGGCTAACAGCTGCTAGTAACCTCCAGTTCCAGGGGATTCAGTGCCCTTTCCTGACATCCAGAGGTACCACGCATGAATGTGGTTTGCATACATACATGGCAGGCAAAACACTCATACATATGAAATATAAATTATTAAATCTTTTTGTAAAAGAAATATTTTGTGTTCGATACATAATTCCAGAAAATAAATTTGCTGTTTGACCTAATTATACATTAAAGTAGACCTTTTGTAACTGTAATTTTAATTAGCATGTTTTAAAAATTTTTATTATGCTTATGGGTGTTTTGCCTGCATGTACATAAATACACCATGTCCATGCAATGTCCACAGAGGCTGGAAGAGGATGTTGGGTCCCCTGGAATTGTAGTTATGGACTGTTGTTAGCTCTCATGTTAGCTGGGTGTGGGAACTTTACACAGGTCCTCTGCAAGAGCAGCAAATGCTCTTAACTGCAGACCCATCTGTCCAGCCCTCCCTTAAAAATATTTTTGATTAATTCATTTTTATTTTGTGTGTATGAATGTTTTGTCTGCGTGTACATGAATGCTCGATGTGTATGGTCATACTTGCAGAGGCCAGAAGGAGAGAGTATCAGATCCCCTGGATTGGGAGTTACAGAAGATTGTTAGGTACTATCTGGGAACCAAACCCAGGTCTTCTGCAAGAGCAGCCAATGCTTATAATCTCTGAGCCATTTTATCAGCCCCCAACAAAATTTTAAGAAACTTAATTCTTATGTTTCTTGATCTAAAGACAAAATACAAGCAGAAAGCTTAAAAGTAAAAGGATTTTTAAAAATTGTGTTTCTGACGAAAGCTAGAAAACCCAATGCTAAGGAAGTAGGAGATCTTTTTATTTTGCAAAACAGATTATAGGTAAGTTAGACGAGAGACATTGACTAGAGGGGTGTTTTGAAAAATGTATGTTTCGTTGTTTTCAAATTCCCCTGATAATTTTTATGATGGTAGTGTCACACACTACTTTTGTAGATGGAGCATTTAAGAAACTTGTGAAACTTTGGGCTAGATGTTTTTAGCATGTTGTAACTTGCTATTTGATTTACTCTTTTATTGATAATGATATAGAAACCCTTTGGTTGTATGTTTCAGCTGAAGCTCAGTGCATACTAGCAACGTGTTTTCTAGGGTTCCTTCCTGAAATTCTTTGTTGTTCTAGTGTATTAAAATTCTTAGATAATTTTAAAAAATTATTATTATTTTTTTGGCCTTTTTGAGACAGGATCTCCCTGTAGCCCCAGCTGGCCTGGAACTCACTCTGTAGACCAGGCTGGCCTTGAACTCACAAAGATCCACCTGCCTCTGCCTCCCGAGTGCTAGGATTAAAGGCGTGTGCCACCAGGCCCGGCTTATTTTTATTTTTTTATGTGTGTGAATGCTTTGCCTACATGTTTGTAAGTGCTCCTGTATGTTCACTGTCCACAGAGATCAGAAAAGGGCATTGAATTTCCCGGAACTGGAGTTACGGATGATTGTTAGCACCATGTGGATGCTGGCAGCCAAACCCAGATCCTCTGCAAGAGCAGCCAGTGCTCTTAACCACTGAGCCATCTCTCCAGCCCCCTCACTATTATTTTTTGTTATTGACACCAGTTATTCGTTGCTCATTTGGAACTTGATTGAATGGCAGTTGACCTGAATGAGCAAAGTAGATTAAAAAAATGTTATTCAGTCCAGGTGTGGTGGTGCACACCTTTAATCCCAGCACTCAGGATCTCTGAGTTGAAGGCCAGCCTGGTCTACATAGTGAGTTCCAGGACAGCTGGGCCTACAGGGAGACCCTGTCTCAAAAAAAAAAAAAAAAAAAAAAAAAAAAAAAAAAAATTATTCAAATAACAGATTGGAAGCAAGGGTAATGTCTGAATTTATTACAGCATGAGCACTGTTTTTGTATATATTATAGGGTTTATAATGGTTTTTGTCTATCAAGAATTTTACCTTTGTATTTCCTTCCCATCCCATTCTTTCTCATCAGTGTAAACCAGAATACAAAGTACCTGGACTTTATGTTATTGACTCCATTGTGCGACAATCTCGACATCAGTTTGGGCAAGAGAAGGATGTCTTTGCACCCAGATTTAGTAATAACATCATTAGCACTTTCCAGAATCTGTATCGTTGCCCTGGGGATGACAAGGTATGCTTATTGTTTAAGATGTATCACTCTCTTCTCAGTCTTTACATTGTCTTCATGTGTGACCTTGTGCTGTCAGTTACTTTTTCTGAATTTAATATTTAATTATAACAGCTATACTCCTTTATATTCTTAGAAGCTTTAGTCAGTAGAAAGTGTAGTTGCTTTTGGTATCTTTTATTGAAGGAACTGCTGCTAAAGACATTGACTAGAGTAAGTTTTTGAAATTATACTACTAAGTCACACATAACCAGTTCAGGATTGTGATTATTTGAGTTGATGTTTACCATTTCAGTGTTGTGGAAAGCCGTTTTGCCAAGCCATTCATATCACAATTACTTTGTTGTGTTACAATTTTATAAACGTTGGGAGACCAGTACTATTGTTAGATCTGAATATGTATAAGTATTCTATAATTAGCAAGTAAGTTAAAAAATCTTGGTCTCTAGAGCCAAAATAAAAGGAAATTACATATCTCCATGACTCTCTTAAAATTACTAGACCAAAAAAAAAGAAAAAAATACTAGACTTGGTTAATTATTTGAATGCTGATTTGGACATGATGAGTTTTTCTAATTAGGAAAAGGTTAACAATAGGTGAGGGGACCTAACAATAGGTCTGGGGACCCAGAAAGATGGCCTAATTGTTAAAAGCAGTTACTGCTCTGTTACAGGACCAGAGCTTGGATCCTAACACCCACATCAGGTAGCTCACAATCATCTATAATTCTAGCTAAGGGCATCTGATACATTCTTCTGGCTTTTGTTGGTACACATATAAATTAAAAATATGGGTGAGGACTAATGTTGTAAAGAAGCAGCATAAATCTAATAGCCACACAGAAAGCCTTTTAATTCATTTAATTATAGCAAGATTGGGTGCTTTATTTTTTTAGTATTATTAAAATTTTTTTTATTATTTATTTATTTATTTATTTTTGTATGTGTATGAATGTACTGTCTGCATGCAGGTCTGTGCACCCATGTCGTGCAATGCCGCGGAGGTCAGAAGAGGGTCTCGGATTCCCCTGGAACTGGAGTTCTCCTGGAATTGGAGTTACAGACGGTTCTTAGCCGCCATGTGGGTGCTGGGGATCGAACCCGGGTCCTAAACCGTGTTTTTAAGAGTGAGATTATCCAGCCTCTTTTGGATATGGCAGCAGGGATTCCTCCTCCAGTTGTCACGCCTGTTTTGGCTGGCACAACTGCTGCTATGAGCAATACTCCAGGTATGTGCCTGCTGCGTAGACCTAGTGTTTCAGTCATACTTTCACCCAGTCAGTGTTCATGTGTAAAGCAGTAGTGGGAGAATTTGTCTAATGTTAGAGAATGAAAGAAAATGTAATTGGAGAGGAAAAATGAATACGATATTGTATTTCATTTAAATTTAAAGTTTTAGAAAGCTGGGGTTTTTTTTGGGGGGGGGATTTTTAAAAATTTTTTTTTATTTTTTATGTGTATGAACGTACTGTCTGCATGTAGGTTTGGTGCACCCGTGTTGTGCACAATGGCGTGGAGGTCAGAAGAGGGTGTCAGATTCCCTGGAACTTGAGTTCTCTGGAATTGGACTTACAGATGGTTTTCATCCGCCAGTGGGTGGCTGGGGATCGAACCCTGGTCCTCTGCAAGGAGCGGGTCGGCGCTTCTTAACCGCTAGGCCATCTCTCCAGCCCTAGATAAGTCTGTTTTAAAAATTTTTTTTTTTTTTCTAATCACCCCGAAGCATAAGCACAGTAATTTGGGGAGTGTGTGGCTCACGGTTTTTTTTTGTTTCTTGTTCTTGTTTTTTTTGTGAAAGGATTAAACCCAAGGCCTTGTGTAGTCCATGCAAATGCTCTTACCAGAGGACAAATTCCTAGACCCCAGGGGACGTTGCTCTGATTCTTGATTTAAGTTGTTTGTAACCTCTGTAACTTGGATATAAATCAACTTGATATTTATAGAAATTTAGAGAAAACAATGTTTTTTTTTGGCGGGGGGGGGGTTCTTTTTTGAGCAGAGGCTTTCCAGTAGCTCCCAGCTGTCTGGAACTCACTTGTAGAGCAGGCTGGCTTCTGAACTCAACAAAATCCTTCCTGCCTCTGCCTCCCAAGCGCTGGGATTAAAGGTATACCCACCACACCTAGCTGATTTTTTTTTTTTTCTTTTTAAAATTATATTTTATGTGTATGAGTGTATTGTTGCATGTAAGTACACCTTGGCATGCAATGCCCACCAGAGGTCAGATGAGGGCATTAGTCCCCTCCAAATGAAATACAGATTGTTTGTTAGCCATCATGTGGGTGCTGTGCTGGAATCAAACCCCAGGGTTCTGGAAGAAGAAGCCATGTTACTCTTACGCTGAGCCATCTCTTCAGCCCTGGGGAAACTTTAATCTTTCTTTCTTCTTTTTTTTTTTTTTGGTTTTGTTTTGGACAGTGTCTCCCTTTAGTCCCAGCTTGGCCTGGAGCTCACTCTGTAGACCAGGCCGACCTTGAACTCTCACAGAGCTCCTCCTGGCTCTGCCTCCCAAGTGCTAGGATTAAAAACGTGCCACCACCCCTGGCAACTTAATTTTTTTTTTTTTTTTTTTTTTTTAGTATTTTTGAGACAGGGTCTCCCTTTAGTCCCAGCTGGCCTGGAGCTCGCTGTGTAGACCAGGCTGGCCTTGACTCACAGAGATCCGCCTGCCTCTGTGTCCTGAGGCTGGGATTAAAGACTTTTTGCCACCACACCTGGCTGAAACTTATTTTTTTTTTTTTTTTTTTTTGGTCTTTGGTGAGACAGGGTCTCCCTTGTAGCCCCACCTGTCCTGGAACTCACAAAAATTGCTCCTGCTTCTGCTTCCAGAGTGTTAGATTAAGGCGTGCGCCACCAGCCCAGTGAAACTTAAAATTTTTTAAAAATTTCATTTTTATGTGTATGATGTACTGTCTGCTTGTAGGTTTGTCCACCCATGTTGTGCAAAGCCTCAGAGGTCAGAAGAGGTGTTGGGATTCGCCTGAACTGGAGTTAAAGACGTGTTTCTCAGCTGCCATTTGTGGTATGCTGGGATCGAACCCAGGTTCTTTTTGCAAGAGCAGCCTTAACTGCTAGGTCATCTCTCCAGCCCCGAAAACTTTTTTTTTTTTTAAGAAACCCAAGAAGGTGTTTTATAAAGCCAAGACAGTTTTAGTAATAATCTAAAAATCCTCTTTTCTTTGGAGGTTTAAATGACATTTAAAAGCTTTAATCGTAACCCATCATAGTTTTTGTTGTCCATATATCTCTTAGTAATTTTTAACAAGAAAACGGCTTTATTACAAAAAAACTCAGTTTTCATCATCAAAATTTTTATTTCCTTATTTTAAATTTTTCTCATTTTATATTTTTGATGACTGTTAAGTATTACAGGCTTTCATTAAAGTAGTAGTAGTTTATTGACAACAGGTATGGATACCACTAGGAGTTTTTCTGGAGGTTTTTAGTTTTTTTTTTAATACTTTTCATTTAAGTTTTGTGCATTTCATACCTTATTTCTTGGTCCAAGTTTAGACTCTTTTGTTTTAAAACTTAATAAACAAAAGATTTGTTATTAGTTTGGATGATTTTGCAAGATGGGGATAATAAAGTGAAATAATTAAATTTGTTGACTTTTATAAATTATCAAATCCCTCGCTTTTCAAATCTTGTTTATGTATTTATCTGGGTTGATTGTGATGTCTTTTTCAAAAAGGAACACCTGTGACACCTGCTACTCCAGCCAATGTGGTCCAGGGCTTACCTGATCCATGGGTGTCTCAGATAAGGAACACAGATACACTTGCAGCTGTTGCTCAATCTTACAGAGTCCTCAAGGTCAACAGGTGAGCAGTGTTTCTTTTAGGTCAAGAACATTTTCCTAATGTGTTAAATCATAACCTACTCCTAAGGCTATATGCTTGTTTTTTGTTTTTTACTTATGAAAACGGGAAACACTGGATAGCACTTTCCTTTATGAGAAGGGGAGGCACTGGATAGCACTTCTGACTTAGAGTTTTCATTTGGTAGTTCACGATGAACATTAATGTTCATCGTTCATTTCTGTACAAAGCTCTGAGTTAGCATGCATGTATTTGTTGCCAAACATTATTAGGTGCTGTTGCTGTCCCACTGACTCAACAAGGTGCTGTCCAAGTCAGTTTGATAGTCAGTGACAGGGTCGGGCATCTCGGTAAAGGGAATGCTGACAGCTGGTGTTATTGGAGAAAGTTGGGTCATCTCAATGGATGGTCTAGGGTGTGAAGGAGTATGGCCCCCTGCTTCCCTTTATGTGTATGAATGTATTTCTACGTGTAAGTAAGTACCACGTGTGTCATGCAATGCCCGTGGGAAGGTCAGAAGGGAAGCATCAGATTTCCTGGAACTGGAAACTGGAGTTACAGACAGGTGTTAGCCATCTTGTTTTGTGTTGGAAATTGAACCTGGATCCTTTGCTCGGGCCAGCCGGTGCTCTTAACCACTGAGCCATCTCTCCAGATCCAGAACTCATTGTCTTATTGTTTATTTGTTGACCTTAGTGGTCACATGGTTTTTTCTTTTCTTTTTTTTAATTTTTATATTTTCTATGTGTATGAATGTTCTGCAATGTAGGTCTGTGGCACCCGTGTTGTTGTGCCATGCCGCGGAGGTCCGAAGAGGGTGTCGGATTTCCCTGGAACAAGAGTTCTCGTGGAATTGGAGTTACAGATGGTTCTTAGGCTGCCATGTGGGTGCTGGGGATCAAACCTGGGTCCTCTTTAAGAGCTTCGGTGCTCTTAACCGCTAGGCCATCCCTTCAGCCCAGCTTTTTCTTTTCCTGATTACATTAGTACTTTGGTGTACATGACTCCAGTTGTTTTTTTGTACTGCTCTTTGAAGATACAGTAAGATTATGTATTGCCATGTTCTCATCCTACATCCTTCTCCATTGTAGTTATCATAGCTATTACTAGTAGCTTTGCTTATTTTTTTTTCTACTCTAAAGGGACAATTGTTAGATTTAACCTAGGCTTAGAAGTTTTTAGAAATTGTGGTTTACATACTGATTTGCATGTATGTAATTTGTAATGTTCAGGTCCCAGGATAAATGACCATACTTAACCACACCTCATCACATTATTGCTTCTTGTTAAAAAATGAAAGACCCCCCCCCCCCCCCCCAGTATTTTAGAGACAGTCTCCCTGTAGCCCCAGGCTATCTGGGAACTCGCTATGTAGACCAGGCTGGCCTTGAACTCAACAGAGATCCGCCTGCCTCCGCCTCCCGAGTAAAGGCATGAGCTACCTTGCCAGGTTTATTATGTAGTTTTAAATCAGAAAAAAATAATCATAATGGATGGATAAGCAGAAAATTTATTATAGCAAATTCTTTGTAAATTGTCTTGGATGTATTTTCTGGCAGCTTTTGCTTATTGTTTTAAATAATGTTGGTACTGTGATGAACCTTACGCAGTCTAAAAGAATGTTTCAAATTTTAAGTCATTTTAAATTTATTGGTTCTTAAAATAGGTACTTTAGAATTCCATATAAAATAATTTATTAAGTTGAAATATTAAGTAACATAGTACACATTGCAATGATTTTTGTCTTGAATTTCTATCAATGACAGTGAACAAATGAGTCTTGAATTTTTAGATTTCATAATATATTTCTCACAATAGTCTTTATGGAAAAATTAAAAATGAAAGCAGTGTAAATAAAGATATTAATTCTGCAGTCTAATAAATGAAGCACATTTTTATATTTATATTTCAGAATTAATAGTAATTAGACATTTTTAATTTGAAGAACATGATGAATGTCATAGAAAGTCAGAGATTTTCATAGAAGTGAAAAGAATATCCTATACTTTTGGAAGTACCTACATTGTACAAGGGAGGAATAGCCATGTAAGAAGGTTTGAGAGCTTGTGGTATGTTTTTGTTATGTTTCATTTGAAGCATTAGTAAAGCTTATGTATGACTAAAATATGACTGTTATATGAGGGACTTTAAAAGTGAATCAGATTTTTATTAAAATTATTTTACTTTTATAAAATACATATAACTAGCATTCTCTTTTTCAACACTTATTAGAATCTTCCATTGCTTAAATTTTTCTTTTTTCGTTTTTTGGTCTTTTGGAGAGAGGGTCTCCCTGTAGCCCCAGTTGGCCTGGAATTCTCTATGTAGAACAGGCTAGCCTTGAACTCAAGGAGATCCAGAGATCTGCTTGCCTCTTGAGTACTGGGATTAAAGGCATTTGCCACCACACCCAGCTAAATTTTTTTCTTTATGTGGGCTGGAGAGATGGCTCAGCCATTACGAACACTGGTTCTTGCTGAAGACCTGGGTTCAAATCCTAGCAACCACATGGCAGCTAACAATTGTCCATAAGTGAAGTTTCAGGGATCTGTCCTTCATGGGGATTACATGACATGGGTGCACTTACATACACATAGGCAATACACACACAGAAAAAATACAATATTTAAAATTTTTTAATATTATAAGTAGCCTTAATATTAGTAATTGTGATAGTTCTTGGTTATAGAACATTTTGTATTGAATAGATGTGACTCAAAAATGGGCTCAGTGCTGACACTAAGGAGATAGTGCTTTTACCAGTGTATAATACAGATTCAGGGCATTGTTACTCTTAAGTATATGTTTTGGGTGAAATACTCATATTACAGGAGGCAGGATGTAATAGATATTTATCGAAATTATAGTACAAAGAAAATAAATAGGAAAATATGGTTGAACATCTTTGAAACATTCCTCTGGTCATGTATTTCTGTACACATGAGGTGTTCAGAATAAGTAAATCTGTTAAATAGAAATTTTTCTTGTCACCAAGTTCTGAATATTGCTAATTGTTACTACATTTTAGAATTACCCAAGAAATAAAAGTCTATAAAACTCAGTCTGTTCAAGTTTGTATTAGATATGCAGCAATTAAGACCTAAATGGAATTTCATATTAAACTCTGTGGGAAAAGATTAAGATTTTAAGTTGGAGTGCTTTATATTGTTATAAAATGAGCTGAAACTAATAATAAATAGACAGGTTTGTCGTACGCCACTCAAAATTTGGAAGTAGCTAAGTTCTTCAAAATAGCCAGCAGATTTCCTAGTTTGAAGTTCTGAATATTAGCATGAAAAATCTTAAACTAGTATTTAAAAAAAATTTTTTTTTATCTTTTCAAGACAGGGTCTCCCTGTAGCCCCAGCTGTCCTGGAACTCGCTCTGTAGACCAGGCTGACCTTGAACTTACAAAGATCCGCCCCTGGCTCTGCCTCTGCCTCCCGAGTGCTAGGATTAGGATAGTCTTATTTTATAAATGATGAAACTAAGAGTTTAAAATTTAAAAATTTATTGACACTGTTTGCCTAGAACCAAAAATAAATGAGAAATGTCACATAAATAGCACATACTTCATGAATTTTTTATTGCAACTGTGTGTTACATGTCTTCGTCAGCCTTCCAAACAATTAGGTAGGACTCTAGTACTTAAGGAACTTTGAAACAGTTGAGATTCAAACACAAATGTGTATGAAATGACTGTGCTAAGATTTTGAAAGCAGAAAATCAAAATGTCACTCTTCTTTTCTTTAGAGTAAAATAGTACGAGTATTAAACTTATGGCAGAAGAACAACGTGTTTAAGAGTGAGATTATCCAGCCTCTTTTGGATATGGCAGCAGGGATTCCTCCTCCAGTTGTCACGCCTGTTTTGGCTGGCACAACTGCTGCTATGAGCAATACTCCAGGTATGTGCCTGCTGCGTAGACCTAGTGTTTCAGTCATACTTTCACCCAGTCAGTGTTCATGTGTAAAGCAGTAGTGGGAGAATTTGTCTAATGTTAGAGAATGAAAGAAAATGTAATTGGAGAGGAAAAATGAATACGAATATTGTATTTCATTTAAATTTAAAGTTTAGAAAGCTGGGGTTTTTTTTGGGGGGGGGGATTTTTAAAAATTTTTTTTTATTTTTTTATGTGTATGAACGTACTGTCTGCATGTAGGTTTGTGCACCCGTGTTGTGCAATGCCGTGGAGGTCAGAAGAGGGTGTCAGATTCCCCTGGAACTGGAGTTCTCCTGGAATTGGACTTACAGATGGTTTTCATCCGCCATGTGGGTGCTGGGGATCGAACCCTGGTCCTCTGCAAGAGCGGTCGGCGCTCTTAACCGCTAGGCCATCTCTCTAGCCCTAGAAAGCTGTTTTAAAATTTTTTTTTTTTTCTAATCACCAGAAGCATAAGCACAGTAATTTGGGAAGTGTGTGGCTCACGGTTTTTTGTCTTGTCTTGTTTTGTAGAAGGATTAAACCCAAGGCCTTGTGTAGTCCATGCAAGTGCTCTACCCAGAGACACATTCCTAGACCCCAGGGGACGTTGTCTTGATTCTTGATTTAAGTTGTTTGTAACCTCTGTAACTTGGATATAAATCAACTTGATATTTATAGAATATTAGAGAAACAATGTTTTTTTTGGCGGGGGGGGGGTTCTTTTTGAGACAGAGTCTTCCAGTAGCTCCAGCTGTCCTGGAACTCACTATGTAGACCAGGCTGGCTCTGAACTCAACAAAGATCCTCCTGCCTCTGCCTCCCAAGCGCTGAGATTGAAGGTATACACCACCACACCTAGCTGATTTTTTTTTTTTCTTTTTAAATTTATATTTTATGTGTATGAGTGTATTGTCTGCATGTAAGTACACCTGTGGCATGCAATGCCCACAGAGGTCAGATGAGGGCATTAGATCCCCTCAAAATGAAATACAGATGTTTGTTAGCCATCATGTGGGTGCTGTGCTGGGAATCAAACCCAGGTCCTCTGGAAGAAGAGCCAGTACTCTTAACGCTGAGCCATCTCTCCAGCCCTGGGGAACATAATCTTTCTTTCTTTCTTTTTTTTTTTTTTGGTGTTTTTGAGACAGTGTCTCCCTTTAGTCCCAGCTGGCCTGGAGCTCACTCTGTAGACCAGGCTGACCTTGAACTCTCACAGAGATCCTCCTGGCTCTGCCTCCCAAGTGCTAGGATTAAAGGTGTTCATCACCACACCCGGCTTGAAACTTAATTTTTTTTTTTTTTTTTTTAGTATTTTTGAGACAGGGTCTCCCTTTAGTCCCAGCTGGCCTGGAGCTCGCTGTGTAGACCAGGCTGGCCTTGAACTCACAGAGATCCGCCTGCCTCTGTGTCCTGAGTGCTGGGATTAAAGACTTTTTGCCACCACACCTGGCTGAAACTTATTTTTTTTTTTTTGGTCTTTGTGAGACAGGGTCTCCCTGTAGCCCCACCTGTCCTGGAACTCACAAAGATCTGCCTGCTTCTGCTTCCAGAGTGTTAGGATTAAAGGCGTGCGCCACCATGCCCAGTGAAACTTAAATTTTTTAAAAATTTCATTTTTATGTGTATGAATGTACTGTCTGCTTGTAGGTTTGTCCACCCATGTTGTGCAAAGCCTCAGAGGTCAGAAGAGGTGTTGGATTCGCCTGGAACTGGAGTTAAAGACGGTTCTCAGCTGCCATGTGGGTGCTGGGGATCGAACCCAGGTCTTTTTGCAAGAGCAGCCTTAACTGCTAGGTCATCTCTCCAGCCCCGAAACTTAATTTTTTTTAAGAAACCCAAGAAGCTGTTTTATAAAGCCAAGACAGTTTTAGTAATAATCTAAAAATCCTCTTTTCTTTGGAGGTTTAAATGACATTTAAAAGCTTTAATCGTAACCCATCATAGTTTTTGTTGTCCATATATCTCTTAGTAATTTTTAACAAGAAAACGGCTTTATACAAAAAACTCAGTTTTCATCATCAAAGATTTTTATTTCCTTATGTTTAAATTTTTTCTTCATTATATTTTTGATGACTGTTAAGTATTACAGGCTTCATTAAAGTAGTAGTAGTTTATTGACAACAGGTATGGATACCACTAGGAGTTTTCTGGAGGTTTTTAGTTTTTTTTTTAATACTTTCATTGAAGTTTTGTGCATTTCATACCTTATTTCTTGGTCCAAGTTAGACTCTTTTTGTTTTTAAAACTTAATAACAAAGGATTTGTTATTAGTTTGAATGATTTTGCAAGATGGGGATAATAAAGTGAAAAATTAATTTGTTGACATTTTATAAATTATCAAATCCCTCTAGCTTTTCAAATCTTGTTTATGTATTTATCTGGGTGTATGTGATGTCTTTTTCAAAAAGGAACACCTGTGACACCTGCTACTCCAGCCAATGTGGTCCAGGGCTTACCTGATCCATGGGTGTCTCAGATAACGAACACAGATACACTTGCAGCTGTTGCTCAGATCTTACAGAGTCCTCAAGGTCAACAGGTGAGCAGTGTTTCTTTTAGGTCAAGAACATTTTCCTAATGTGTTAAATCATAACCTACTACCTAAGGCTAATGCTGTTTTGTTGTTTTACTTTATGAAAACGGGAAACACTGGATAGCACTTTCCTTTATGAGAAGGGGAGGCACTGGATAGCACTTCTGACTTAGAGTTTTCATTTGGTAGTTCACGATGAACATTAATGTTCATCGTTCATTTCTGTACAAAGCTCTGAGTTAGCATGCATGTATTTGTTGCCAAACATTATTAGGTGCTGTTGCTGTCCCACTGACTCAACAAGGTGCTGTCCAAGTCAGTTTGATAGTCAGTGACAGGGTCGGGCATCTCGGTAAAGGGAATGCTGACAGCTGGTGTTATTGGAGAAAGTTGGGTCATCTCAATGGATGGTCTAGGGTGTGAAGGAGTATGGCCCCCTGCTTCCCTTTATGTGTATGAATGTATTTCCTACGTGTAAGTAAGTACACGTGTGTCATGCAATGCCCGTGGAGGTCAGAAGAGAGCATCAGATTCCCTGGAACTGGAAACTGGAGTTACAGACAGGTGTTAGCCATCTTGTTTGTGTTGGAAATTGAACCTGGATCCTTTGCTCGGGCAGCCGGTGCTCTTAACCACTGAGCCATCTCTCCAGATCCAGAACTCATGTCTTGATGTATTTGTTGACCTTAGTGGTCACATGGCTTTTTTCTTTTTCTTTTTTTTAATTTTTATTTATTTTCTATGTGTATGAATGTCTGCATGTAGGTCTGTGCACCCGTGTTGTGCAATGCCGCGGAGGTCAGAAGAGGGTGTCGGATTCCCCTGGAACAAGAGTTCTCGTGGAATTGGAGTTACAGATGGTTCTTAGCTGCCATGTGGGTGCTGGGGATCAAACCTGGGTCCTCTTTAAGAGCCTTCGGTGCTCTTAACCGCTAGGCCATCCCTTCAGCCCAGCTTTTTCCTTTTCCTGATTACATTAGTACTTTGGTAGTTACATGACTCCAGTTTGTTTTTTGATACTGCTCTTTGAAGATACATGTAAGATTATGTATTGCCATGTTCTCATCCTACATCCTTCTCAATTGTAGTTATCATAGCTATTACTAGTAGCTTTGCTATTTTTATTTTTCTACTCTAAAGGGACAATTGTTAGATTTAACCTAGGCTTAGAAGTTTTTAGAAATTGTGGTTTACATACTGATTTGCATGTATGTAATTTGTAATGTTCAGGTCAAGGTAAATGACATACTTAACCACCTCATCACATTATTTCTTCTGTTATGAAGATTTAGATTTCTCTTTATTTTATTTTTTTTTAATTTTTTTTTTATTAATTTTATTTATTTCTGTATGTGTATGAATGTACTGTCTGCATGCAAGTCTGTGCACCCGTGTCGTGCAATGCCGCGGAGGTCAGAAGAGGGTCTCGGATTCCCCTGGAACTGGAGTTCTCCTGGAATTGGAGTTTCAGACGGTTCTCGGCCGCCATGTGGGTGCTGGGGATCGAACCCGGGTCCTCTGTAAGAGCGGTCAGCGCTCTTAACCGCTAGGCCATCTCTCCAGCCCCTTCTCTTTATTTTGAAATAATGAATTATTGTCACCATAACTGCCCTTCTGTGCTGTATGTAAGTTACTTCTGTCCACTTGAACCTGTGTAAATGTTACAGGGTTAGTACTTACCAAGTAGGACTGTAGTAGGGCTTTTTAAAAATAATTTTATGTGGCTGGGTATGGTGGCGCATGCCTTTAATCCCAGCACTCGGGAGGCAGAGGCAGGCAGATCTCTTCGAGTTCAAGGCCAGCCTAGTCTACATAGTGAGCTCCAGGCCACCTGGGACTACATGGAGAGCCTGCCTCCAAAATACCAAATAATACAATAATAATAATAAAATATTATTTTATGTGTAATGAGTGTATTGACTGCATGTAAGTGCACCTGTGTTGTGCAATGCCTGCAGAGATCAGAAGAGGGCACCATAGATACCCTGAAACTGGAATTACAGATGTTAGCTGCCATGTAGGTGCCAGGAGTCAAACCATGGTCCTCTGCAAGAACAGTCAGTGCTCTTAAGTGCTGAGCCCTCTCTGTAGCCTGTAGTAGTGCTTTCTTTTCTTCTTTTTTTTTTTTAAAAGCTCTGTGCATTTCATACAAATAAAATTACATTACAAATCAAATCTAGACTTGTGCCCCCTTCCTGTCCCACCCCCACCCCACCAGAGTTCATGCATTCTGCCAAACGTTTTTTATCTCAAAATTCTCGATGCAGAAGGTTACTGTTTTGAGTAGTGCTTCCTTAAGAAATCTTGGTGGCTGGAGAGATGGCTCAGTGGTTAAGAATGCGCACTAAAAAAAAAAAAAGAATGCAGACTGCTCTTGCAGATGCCCCGGGTTCAAATCCCAGCACCCACATGGCATCTAAGAACTGCCTTTAAGCCGGGCGTGGTGGTGCACACCTTTAATCCCAGCAGAGACAGGTGGATCTCTGTGAGTTCAAGGCCAGCCTGGTCTACATAGTGAGTTCCAGGCCAGCTGGGGTTATAGGGAGACCCTGTCTCAAAAAGACACCCTCCCCCCAAAAAAAAAATCTTTAAAATCTTACGTGTTTTTGTGTATTTGGGTATACATGTGCCACGACTTTATGTAGAGGTCAAAGGACAACTTGCAAGAGTTTTCTCCCCTTCTTCCATATGATTCCTGGGGATTGAATAAACTTTGTCAGGCTTGAAGGCAAACACCTTTACCCACAGAGCCATTTCTGCAGCCTTGCTCAGACATGTTCTCAGTAAGTTTGAATGATAGTCAAAGCTGTTGTCTGATAAGTGCTTATGCCGTTATAGACTTAATTGAAGAAACTATGAGAAGCTTAATGAAAAATAGTAGTTAGCTTGTGAGTGCTTTGTTTTGTTATGGAATGACTATTTTGTTTAAAATTCTCATAACTTTCCAAAAGCAGAACAAGGTTGCTTAGTAAAGACTCATGAAGCCAGGCGTGGTGGTGCACGCCTTTAATCCCAGCACTTGGGAGGCAGAGGCAGGCAGATCTCCGTGAGTTCAAGGCCAGCCTGGTCTACATAGAGAGTTCCAGGACAGCCAGAGCTACAGGGAGACCCTGTCTCAAAAAGACAAAAAAAAAAAGACTCATGAATACAAAGATTCATTTTCTACGTAGAATGGTAAAATTCATTGGTTAAACACTGTTTTTGATGGACACTTAGAGATAAGACCAAGTACTATTTTGTAATGATTATTCTCCTTCCCAGCTACAGCAACTAATACAGACTCTGCAGATACAACAGCAGAAGCCTCAGCCTTCCATCCTGCAGGCCTTGGATGCTGGTCTTGTAGTTCAGTTGCAGGCGCTCACAGCACAGCTTACAGCTGCAGCTGCAGCGGCTAACACACTTACTCCCTTAGATCAGGGAGTCTCCTTCAACAAGGTAGAAATTTAAATTACATACATATATGGGTGTGCATATTCTTTCTGCTGCCATTATTTTCATAGGAAAACAAATATTGATTTCTTGGATTCTTAGCCTTTTTGGCCACTAGCTTCTAAGACTAATTTAGTCTAAGTAGCCAGAGCACATTTTAATGTAAGGATCTTACTAGGCTAGGAATAGAAAATGTTGATAAGGTCTTAATTATTTTTATCAAGTTATATTACAATTGATAAGCCACTTTATTTTAATTATCTTCTGTAAATAAGAATTTTAGTGTTTATACTGTCTGTTGCCTATTTCATAATTTCTTTTGCTGTGTGATGATGATATAGTAGTTGTTCTAGTCTTCAGGAGATATATTCTTGCACCCCCCAGTGGATGTTTGAAACCAGACTAGTTCTGAACCATATATAATTGTATACACCTTTTTTTTTTTTTTTTTTTTTTTTTTTTTTTAGGGGGTCTTTTTTTGAGACAGTGTCTCCCTATAGCCCTAGCTGGCCTAAACTCACTAGGTTGACCAGGCTAGCCTTGATCTCACAGAGATCTGCCTTGCCCTCCTCCCTCCATGCTGGGATTAAAGTTGTGCTACTGTACCCCACACTACCATGTTTTGTTTTATTTTGTTTTGTTTTTAACTTGATAAAAATACTGAAGTTGAAGCTCAGTTGATAAATGAGGCACAGTGAAAATTAATACTAAAATAGACTGATATATTGTAATAAAAATATGTAAATGTGATTTCTCTTGAAATAATCAAGGCACATATTAATGTTTTCACACTATACCTGATGAGGAATAAGTGCAGCTGTAGAAAACAGTCATGTATGAGGATGACTGATGTATGTGCTAATACACTTTATAGGGAAGACTCTTAGTGTCTTGTTCTGTTACAGTTGTAATACAAAATGGTGTAAAATTCTTGTATCATTTGTAACATATTTGTCTTAAATACTTCTTAATTTGTCTCTTCTTTCCCTTCCTTAGAAGTTGATGGATAGGTTTGATTTTGGGGAAGATTCTGAGCATAGTGAAGAACCCAAAAAGGAAATTCCTACTCCTCAACTGTAAGAATTACATTTTTCTTTATAACTGTAATTTTTTTCTGTTACCATTATAAATGCTGGGTGGGGTATTACAGCTGGAAACCATGAGTATGCTTTGACTAAGTTGGGGATGTTTTAGCTATGAGCACTAACATTGCAGAAGGGTGGTTAGACTTACTGTCTTATTACCTCCCTAGATTATTTGGACTCTTTTTCAGATCTTTGCAAATAGTTGGGATATATCAAAGTTTCCTATAGGAAAATTGATAAGCATTGGTAAGTCTAGTTGTGATATTTTCTATATCTCTGTTGGCCTTAAATTATTTGTAAGAATATTTGTTAAAGGGCAGAATTTTGCTTCTGCTTACCACTTTTAGAAATTACGCCAATTTCTGAGAATTACAAACTAGTTAAAATTAAAGATTGGGGTTGTATGGATTATGTTTATTTATATAAATAGATTCTCTTTTATTTAAGTCATTAAGTATTTTATTTATTTTCCCCATCGATAGTTTTATAGAGCACTATGGTTTGTAATAACCAGTAGGAGGCAGTTGTGAGTCATGACCATTGGGAATGAGAGGAGCATGAGTTCTAATAGCAGCAGCTGGGGCTTTTACTCAACAGGGTTATTAGTTTTATATATTGGGGTAAGATATGACTTATAATTATTAAATATAAAATGCAAATGCATATGTTGGATATAGGAATTATTCTTGTCAAAATTCAAAATTACCATTTTTCATCCCAAATTGTAAAGTTAAGAGTATTTGGGAAGATCACATAGATCAGTGTCCTGGCCAACATAAGAATCAAGAATCTTGTTGAACCTTATAATCATGTGTCCAGCATTTTAATGCCTCTGAGTAAAGAATTTAGTGACCGGTTTTCTGTTCTTTTGTTGAAATGAATTACCCCCTCCCTTATTTTCTACACTCTGGTTCAAACTTTGCTTTCTGAAGCAAGGGAGTAAACCCCACTCCCTTATCTCTCTCACATCGATTGTTCATGTTTTTGAAGATAGGTATCATTCTTCCCCGTAGGTGTATTTGCTCCATATGATATACTCTTTTTCTCAGCTGTTTCAAGACTTCTCTTATCTGGCTTGCCCCTTTGGGGATGCCCTCTTTTTTGTTCATGTCTTATGGCATCCAGAATTTCCAGGAGTGACTTTCGAAGAGTACAGTTAAATTATTACTGTCTTTTGTCTGTACTGTTCCTGCTAGCATAGCTAATAGTGTAATGTTTTTCTAAAGCAAATATTGTGTAACGTTGATGGTCAGTGATAATTACACTGAAAGAACATTTTCCCACTGCCTAATTGTTTAAAAGGAGTTAAAAATTGACAATATTTATATATGCATAGCTTTTTTTACAAGTGTTTTGAGATTTTCTTTAAATGCTATAACATAAACCACTAATTTGTATGTATAGTATATACATATGTGTAGCATGAGGCAGTAATATCAGCTCTTTAACAGAGCATTTCTAACATTTTGAAACATTGAATCTGTTTCTCTTTTAATGTATTAATACTTGGAGGTATTCCATTTGGGGCATTAATATTTCAAAAAACAATGGTAATAGAGTGTATCAGGTTGACATTTTTGTTTAGTTTTCTCTGGATACTTAGTTTGATATGACCTTTAGTGCATTTAAAATATCTATATCTATATCTATATATATATATATAATATGTATGTATATTTTCTTTTTTCTCATTTTAGCTCACATGTGTCAGACTCGGTGAACAACTCCATCTTTCATCAGATAGCAGAACAACTGCAGCAGCAGAACCTTGAGCACCTTAGACAGCAGCTCCTGGAGCAGCAACAGCCCCAAAAGGTTCACACCTATCTGTGGTCTTAAGAGTTACTGCTGTCTGCTCTATGAACTGGCATTTTTGTTTTGTTGTTGTTGTTGTTGTTGTTTTTTTTTGTTGTTGTTTTTTAATTTTATTTATTTCCATATGTATATGAATGTAATGTCTGCATGCAGGTCTGTGCACCCGTGTCGTGCAATGCCGCGGAGGTCAGAAGAGGGTCTCGGATTCCCCTGGAACTGGAGTTCTCCTGGAATTGGAGCTTCAGACGGTTCTCAGCCGCCATGTGGGTGCTGGGGATCGAACCCGGGTCCTCTGTAAGAGCGGTCAGCGCTCTTAACCACTAGGCCATCTCTCCAGCCCCTGTTGTTGTTGTTTTTAGAACAATTTTCTCGCCGGGCGTGGTGGCCCATGCCTTTAATCCTAGCACTTGGGAGGCAGAGGCAGGTGGATGTCTGTGAGTTCAAGGCCAGCCTGGTCTACAGAGTGAGTTCCAGGACAGCTGGGGCCACAGGAAGACCCTGTCTCGAAAAGACCAAAAAAAAAAAAAAATTTTTTTTCTCATACCTGTTTATTTTTTACCAGCTACTTTATTTCTCTTTAAGTTTTTTTTTTCCCCCTTAGATAACTCTAGTTTTTTCTATAATCAAAATGTGTATTAGTGATACTTGGAACTCATTCTTAAAAATACAAGAATGGATATATCTGAAGGGTCTATATTACATAAAGAGGTATATTACATAAAGAGGACTGGAAAGTCCAAGAAGTTAAGAGCTTTGAGATGTTTAAAGGAAGCTACATTTGTTTTAAGTCAGAGGGAATGATTGTAAGTTATATAGTAAAAGAACCACAAAGCCTATGTAGGCAAAAGGTGATGGTGATGCTTCCATCCAAATAACAGATTTTGTTCAGCTACAAATATAACAAGTAAAATAGTCTTAGTCACTTCCATTTCAGAAGGTTTAACATAATTGGTAAAGTCAAAGTGTAGTATGCTTGAGCAGCTTGTAATTTTTTGTCATTGACAAGAAAGTTACTAGAAACCTGAAGAGATGAAGTCTGTCCTAAGAATCTGACCTTCCAGTAAAAGAACTAATTACTACTCCATGTATTAGGTTGAAATTTTTGATACATGTAGTAATAAAAAAAGGTAGGGAGCTTGGCGTGGTGGCGTATGCGTTTAATCCTAGCACTTGGGAGGCAGAGGCAGGCAGATCTTTGTAAGTTCAAGGCCAGCCTGGTCTACAGAGTGAGTTCCAGGACAGCTGGGGCTACAGGGAGACCCTGTCTCAAAAAGACCCCCCCCCCAAAAAAAAAAGAGTAGGGAAAGAAGTTTGTTGTTTTTTTTAAAAGTCAATTTTTTTGTGTGAATTTCCATACACCTTAAGCATATTTAGACCACTCCCCTACAGGACTAGAAGTTCTTTGAAGCTCTGTTGTTCAAAATGAATCTGATGATAAAAGGAGTGGTAAAGGAAAAAGAAAAAAATCACATATAAAACTGACAGACTTAGAATCAAAAAGTAACAGGGAAATGTAATAAGGTTGTGTGATTGCCTCCATCAAACTAGTCATCTTAGTGCACTTGAAATGGAATGAAGGGCTAGAATGATGGTTTATAGGGTTAAGAGTGCTTGTTTATCGTTCAGAAGACTCAAGTTCAGATCTTGGTACCCACATCAGAGGACTCAGAACTTCGAGTACCTTTAGCTCCAGGGCTTCTGAAGCCCAATCATCACCTTGACATGTACACAGATAAAAACCTTTTTCTTTCACTTTACTTTTCTTTTCTTTTTTGAGGGGGCGTTCTTTTAGTTTTTTAAAAGGATGAAATGTGGGGCTACAGAGATGACTCAGTGGTTAAGAGCACTGACTGGTCTTAGAGAGGACCTGGGTTCTCTCAGTGCCCACATGCAAGCTACCAGTTGTCTTTAACTCCAGTTTTAGGGAATTCAATGATGCCCTCTTGGCCTTTGGACATTGCATACATGTGGTGCACTTACATGCAGGCAAAGTACTCATACACATAAAATAAAAATTAGGAATTTTTTTTTTTTTTTAAGACGAAATGGTTTTTTTGAGACAGGGTCTCCCTGTAGCTCTGGCTGTCCTGGAACTCGCTATGTAGACCAGGCTGGCCTTGAACTCGCAAAGATCCACCTGCCTCTGCCTCCCAAGTGCTAGGATTAAAGGCGTGCGGCCCCAGTCCCATTCTTAACAGTATTTTTGTTGATTGATAATTCTAGTGAAATTCTAGGTTGATTTAATTTGTTGCCATTAAATGTTCATGGTATAATCCCTGTATTAATCCTCACTAGTTTATATTTACAACATATATAAATGTACCAGAAGACTTCATATAACCATTTTATTTAAATATTTATAGTCTCCCTCCTTATGGTACCTTTTAAACAATAAATTTAGATTTATATAAAGTACAATTGTAGATATATTACTTTAGAAATCATTTGTCATAATTATGGCTGCACTTAAGTATTTAATTGTAGTGTTTGCTATATAAAATTATCACAGAATATTTGTGTGTTCTTTACAGGTAACTCCTCAGGACAGCCAAGAGGGAACATTTGGGTCAGAGCATTCAGCATCACCATCACAAGGAAGTAGCCAGCAACATTTTCTTGAACCTGAAACAAATTTAGATGATTCCATAGATATACAACAACAGGTAAAAGTCATTGCTTTTCTGAGTCATAAATATCTAAAATCATTTAATCCTTTAAGAATATTGTAAGATACATTGCATGCATGTTTTTCTCATCCACACTCCACACTTGCTCTTGTTTTTATTGAGCATTAATACTATATTGTGAATAATTTTAAAGGTAGACTTGTCATTTGTACAACAAATCTAAACTGGGCTTTTTGTTTGAGTTTATTTTTGCTTTTCAAGGATATGGATATAGATGAAGGGCAGGATGCTGTAGAAGAGGAGATCTTTGAACCTGAAACTAAGAAAGTGGCTGTTCGCTCAAGATCAAGGACTCATTCACGATCTCGTTCAAGGTTCTGTAATACTTAATACTACTGTTTGCTTTCTTTGCATCACAATTAAAAGTACTTACTATAAAGTGATTTTTTTTTAATAGTCGCAGGAAAAAGTAATTTAAATAGAAACCAGAAAGATACCATTTGTTCATATGTTTGCCATTAATTTGAGGAATTTATGTTACAGTAACAGCTATTTCATGGGACTGTAATTTTTTTTTTTTTTTTTTGTTTTTTTGAGACAGGGTCTCCCTGTAGCCCCAGCTGTCCTGGAATTCTCTCTGTCGACCAGGCTGGCCTTGAACTCACAAAGATCCGCCTGCCTCTGCCTCCCAAGTGCTAGGATTAAAGGCGTGCGCCACCACGCCCGGCCCGGGACTGTAATTTTGGTTGTAGTAGATACTAGGATGATACCCAACTTAGGATGTTACTCTTTCTGAATCATCTTTTAGCTCAAGCTGTATTTCTTGCATTCCTAATTCTATCACAGTGATGCCAAAAATGTCTCCCACAGATACTACACAAAAGTTTTTATAGATGCTTAGTATAGAAAAAGTTAGTTACATAATAAAAACAAAGTCTTTGATATGGGAATGCATTTGAAAACATACAGAGTAAATGTTGGCAGTCCCTCAACCATTACCCTATGAAGTCAAGACCCAGCACAGTTTAGATGCTAAAATATTGAGCAGAATCATATGGTGACTTGATATTATTAGAAGTCTTCTGATTCTTCTTTTTAAAAATGTAACATTTGGGTCATCTAAATAGTCTTTTAATTTTCTTTGGTCTTTAATTCCTGTTTTGTTTGAGAATGAGCTGGAAAACCTGAGGCATTTTATTGAATTTCATTCTTCTTTCTCCCTGTTTTTTTGATGGATAATCCCTTAGGCTTAGAATCATTCAACAAGCATTTATGAGTAATGTGAACTTCATAGCACAGAGACTAGAGCAAAATGCTCTCATATGATTGTTTTCTAGGCTAGTTTAGGAGGTAACTAGATAAGACAGATTCTCTTTTTCATTCACTTCAAGTGGAGATTTGATTAAAAGATAATACTGTTCTTGGAAAAAAAATTAACTATAATTTTCCTTTGTAGATCACCAAGAAAACGAAGGTCCAGGTCACGTTCTGGGTCTCGCAAGCGAAAACATAGAAAGCGGTCACGTTCCCGCTCGAGAGAAAGAAAGAGAAAATCATCACGTTCTTATTCAAGTGAACGAAGAGCCAGAGAAAGGGAAAAAGAACGGCAGAAGAAAGGATTGCCCCCAATTAGATCTAAAACACTAAGCGGTAAGGAATGTGAATCTATAAAACTTTGGTTTTAATGAGTATTTAAAAAAACGGTTTTCTGGGGCTGGAGAGATGGCTCAGGGGTTAAGAGTGCCAACTGTTCTTGCTGAGGACCTGGGTTTGATTCCCAGCACCCACATGGCAACTAAGATCTGTCTTTAACTCCAGTTCCAGGGGAATCTGATGCCCTCTTCTGACCTCCGAGGCATTGCACGACATGGGGGCACCAGTCTACATGCAGACGGTATACTCATACACATAAAAATAATTTAAAAAATTTAAAAAGCAAATTAAAAATTTTTATTAAAAACTAGTTTTCTGAGCTAGGTGTGGTGGTCCACTTTAAGTCTCAGCATGAAGGAGGAATATGCTGGTGGATCTCTGAGACCAAAGCCAACTGGGGCTATAGAGAGACTGTATCTCAAAAAACAAAACTAGTTTTCTGGGGCCAGGAGCAAGAGGTACTTAGCTGTAAGAGTACTTAGCAAAGTACTTACTGCAGAAGCATGAGGACCTGAGTTTGAGTTTGTTCTTCAGCACCCACATGTAAAGCCTGGCTTGGTGACTCCTTTGTAATCCCAGTGTTAGGTGAAAACAGGTGGAGTCCTTGGATTCACTGGCCAGCCAGCAAGAAACCATGTTTCCAAAAAGAAATGAGATGGCGGCTCCTGAGGTATGACACCCAAGACTTGTCTCTAGCCTTCGGCTGTACAGATGTCCGTGTTGACCCCCTCCCCATACAAGATCCATGAGATTTTTTTAAATGCAAGTTGTAAAACATGACTAAAGAATGAAATGTAAAATACACTAAGCTAATATCTGTAACATGATACAGCAACTTCTATCAATAGTATTCCATCTAGTTCTGAAAATTCAGATCTGCAGGAGTAATTAGTATATAGAGATATACTTTTCTATATTTTTATGTACTTAATAATGCATTTATTAATTTTTCTGTGGTGTTGGCCCAAGGCACATGCATAGGTAGTTCCATGCTACTGAGCTGAGCTTTATCAAGCCCAGCTTTATTAAAGCAAATTATAAACTTGTGATTTTATTTAGCAGAGATTTGCCTATAGCATAAGCTATTCCTCCTCTTCCTATGTTAAATCTATTTTGCTCACTTAAAACAGACTGTGCCTCACATTTATGGCTAGGGAGCAGAGAGAAAAGCAAAAGGTGCCAGTAGCCCCTTTAAGGGATGCCCCTAGTTGGACCCCATCTCTTAAAGGTTTTACCACTTTGCAATAGTGCTAAGGATTAAGCTTTTGACAGATAAGAATTTGGGAGTTCTTTTCTTTTTTTGGGGGGGGAGTTATTTTCTATTTAAAGTATAGCACTTGGGTAAAAGGGGACTTTGTAGTCTCTTAAATTTAGGATCCAAATTTTTAAGAGAATTTTGTTGTTTTTTTTTTCCTGTGTGTGGTGCACAAATGCTTGCACCTGCCATTTCATATATAGGGAGATCAGAGAACAGTTTGGAAGGGGTCTGTTCTCAACTTGTACCAGGTGGGTTCAGGTGTCAGACTGAAGTAGGCTAGCTTGCCGGTAAGTGCTTTTTACCTCCTGAGTCCTCTCATTGGCCCAGAGCTAAAGATCTTAATGTAGGATGATTGAGACATCAGTTGAAATTATATAGGGTGAGACTGAGATAGTGAACAACTACAAGGAAAGGCCACTTAGCAGGAGTCTGTTTAGCTGAATGATGCCTCAAGGTTCCCCAGGTCTAAAAGATGTTCTTGTTCTTCCTAGCAGGAGTGGGGATTCTTGGCAGTGATCTTGTTAAGATCATGCTTCAGTGTGTGGTTAAATTAACTTTTGAATAAAGCCTGCTCTCGTCTACTCCTGAAGAGATCAAAATACTAGAAAATGACATTGATAAAATTCTAAATGCAAAACATTGAGGCTGTGTAAATACATAAAAGGATATAGTCAAGAACCATGAAAGGTACAGCTGGTGATATGCAGGGTACCAGTAAGTATTTGTTCATTAAAAAGAAGCAGCTTTCAAGGTTGGAGAGATGGATGGCTCAGCAGTTAAGAGTGCTTGCTTGCCCAGTCTTGAGGACCATAGTTCCAGTCCCAACACATCTGTGCAGTGATTTATGAATACCTGAAAGTCTAGCTTTTTTTTTTAATTAATTTTTTTATTTTCATTTTTTTTTTTTATTGATGCTTTGTGTATTTCATACATAATTTTCCAATTCAGTTCAGGCATATTTCCCTTTCCCTTCCCCGCACCCACCCCACCCCAGGTCATGCATTCTGCCATAATTGTCCTGCATCTGAAAGTCCAGCTTTAAGAAACCCAGCACTTTGTTCTTGCTTCTGTGGGCCCCTGCACACACATAGGAGCATACACTCACACAAATATACACACGTACATGCCTATACACAAGTTGAGGAGTCCTGGTTTATCCATTTCCCTTTAGTATCTCTCTGCAAAGTATCACTTCTTTTTTTGTCTTTTCGAGACAGGGTCTCCCTGTAGCCCCAGCTGTCTTGGACTCACTCTGTGGACCAGGCTGGCCTTGAACTCACAAAGATCCGCCTGCCTCTGCCTCCCAAGTGCTAGGATTAAAGGTGTGTGCCACCACGCCTGGCTCTTCTTAAAGGCTAGGGCAGCTAGCCTTAATAACAGTTTTCAGATTTGTCTCTTGAGATTTGTTCACTGATCATTCTAACACAAAGGTATGTAGAAGGTTCACTGGTAGGAAAAGTCTCACAACTTAATTGCACTTTAGAATCGGTTGGGGAATTTTGAAGCTTCCCACTTGACTCTGCAGTAGGATGTTGGCACCCCACAGATGTTTCAGTTTAAGGATAAGCAACATGCAAGAAGTTGAAGTTGACTGAGTGGAAATGTGGCTGTTGAGGTCTCAGGTTTTATTTTATTTTATTTTATTTTATTTTATTTTATTTTATTTTATTTTATTTTATTTTATTTTATTTTATTTTATTTTTTATGTGTATGAACTGTCTGCATGCAGGTCTGTGCACCCGTATTGCGCAATGCCACGGAGGTCAGAAGAGGGTGTCGGATTCCTCTGAAACTAGAGTCAAAGACAGTTCTCAGCCGCCATGTGGGTGCTGGAAATCAAACCTGGGTCCTCTGCAAGAGCAGTCAGCGCTCTTAACCGCTAGGCCATCTCTCCAGTCCAAGGTCTCAGTTTTAAACATAATGGTTACATGTCAATCATAGGTCAGCATAAGCTTATTGTCATTAGCGCTTGAGAGAAGTAGCCATCTGTGATTTTTGGCCATTTATTTTTTTTGTCTCCACAGTTTGTAGTACTACTCTCTGGGTTGGCCAAGTGGACAAGAAGGCAACACAACAAGATTTAACCAACCTTTTCGAGGAATTTGGACAAATTGAATCCATTAATGTAGGTACCTCTTCATAAGCAGTAAGGCAGGGTTTTAAAATAGGCAGTTTTTGCTCATTTCACTTCCTTAAGCTAGTAGTGTCTGGCTTTTATAATGTACATCTTGACAAGATTTGTTTACTTTGTTCACTTTTCTGTATTTGATTTGAAGCTGTTTATGTTCTTAATTTTTCCTTTTAAATAGAATATCTTATAAAACTATTTTTAAGCAATATAACCCTCAGTTCCTAAAAACAGTAAATGCTTTAGATAGCAAGAACTCTTCCTCCCTTTCCCCCTTCCTCCTTCTCTCCCTTTACCAGTTAGTTTGTAAATGGAGCTGTACTTTTTTTTTTTTTTTTTTAAAAATAGTTCTTTATTTTCTATTTAAAAAACTGAGAGATGGTTTTCAGGATTTCATGCATATCATGGCTTAGAATGGAAGCCAGATTTGAGTTTTATTAAAACTGAGTATTTGCTGTGTGTGAATTGTACCAATAAGCAGACAGCTGGAGGAACTAAAAATCAATTTGATTTCTTATTGAATTTGAATTGTAGTTGAAGTAAGTAGTCAGAGCGTTCTGTTTCACTAGAACCAAACATCAGAATGAGTTTCCTTTCTTAAACTCCTTGTCAAGAAAGAATTCTTTTTCCATAGATGATTCCTCCCAGGGGCTGTGCATATGTCTGTATGGTTCATCGGCAAGATGCGTATCGGGCTCTTCAGAAACTCAGTTCAGGATCCTATAAAATTGGTTCCAAGGTTATTAAGGTAAGCTTCTGTGGATGAATTTGCAGTGAATATAAACTAACATTTATTGTGTTATTACATTACATTCTTTTTTTGGGGGGGGGGTCTTTTTGAGACAGGGTCTCCTTGTAGCCCCAGCTGTCCTGGAACTCACTCTGTAGACCAGGCTGGCCTTGAACTCACAAAGATCCACCTGCCTCTGCCTCCCAAGTGCTAGGATTAAAAACGCCCAGCTACATTACATTCTTAAGTTTTTCATAGGAAAGGGTCACTCAATCTTCATTGGATTTTTAAAACCCCTAGTTCTTTCATTTTCTTCTTTTTCCTTTGTTCTGGGAAGCAAACCCTAGGCCTGGACCTTCATAAGCTGCATCTTCAGTGTTTTCAGCAGCCTCCTCAGAAGCTTGTTATTTCAGGATTTTTGAATTTTAGTTAGATACGGGTAAACTAATGACAGGGTCAAAACTTTTAATTTGTTCCTTAAAAATCACACTGGTAGGTGTGTGGTGGCAGATGCCATTATAAATCCTTGCACTCAAGGAGGCAGATGAAAGTTAAGGTCAGCCTGGGCTATATAGCAGTTCTACAAGGAGACCCTCTCAAAAAAAAAGTATGGCATGAATCTGTGTGAACGAAGGCCCATTTTGTTTTGTGATAATTTTTTCATATTTAGAAGTTTGTCTTCTTCCTTTTAACACTTCCTCCTCATGGCATTTCTTTTTTCTCATTTTATGTATATCAGACCCTTATAAAAAGATTATCGCCGGGTGCGGTGGCGCACGCCTTTAATCCTAGCACTCGGGAGGCAGAGGCAGGCAGATCTTTGTGAGTTAAAGGCCAGCCTGGTCTACAGAGTGAGTTCCAGGACAGCTGGGCCTACAGAAAAAACCTGTAATGAAAATAAAATAAAATAAAATAAAATAAAATAAAATAAAATAAAATAAAATAAAATAAAATAATAAAAAGCATGTGCCACCATTTCCAACCAAGATTTAAAAAAAAAAAAAAGATTATCTACAAGCATTTTTTGGCCTCTTAGTCTTTACATTAAGAATTTATTAAGTATTTTTCATTACTACTTGTGACTGCCTCAAAATTTCATTTTGATTATTTAGAGAGAATTTATTCATTCAGCTTTTGCATCTAATTAAAAAACCTTAGCTATTGGGGCTGGAGAGATGGCCTAGCAGTTAAGAGCACCAACTGCTCTTGCAGAGGATCCGGGTTCGATCCCCAGCACCCACATGGCGGCTGAGAGCCATCTTTAACTCCAGTTCCAGGGAAATCTGACGCCCTCTTCTGACCTCCGCGGCACTGCACAACATGGGTGCACAGACCTGCATGCAGACAGTACATTCAAACACATAAAGAATAAATTAAAAAAAATTTTTTTTTAAATCTCAGCTATTTACTGCAGTGTTATGACTTTTTAAAAATATTTCATGGCAAAGGTTTATCTGTAAACTCGGGTGTAGTGTCTTTCGTTGTAGTATACTTGGTTTTCTTTAAATTATACTAGCTAGATTTGTGTTGTCTCTAAGATTGAGTCATTTTAGAGATAAGAAGTAGAAATAAAGCCGGGTGTATTGGCACATGCCTTTAATCTCAGCATTCGGGAGGCAGAGGCAGGTGGATCTCTGAGTTCAAGGCCAGCCTGGTAGGCCAGCCTGGTCTGTATTGTGAGTTCCTGGCCATCTGGGACTAAAGGGAGACAGACCCTGTCTCAAAAAGACAAAAAAAAAACAAACAAAAAAAGAAGTGGAAATACATCCCATATTGTAAACATGGTTCTCCAATGCAGTTTTAAAGCAAGAACACAAGAAAAACTAACTTTGTGGGGCTGGAGAGATGGCCTAGCAGTTAAGAGCACCGACTGCTCTTGCAGAGGCGCAGGGTTCCATCCCCAGCACCCACATGGTGGCTGAGAACCGTCTGTAACTCCAATTCCAGGAGAACTCCAGTTCCAGGGGAATCCGAGGCCCTCTTCTGACCTCCTCGGCATTGCACGACATGGGTGCACAAACATGCAGGCAGACAGTACATTCATACACATAGAAAAAAAAAATTTAAAAAAAAACTAATTTTGTTTGTATTTGCTTAAATATGATTTTGAACTTTTTGCATTTTTATTCCATTATACCTGTGAGCTTCCTTCTTTTCCTTTCCCCATTCCCAATAGATTGCTTGGGCTTTAAATAAAGGTGTAAAAACAGAATACAAACAATTCTGGGATGTGGATCTTGGAGTCACTTACATCCCATGGGAAAAAGTTAAAGTCGATGACTTGGATGGTTTTGCAGAAGGAGGAATGATTGATCAGGAAACTGTAAATACTGGTAAGAACGCTAAGGCCATTTTGTTATTTTAAAAGTATATGTCAGAAGGTTGTAATAGAAATCTGTTTGCTGGGCGTGGTGGCGCACGCCTTTAATCCTAGCACTTGGGAGGCAGAGGCAGGCGGATCTTTGTGAGTCCAAGGCCAGCCTGGTCTACAGAGAGATCCAGGACACCTGGGGCTACAGGGAGACCCTGTCTCGAAAAGACAAAAAAAAAAAATTTGTTTGAGGTGGGAGAGTGAACTATGCTTATTTCCTGGATTCAGCTGCCATAAGGAAGAAATAAATGGGACTGCCTGTGTTGGGGATTTTCATGGATTCTGTTTCATAGGTGTCAGTGGATAGTTTAGAAAAGTATTAATTAGAAGTTTGTAAAAGTATTAATTAGAAGGGTTGTTTTTAATATGACCTTTAACATTTGTTTTGTTTTTGTATTTAAGACAGGGTTTCCCTATAGTCCCAGCTGGTGTGGAACTTGCTATGTAGACATGGCCTGAATCTCAGAGTTCTGCCTGCCACAGCCTCCTGAGTACTGGGATTATAGGCATGTGCCACCACACCTGGCTCTCTGTTTATAAAGGAAAGCAGTATACCATGGACATGGAGGCTTTGTTGAACTAAATATTTTTAATTTCATGAGTTTCAGTGGGAACTAAACATTTGAGAAGCTTCTTGGAGGAACTCTACAGATTCTTTTACAGGAATCCCCTTGCAGGTTCATGGGCTAAAAGTGTAATACCTTCTACAACACCAGTAATTGAATGACTACCTGGCCTGATTTTTAAAATACTAGTATTTTTATTTTTTAACTTGCAATTACAAATTCACAAGATGACTGACCATTACAACCAGAGGAAATACTGGTATTTGAAAAAGACCCAAAATATGATACATTCTTTGTTTCTTCATGTCTTAGGTCTCTTATCAAAATTAGACTTTTCAGAGTATTTTGGATCTCATGCCAATGAAAATATTTTCAAACATTTTTAGTTGTTCTCCTCTGGCTAGGGATGGACCTCAGGTAGGAGAATCATGCCCTTAGTATGTATAAGGCCCTTGGTTTGATCCTCAGCACTACCCAAATAAACAAAATCAATTGTTCTTATAGCCTGTGAGCCCTCTTCCCTCCCCTGGGACTATATCCAAGGACATTCATTCTTCAGTTATTTTAGTTCCTGCTCTGTGCCAGGTCTAACTTTAGGAACTGAAATTATAATAATGAGACAAAAAGCAGAAATTATTCTTGTGATGTGTGATACAACATCCAGAGTCTGTGGGCCAAATCCTGTTCTGTAGAAATAGCTTTATTGAAACATAGCCACACTTATTTATACCTATTTTTACATGACTTGTTTTTTTTTTTTTTTTTTTTTCGCTCTTAACCGCTAGGCCATCTCTCAGTTGTCATATTTTTAACTGGACTTTGTACTTCCTGTTCCAGCTGTATGGAATGCTGTTTCCAAACTGGATGCATACCCCACTCCTTGAAATACCTCTCTCTCCAACAGACATGCATATACTTGGACGCTATAAAACTCCATGGCCAAACAGCTCAGCTCCCTTCCCTGTGCTTTCTTTTATGTCTGAAACAGGCCCTCAGTATGCAGCCCTGGCTGGCCTGGAACTTGCTATGTAGACAAGACTGGCCTCCTTAGTGGTGGGAGTAAAGGTGAGTGGTATCATGCCTAGCCTCCATGCATTCTTCATTTAACTTAGCAACACAGAACGAACTCTTTAGCTTTCTTTTGTTGTTTGTTTTTTTTTTAATTTTTTTTATTAATTTTATTTTATTTCTGTATTGTTTATGAATTACTGTTGACATGCAAGTCGGTGCACCCGTGCCGTGCAACGCCGCGGGAGGTCAGAAAAGAGGGTTCGGATTCCCTGGAACTGGAGTTCTCCTGGATTGGAGCTTCAGACGGTTCCAGCCGCCAGTGGGTGCGGGGATCGAACCGAGGTCCTCTGAAGAGCAGTCGGTCGGCGCTCTTAACCGCTAGGCCATCTCTCCAGCCCTGTTGGTGTTTTTTAACTAGTTCTTTCAACTATAACAAGGCTCTTTCTAGATTAAGTAGTACAGACTCTGTGGGCCATATGGTCTCCCTCTTGTAACTCCCATACACTAGCTGTTGCAAAAAAAAAAAAAAAAAAAAAAACAAAAAGTCATGTAAAAATAGGTATAAATAAGTGTGGCTATGTTTCAATAAAGCTATTTCTACAGAACAGGATTTGGCCCACAGACTCTGGATGTTGTATCACACATCACAAGAATAATTTCTGCTTTTTGTCTCATTATTATAATTTCAGTTCCTAAAGTTAGACCTGGCACAGAGCAGGAACTAAAATAACTGAAGAATGAATGTCCTTGGATATAGTCCCAGGGGAGGGAAGAGGGCTCACAGGCTATAAGAACAATTGATTTTGTTTATTTGGTATGTAGCTGTGCTGAGGATCAAACCAAGGGCCTTATACATACTAAGGGCATTGATTCCTACTGAGGTCATCCCTAGCCGAGTGAGAACACTAAAAAATGTTTGAAATTGAAAATATTTCATTGGCATGAGATCCAAAATACTCTGAAAAGTCTAATTTTGATAAGAGACCTAAGACATGAAGAAACAAAGAATGTATTTCACTATTTTTGGGTCCTTTTTCACATACCAGTATTTCCTTTGGTTGTTGTAATGGTCCAGTCATCTTGTGAATTTGTTTACTTGAAGTTAAAAATAAAAAATCTAGTATTTTAAAAATCAGGCCAGGTAGTCATTCAATTACTGGTGTTGTAGAAGGTATTACACTTTTAGCCCATGAACCTGCAAGGGGATTCCTGTAAAAGAATCTGTAGAGTTCCTCCAAGAAAGCTTCTCAAATGTTAGTTCCCACCTGAAACTCATGAAATAAAAATATTTAGTTCAACAAAGCCTCCATGTCCATGGTATACTGCTTTCCTTTATAAACAGAGACGCCAGGTTGTGGTGGCACATGCCTATAATCCCAGTATCAGGAGGCTTGTGGCAGGCAGAACTCTGAGATTCAGGCCATGTCTACTCGCACTTCCACACCCGCTGGGACTATAGGAAACCCTGTCTTAAAATACAAAAACAAACAAATGTTTACGGTCATATTAACAAACAAACCCTTCCTAAATTAATACTTTAACAACTTCTCTTAATACTTTTCTAACAAACTATCACTGACACCTATGAAACAGAATCCATGAAAATCCCCAACACAGGCAGTCCCATTTATTTCTTCCTTATGGCAGCTGAATCCAGGAAATAAGCATAGTTCACTCTCCCACCTCAAACAAATTTTTTTTTTTTGTTCGAGCACAGGGTCTCCCTGTAGCCCCAGGTGTCCTGGCGATTCTTCTTGTGTACCCAGGTGCCTTGGACTCACAAAAAGATCCTCCTACTTTGCTCTGCCTCCCAAGTGCTCGGATTTTTTTTTTTTTTGCCACCACGCCCAGCTAACCCAGGTCTTCTATTACAACCTTTCTGACATATACTTTTAAAATAACAAAATGGCCTTAGCGTTCTTACCAGTATTTACAGTTTCCTGATCAATCATTCCTCCTTCTGCAAAACCATCCAAGTCATCGACTTTAACTTTTTCCCATGGGATATAAGTGACTCCAAGATCCACATCCCAGAATTGTTTGTATTCTGTTTTTACACCTTTATTTAAAGCCCAAGCAATCTATGGGAAATGGGAAAGGAAAAAGAAGGAAGCTCACAGGTATAATGGAATAAAAATGCAAAAAGTTCAAAATCATATTAATCACATCAAACAAAATTAGTTTTTTTTTAAATTTTTTTTTTCTTATGTGTATGAATGTACTTGGTCTGGCCTGCATGTCTTGTGCACCCATGTGTGCAATGCCGAGGAGGTCAGAAGAGGGCCTCGGATTCCCTGGAAACTGGATTTCTCCTGGAATTTGCGTTACAGACGGTTTTCTCAGGCCACCATGTGGGTCTGGGGATGGAACCCCCTGCGCCTCTGCAAGAGAGTCGGTGCTCCTTAAACTGCTAGGCCCATCTCTCCAGCCCCACCAAGTTTTTTTTTTTTTTTTCTTCCTCTAGTTTTTTTTCAGAGTTTGTAATTTTGGAATATGTGTGTAGTGTATTTACACTTATTTTTTGTTGTTTTTTTTTTGTCTTTTTGAGACAGGGTTGTCTCCCTTTAGTCCCCATTGGCCTGGAACTCACAATACAGACAGGCTGCCTACCAGGCTGGCCTTGAACTCAGAGATCACTGCCTCTGCTCCCGAATGTTGAGATTAAAGGCATGTGCAATTACCCGGCTTTATTTCTACCTCTTATCTCTTAAAATGACTCAAATCTTCGAGACAAACCAAATCTAGTCTAGTTAGATTTAAAGAAAACCAAGTATACTACAACGAAAGACACTACACCCGAGTTTACAGATAAACCTTTGCCATGAAATATTTTTTAAAACGTCATAACACTGCGTTAAATAGCTTGAGATTTAAAAAACAAATTTTTCTAATTTATTTCTTTATGGTTTGAATGTACTGTCTGCTGCAGGTCTGTGCACCCATGTTGTGCAGTGCCTGGAGTCAGAAGAGGGGTTCAGAATTTCCCTGGAACTGGGTTGTTAAACGATGGTCTCAGCCGCATGTGGGTGCTGGTGATCGACCCTGGATTCCTCTACAAGAGAAGTTGGTGCTCTTAACTGCTAGGCCCATCTCTCCAGCCCACTAGCTAAGGTTTTTTTTTTAATTCGATGCCAAAGCTGAATGAATAAATTCTCTCTAAATAATCAAAATGAAAATTTTGAGCCAGTCACAAGTCGTAATGCAAAATACTACTAAATTCTTAATGTAACGACTACGAGGCCAAAAAATGCTTGGGATAATCTTTTTTTTTTTTAAATCTTGGGGTGGAAAATGGTGGCCACATGCTTTATTATTTTTCATTTATGTTATTTTATTTTATTTTATTTTATTTTATTTTATTTTATTTATTTTTTGGTCTTTTCACGACAGGGTCTCTCTGTACGGCACGCTGTCCTGGAACTCACTCTGTAGACCAGGACCAGGCTGGCTTTAACTCACAAAGATCTGCCTGCCTCTGCCTCCGCGTGCTAGGATTCAAGGGTGTGCGCCACCGCACCCGGCGATAATCTTTTTATAAGGGTCTGATATACATAAAATGAGAAAAAAGAACTGCCATGCGGAGGACGTGTTAAAAGAAAGAAGACCAAACTTCTAATATGAAAAAATTATCCACAAACCAACATGGGCCTTCGTTTCACACCGATTCATGCATACTTTTTTTTGAGAGGGTCTCCTTGTAGAACTGCTATATAGCCCAGGCTGACCTTAACTTTCATCTGCCTCCTTGAGTGCAAGGATTTATAATGGCATCTGCCACCACACACCTACCAGTGTGATTTTTAAGGAACAAATTAAAAGTTTTGACCCTGTCATTAGTTTACCCGTATCTAACTAAAATTCAAAAATCCTGAAATAACAAGCTTCTGAGGAGGCTGCTGAAAACACTGAAGATGCAGCTTATGAAGGTCCAGGCCTAGGGTTTGCTTCCCAGAACAAAGGAAAAAGAATACAAATGAAAGAAGAACTAGGGGTTTTTAAAGATCCAATGAAGATTGAGGACCTTTCCCTGATAATTAAGCATGTAATTGTAGCTGGGCGTTTTTCAACCTCGCACTTGGGAGGCAGAGGCAGGTGGATATTGTGCGTTCAAGGCCAGCCTGTTCTACCAGGAGTGAGTTCAGGACAGCTGGGGGCTACACGGAGACCTTTTTGTCTCACAAAGACCCCCCCCCCAAAAAAAGAAATGTAATGTCATAACACAATAACTGTTCGTTTATATTCACTGCACATTCACACAGAGCTACTTAATAACCTTGGAACAATTTTATAGGGGATCCTGAAACTGGTTTCTGAAGAGCCCCCGATACGCATTTTTCCGATGAACCATACCGACATTATGACAGCCCCTGGGAGGCAATCATCTAGGAAAGAATTCTTTCTTGACAAGGAGTTTAAGAAAGGAAACTCATTCTGATGTTTGGTTCTAGTGAAACAGAACGCTCTGACTACTTACTTCAACTACAATTCAAATTCAATAAGAAATCAAATTGATTTTTAGTTCTCCAGCGTCTGCTTATGGTACAATCACACACCGCAAATACTCAGTTGTTAATTAAAACTCAAATCGGCTTCCTCTAAGCCAATGATATGCATGACATCTTGAACAACTCTCTCCGTTTGTAAAAAAAATAAAGAACATTTTTGAGAAAAAAAAAAAAAAAAAGTACAGCTCCATTTACAAACTAACTGGTAAAGGGAGAGAAGGNCCGACTGCTCTTACAGAGGACCCGGGTTCGATCCCCAGCACCCACATGGCGGCCGAGAGCCGTCTGAAACTCCAATTCCAGGAGAACTCCAGCTCCAGGGGAATCCGACACCCTCTTCTGACCTCCGCGGCGTTGCACGACACGGGTGCACAGACTTGCATGCAGGCAGTACATTCACACACATACAGAACTAAATAAAAAATTAATAAAATTAAAAAAAAATATGACAACCGTCAGAACTTTAGCAATATGAAAAACATGTAGGAGATGAAGGCCAAGGCACAGAGAAGCAAAAGCTTGAGTTTTAAAACTTTGCTGTGAATGCGTTGACAATTAGAGCCTTTTCTTTTCTTCTTTTCTTTCTCCCCTCCCCTCTTCCTCTTCCCCTCCCCCTCCCCCTCCCTTTTCTTTCTTTTCTTTTTTTTCTTTTCTGAAACATGATCTCATGTTGCCCAAGTTAACCTTCAGCTCTGTTCCTCTGACTCTACCTCCTAAGTGCTAAGAATACAGTATGTGCAGCCACACCCATCTTACTCCATTTTAATATACCGGTTTTTTTGTATTGAGTTAATACTTTGTTAGTGGTACTTGATAAAATAGAGAATAAGGTTGGTTTCTCATACCAGGCAGCCTTTAAGTTATGTCTCTCTTACATCTCAGTGTAGTCACTGACAACTCACATGTCTTTTTGGTTTTGCTAAGGTAAATTGTATGTAGATTGATGGATTTAGATGAATATAAATGAGAAAACTGAAAAGCTGCACTTAACCAAAGGAAATCCATTTCAAATATTTTGTTTAGAATGGGAAACTGTGAAAAGCTCAGAACCTGTTAAAGAGACAGTCCAGACAACACAGAGCCCAACTCCAGTTGAAAAGGAGACTGTAGTCACAACACAGGCAGAGGTTTTCCCTCCACCTGTTGCCATGTTGCAGGTGAGTACTAGTTTCTTTATAAATACTGTGTTTTACATTTCCAATTTTATTCATGTGTGAAACTTAGAGGATATTGTCCAAATTGTTAGTATTGTTAGTCAAAGAAGTTTTCTTTTAAATCTTTTTTTTTTTTTTTTGTCTTTTTGAGACAGGGTCTCCTTGTACCCCCAGGTGGCCTGGAACTCGCTCTGTAGACCAGGCTGGCCTTGAACTCCCAAAGATCTGCCTCTCTGCCTCTCTGCCTCTGCCTCTGCCTCTCGAGTGCTAGGATTAAAGGCAATCACCACCATGCCTGGCTTAAATCTTAAAAAAAATACTGCTAGTGCTATAGTATTGTTACATTAAACTCATGAAGTTTAAAGTAGGCAAATATGGAACTATAAATTCCTTAGCGTTACAGTATTTTCTTTAGATTTATGTCTCTGTGTGTAAGCAAATTGCTGTCAATAACATTAAATAATGAATCACTTCTTTAGTAAGTTATTTCAGTGAATTTAGTGAAGCATTTTTGAAAAATCAATTTTGGACGTGGGATTATTCATATTTAAAATGTGTTTGAGTGCCAGTGCTAAGCTGTGACCTGTTCTAGGAGCCCTGGGTTAGGGCTCCATTTGTGATTAATATTTATGGAGCTTTCGTTTTTCGTAAGGAAAGAAAGACCGTGTAAGCTAGGAAGATGAGACTCCCTCAGGGGAAATTCCCTCGCCCAGCAGTTTGTCTTTTTGGTCCCAAAGACAAACAGAAAAACTCTCCAAACTGCAGTTTAGGGGAAACTAGCGAGTTTAATGGGATTCACAGAGTGAATGGGTTGGGGGGGTCACATACAGGATTTTTGGCGCCCCCCCCCCTTCGTCCTCACCCCAGGCTGTGACCCCTATGACCTCCATACAAGATAGTGCTGGCAGGAGGAACCCATCCCCTAGCACTCTTGGTTTATAAGCCCTTAGTCCCTTTTCCTAGGAAAGCTGGCTGGTTGCTGGAGTCGCTGGATCCTTGGCTTTACCTTTTCAGAAGGACACAAGTCAAGTTTATAATCATGGGGACTTCATTTGATGTTTAGGGTCAGCCCTTCTTTAAGAAGAATGTCCACATTGCAGACCCTCTGTGTTACAGGGTAGTAAAGAACTGTCCAGAAATGTCTGTGGAGGGCCTGGCAAGTTCAGAATTGTAGTCTGTGGGCCAGTTAAGAATGGGGCACTTGATAGTAGCTTAAAGATGGTAAAGAAATTAGCCAGTTGGATGCCTAAGGAAGAGTATTACATACAGAGATAAAGTCTTATGCCAGGAGCGTGCTTGGTATATTCCAGGGATAATGGAACTATTCATGGTTATAGGGAAATCCAGAGAGAGAGAGGTGAACTAAGGACTTTAGTTTTCATTCTGACTGAAATAACCCATTAGAGGATTTTTTAAGTTTTTTTTTTTTTTTTTTTTTTTTTTTTTAATTTTTTTTATTGGTGCTTTGTACGGTTCATACATCATTTTCCAATGTCAGATCAGGCGTATTTCCTTCCCTTGCCCCCTACCCACCCCACAATCCCAGATCATGCATTTTGCCAATAACTGGTTTCTGCATCTTTCTCGTCAGTTTTTTTTGTTTTTTTCAATTTTTGAGCTATAGTGTGATACCATGAGTACAAAGCATCCTTCAATGAAAGCCAATTTACAGGCTGTTGTGCTCAAACCCCCACAGCCCACCATCCAGCAGGGGGTGAGGGGTTATGTTTATGTTCAATCAAGTTGATCAATGATGTCCAGACTACATTGCGTGGTGTCAACCAGTTCCACCCCAATCGCAGCCTTACATCTTACCACGCCCCCCCTCTTCCGCAGTAGTGTTCCCTAGGCTTTTAGGAAAGGGGCACAGGTGGATGAGAAGGCAAAAACAAGTCCACTCTCTCTGGAGCTGTTGTCTTGGACTCTGGTCAATTTTCCTGGCTGTTTCCTTTCATGGGCTGACATTAGAGGATTTTGATGAGAGGAATGATCTGTTTAGATAACTTAAAGGATTGCAGTAGATGCTGTTGATCAAGAATAGGTGATAGTATGTGTAAAGAAAAGGTTGCTAACAGTAAAAGTGGTAGATAATGAGATTTTTAGTGTACAACTATTGGGACTTTGTATATCTCTTGGATTTTGAAGTTGTTTAAAAAGCAGACAAGGGGGCTGGAGAGATAGCCTAGCGGTGGTAAGAGCGCCCGACCACTCTTGCAGAGGACCAGGTTCAATTCCCAGCACCCACATGGCAGCTGTGAGACACGTTCTGTAAAACTCCAATTCCAGAAGAAACTCCAGTTCCAGGGGGAATCGACAACCCTCTTCTGACCTCCGCAGATGCAGACAAGGGTGCACAAACCTACATGCAGACAGTAACATTCATACACATAGAAATACAAAATAAAATTTAAAAAAAAAACAAAAGCAGACAAGTATTTGGTCCACAAATATAACTATGAGCTACTATTTTTATTGGGTTTTGTTGTCGTTTTTTTTTTTTTTTTTTTTTTTTCAGTTTTTCTGTATACTATCTGCATGTCATGCAATGCCGCAGAAGTCAGAAGAGGGCATCAGATTCCCCTGGAGCTACCATTTTTTGAGACTAGTAAATAATGTAGGAAGAGTTCTTTGGGAAGCGATAGTTCATTTTGTTCTGTTCTTGTAACATTTAATGTGGCTTTCAGACAATAAAGTTGAGGATGTTGAATAGATCATTAATATGAGGTTGAAGAAAGAGATAATGCTATTTGGAAACAAATGTTTTAGGCTTTTTGAACCTAAAACGAATAGCAGATACTTGTTGAAATTGCAATATAAGTTTTAGAGAAATTGTAACCATTGGAAAGCTGTTAGTGATATTTCGTGATAGTGGACTAACAGGCAGATATTGTTAGCTTAGTGTGAAGCAGCAGTTGAAATTTGAGCCAGATATTCAGTGTTCAGTTACATTTTCATTACATCATTTGAATGTAAGAAACACTTCATAATCTCTGAGTAAATTATGTGTTGAATAAAATTGCTGCTTTTACCTTAAGTAGGTTCACTTAAATAGATACAAAAAGAGACAAACTTAAGTAATGACATTTGCTACTTTCCTTTAAAAAGGTATAGTTTGCCTTTATCATGGTAAAATGTAGTAATTTTACTGCAAATAAACTGATTAATGGACTTTTTTCTATCCACAAGATTCCAGTGGCACCAGCGGTTCCTACAGTTAGTTTAGTTCCACCAGCGTTTCCTGTGTCAATGCCAGTTCCCCCTCCTGGATTCAGTCCAATCCCTCCACCTCCTTTTCTTCGGGCAAGTTTTAACCCTTCACAGCCACCACCGGGTAAGGAATTTTAATCTTATTATTTGAAATTTATTTATAATATCATTAACATAGTTCTTTTTTGAGGTCTAAATACCATACCAAGTGGTTCGGTTCCCTGGACTTTAGCACATGACAGAACTACTACATAGAATGCTTGTTAGCTGGGTCCATCATCCTCCATTAAGTAAGTGGTGGGCCAGAGAGCTTTTATATCTGCTTTCTTCTCCAAATGCAGATAGTTGGAAGAAGCACTGACAAAAGAATTTGAATTCATTGAAGTCAGTTGGAAAATCCCAAGATTGAATGTAATGTTCATGTCAAAGTTCTTTTTTTTTTTTTTTTTTCTTTTCGAGACAGGGTCTCTCTGTAGCCCCAGCTGTCCTGGAACATGTCAAAGTTCTTATATGAAAGTTCTCTACCCTTTCATCAGAGTTTGATACTAGAAATTATATTATAAAGTGCTAGTTTGGGGGGAAAATTTTTTTTTAACCTAATCTTTTTTGAGTTCCTGGAGTCAATGTTTCCTGGTAAAAACTAAATTTGTTAACACATGACTCCTTCCTTCCTCCTTTATTTTTTTGGAGACAATGCTTACACTATAGCTTAAGCTAGCCTGGAACTTATATATCTATCTGGTCTTGAACTCATAGCAATCCTTTTGTGTCAGTGACTACAGATGTGAACCTTGCACCTGGCCTTAATATGCATGTTAACAGTTTTATGTGTGTATAATTGTTTGTATAGCTTAGAAATAGAGTATTAATAATCAGACCATGGTAGGTTAGAAGGATGATGGAGAAATTTAGGCATCAAATGATCAAATAGTGTGTCTCAAAATTACAAAGTAAACTTAGATTTGTTGTTTGCATACTAAAAGGGAAAAAAAGTACTTTGGTTTCTATAAGTTGTTTAATCATTGGATAACAAAGTTCTTAAAATTTACTGATAAGAATAATAGGAATAAAAAGTAAGATCAGGTTTGGTGGCACATGTCTATAATTATAGCCCATGAAAAATGGAGAGAGAATGATCAGGATTTTGAGGCTAGCCTGGGATACACAGCAAGCTGAAGGCCAGCTTCACATGGAAAGACCCTATCTCAAAAAAATAAAAGAATCAAAAAATAAATCTTACCAGCTAACGCTTTAATCCTTGTAAACCCCATTCCAAGGCCTGGAACTTGCTGTATAGACCTGCCTCTGGAGTCCTGGGATTAAAAATGTTAGATGACATTTTAAAATAATTATTTCAGTAATTATACTAGATGGGCTTCACAAAGCCATTTTCCAATCATTTATTTATTTATTGAAAAATTTTACCTTTAATCGCCTTTAAGCACTGTTTTCTAGTTGAATTTAATAGTGATTTTACTTTTGAAAACTATAAAGGAGATTTATAATTTGATCATGTGATCTATCACTTTAAAATCTTGTTAAATTTTTAATTCAGCTAGTTGTGGTGGCGCATGCCTTTAATCCCAGCACTTGGGAGGCAGAGGGAGGTGGATCTCTGTGAGCTTGAGGCCAGCCTGGTCTACATAGTGAGTTCCAGGCTAGCTGGGGCTACAGGGAGACCCTGTCTCAAAGACCCTTCCACAAATTTTTTAACTCAAATGCTCAAAGTAATATCTAGAGAAAAAGATTATTTTAATTTAGCAGTAAAAAGCATATGTATCAAAGAAATAAAGTGGCTGCCTAATATCCATTGTGGTGTGAAGGATGTCTAACACTTTCTACTTGGTCATTGTATTAAGATAAGTCAATTACCTAGTTTACACCAACTTTTACTTTATAGCAGCATAGAGGATTTCACACCACTTGAATGGATAGAATGTTATGATCAGAGTCTCTGTTTAGCTTACAGGTCTCAAATATACATATAAATAATATATATATATATATATATATATATTATTTATATAGAAAATATGTCCAGAAATATCTGGTTATGGTAATAAAGGGCCATTTTAATAAGGGCATACCTGAAGTCCCAGCTCCTCACAGAGGAGTTTCAGCTTGCTGGGGTAGTAAAGTGAGACCCCTGTCTCAGAAGATGAAATGTGAAATTTTACTTAAAGCTGCTAAAATCTTTGATTTAAAACAAGTAAATTTTCTTATGCTATTTTATTTTGATCTTTTTCCACCATGTAGGTTTCATGCCACCTCCAGTTCCCCCACCTGTGGTACCACCCCCTGCGATCCCACCAGTAGTACCAACATGTGAGTTTTGACTTAGAGACTTTCCTTTTTCCTGGGGTGTGTTACTGCTCATCTGTGAATTGTTGGTCTCATTGTATTTTGTTACAGAATGTCTCCCATCAGAATCGGGATTTTCCTTTTGTTCTTTTTATTATAAATATCTTAATCTAGAGACATCCTGCCCAATCTTCTTCATTCTCTTTGCTCTCTGTGACTTATTGACAAGACAGGTAGCTCACTTCTATATACAAGTCCCAGACCCTGTAAAGTAGAGACCTATCTAGGTTGTTGGACACCTGTTTATTATTTATTCTTAAGGTTTCTTTTTTTAATATTTTAAGTACTTTTTATTTGTATGAGTATATTGCTGCATGTATGTAAGTGAACCTGTGTTATGCAGTGCCCACAGAGGTCAGAAGAGGGCATGATCATGATATCTTCTGGAACTGGAGTTGTTGTGTGGAGCTGGGAATTGAACCCAGGTTCTCTGCAAGAGCAGCCAGTGCTTTTAACCATTGAGCCATCTCTCCAACTCCTGCCTGGATCACTATTTTTAGATGAAAACAAGCAAAACAACTTACACCTGGCATTACATTAAACTCATGTCTTTTTGTCCCATTTTATTTAAATTAGATTTTATTTTTTAGAGAAGTTCTAGGTTTATATTAAAATTGAACAAAAAGTACAGTTGTATGTCTTCTGCTCCTGTACACAGCACAGCCTCTACTCCGTCATCATCCCCACATGAAAGGTACTTATTTAAGTACATGAATTTACATCTGTCATTATTACTGAAATTCTTAGTTTACATTAGGGTTCTCATTTGTTTTGTTATACTTTTAGTAATGTTAAGGTGGGTCAAAGCATTTTTTTTTTTTTCTTATTTCAAAGGGAAGAATAAGGCACACTCAAACAAAACCTAAGTCCAGCAAGTAGCTCAAGGCTGGACACCTGGGATTCACTCACAATCTTCTGGGCTCCAAAGGGTTTCAGCAGCTCCCCTTCTCTGACTCTGCGTCTGTGGCACACACAGCTCATCTCGCAGGCCCAGGCTGACTCCATTCCACACCTGCTGCTGCTCTTGGTGGTCATCCCATGGTCCTGGCATCTCCAAAAAGCTGGGGTCGCCACTGAAACTGAGGCAGCACCTTCACCAGTGGTCTCTACTGACCTCTCCTGGTGCAAAGCCTCAGCTTCTCTCCATGACCCCTGTAATCCTGGGGTCTTCACTGCAACTGAGGTGCACTTCCACCAGTGGTCTTTCCTGACCTCTCACAGTGCCAAGCCTCGGCTGCTCTCTGTGACCCCCTCAAATTTCAACACCAGAACCATATAGGAGACTCTTACACACTACCAAGTCCTGCTTCTGGCTTGAGATGGAGGCTCAGGCCCCTTCTGGATCACAGCTTCTGTGTGCTGACCCTGAAGAAATTCTTCCCAGAANTTTCTTTTTTTTGGCTTTTCGAGACAGGGTCTCCCTGCAGCCCCAGCTGTCCTGGAACTCACTCTGTAGACTAGGCTGGCCTTGAACTCACAAAGATCCGCCTGCCTCTGCCTCCCAAGTGCTAGGACTAAAGGCGTGCGCCACCATGCCCGGCTAAGGGGATTTGTTGTTTTCTTCTGGCTGGTGCGGGCACCAGGCTCACATAGTGCACATAACACATATCCAGGCAAACATGCATACACATAAAGTAAATCTTAAAAACAAACAACTGCTGGGTGTGGTGGCAAATGCCTTTAGTCCCAGCACTTGGGGGGCAGAGGCAGGCAGGTCTCTGTAAGTTCAAGGTCAGCCTGGTCTACATAGTGAGTTCCAGGCCAGCTACAGAGATACCCTATCTCAAAAAGACCAAAAAACAAAACAAAACAAAAACAAAAAACACCTTAGAGTTAGTGCTCTGTGCTCTGTTGTATCTAGGCAACTTAGAATAATCATACCCCAAACCCGTATTTGTTGAACAGATGTATGTAGAATGAAAATGGAGATTTAAGCCACAGTCACACGCGATTTTTCACTCTGCATCCTTTCTGGAGCTTTCTAGTTCAGTGGGTAAACTTACAAACCACAATTTTTATTTTTTTTTCAAACCACAATTTTTTTTTTTTCTTTTTGGTATTTTTGAGACAGTGTTTCCCTGTAGCCCCAGCTGTCCTGGAACTCGCTCTGTAGACCAGGCTGGCCTTGAACTCACAAAGATCTGCCTGCCTCTGCCTCCCAAGTGCTAGGATTAAAGGCGTGCGCCACCACGCCCGGCTCAAACCACAATTTAAAAAAAAAAAATTTTTTTTAATTTATTTCTGTATGTGTATGAATGTATTGTCTGCTTGCAAGTTTGTGCACCCGTGATGTGCAATGCCGCGGAGGTCAGAAGAGGGTCTCGGATTCCCCTGGAACTGGAGTTCTCCTGGAATTGGAGTTTCAGGTGGTTCTTGGCCGCCATGTGGGTGCTGGGGATCGAACCCGGGTCCTCTGCAAGAGCGTCGGCGCTCCCAACCGCTAGGCCATCTCTCCAGCCCCCGACAGTCACTTTTAAAATAAAATAGATATAAGGTCCATTCAAATGATGGAGCCCATATCTAGCACATCTATAATACAGCTTGTACACCTAAGGCTCACCCAGCCTTGTACACCCACCCTAGAACAGCTCACTTTTAAAAAAGAGGAAATAGCCGGGCATGGTGGCGCATGCATTTAATCCTAGGCAGAGGCAGGCAGATGTCTGTGAGTTCAAGGCCAGCCTGGTCTACAGAGTGAGTTCCAGGCCTTTTGAGACAGGGGCTACGGGGAGACCCTGTCTCAAAAAGACCAAAAAGAATAAAAAGTAAGCCATTCTAAATAGTTTTTTCTCCATTATGACTCTAGTCATTTTAAGGGTTATTCTATAATGTATTTGTAATACAGAGTTGCCATTAAGGGAATGCTCAAGATAACCAGAAAGTTTCGCTCATAAATCAGTGAGGTCTAAAATGCATCTTTTTCCTGTTTAAACAGCTTTAGTGCAGCCTCCACTGTCCATGGCCCCAGAAGCTGTGAAAGATGTTGGATTTGGCGGCCTTGTGTTGCCAGGGGGATCTGTTGCCAGCAGCCTTGCTACTTCAGCTCTACCTGCTGGAAGTGTTTTTAATCCTCCCCCTAAAGCAGAACCTGAAGAGAAAGTACCTCATCTTATAGAACACCAGATTCCTCCTGGTGAAAACACTAGACCAGGTAAGAAACAAAATGAAAAACTGCTACAGACTTAGAACTAGAAAGGTAGTCTCATGAGCATTTCTTTTATAGGTTGGTACTTGATTTTTTTTGGAGAAGCATGCTTGTGTAATATTGTATATTTTTGAAAGGGATCATTATTTTCTTCTTGTATGTAGTACAATGTCATTTTTTTTAAAGATGTTATATACTAAAGGATTAGAATCATAGGTCAGCTTGCCCCTTAGTTCAGTCCCCAGTTCTGTTTTAAAAGTCACCTTCTGGGCTGGAGAGATAGCCTAGCGGTTAAGAGCGCCGACTGCTCTTGCAGAGGACACGGGTTCGATTCCCCAGCACCCACATGGCAGCTGAGAACTGTCTTTGGCTCCAGTTCCAGGGGAATCCGACACCCTCTTCTGACCTCCGCGGCATTGCATGACACGGGTGCACAAACCTGCATGCAGACAGTACATTCATATACATAAAAAAATATATAATATATTAAAAAAGTGCTCAATAAAATTTTTTTAAAAAGTCACCTATTTACAATAATAGGTATTTTGATACCTTTATCTTAAGAGCCCATCCTCACCCTCCTTTTAGGGCTTGGTGGTACTGCTTCAGGGTATTGTCAAAATAAGATGGCATAAAATCTATCTTTTCAAGAAGATGAGAGTAAGTAGCTCAAGGGTGAGGAGCTTGTACTTAATCCAGACACTTTTTTTTTTCTGGTGTTGACCTAAAGCTGGAAAAGAAATATGGTGTTGGAAAACAGAGAGTCTTTGTGTGAGTGTGTGTGTGTGTGTGTGTGTGTGTGTCTTTTTGAGACAGGGTCTCCCTTTAGTCCCAGCTGTCCTGGAGCTCACTTTGAAGACCAGGCTGGCCTTGAACTCAGAGATTTATCTGCCTCCTGAGTGCTGGGATTAAAGGTGTGCACCACCATGCCTGGATGGTAGTATCTCCTTGTATCTCCAGCTGGCCTGAAACTTGTTATAGAGACCAAGGTGTTCTTGATCTCACAGAGATCCACTTTGTTCTGAATGGCCCCACTGTTGAAATATTAATGGTGGAGAATCACTTAAAAAATCTGACAGTTTTGTTTGAAATATTTTAGGTAATAGCTTGACTTAAGTGTTAACATAAATTTTATCTGTAGAGTATTAGTATCTTAGCTTTCATTTTTGGTTAGTATTTGATATCTTCTGATTCTTTTGGGTAAATAACTGATAGTTAATTAGAAGTTAGAGCATTAATAATTTGTTTCCTTTTATACCAGAATAACTGTTATTTTAAATTGTTTCCCCTCTTTTCATTTTAGTGATTCCAAGTGATATTCCAAGTAGTGCTGCAATATTAGGACAACCACCTAATGTGACAAGCAGTTCTGGAATTTTGGGAGTCCAAAGACCAAATGTATCGAGTAATTCTGAAATTCTGGGGGTCCGGCCATCAAATATTTCTAGTAATGCTGCAATTATTGGAGCCCAACCACCAAATATTCTAAACAATTCTGGAATTTTGGGACTACAGCCACCAAACGTGCCTGGTGGCTCTGGACTTATAGGAGTGCTGCCTCCCAACTTGCCTAATAATTCTGGACTTGTAGGAGTACAGCCACCAAGTGTTACAAGTCCTGCTGGAATTTTGGGAACACAGCCACCAATTGGACCTCAAAACTTGCCCCCTTTAACGATCCCTACTCAAAGGATGCCTGCATTGCCAATGTTAGACATTCGTCCAGGACTTATACCACAGGCTCCTGGACCAAGATTTCCTTTACTACAACCTGGAATTCCACCCCAACGGGGCATCCCTCCCCCTTCAGTACTTGATGCAGCTCTTCATCCTCCACCCCGTGGACCTTTTCCTCCAGGAGATCTTTTCAGTCAGCCAGAAAGACCTTTCCTGGCTCCTGGAAGACCTAGTATAGACAGTGTCACTAATCCAGACAAAAGGATACCACTTGGAAATGAAAATATTCAACAGGAAGGAGATAGAGATTACCGGTTTCCTCCCATAGAAACCAGGGAGAGCATTAGTAGACCTCCCCCAGTGGATATTAGGGATGTGGTTGGGCGGCCTCTAGATCCAAGAGAAGGCCCTGGGCGGCCTCCATTAGATGGTAGGGATCATTTTGGAAGACCTCCTATAGATCTGAGAGAGAATCTTGTGAGGCCAGGTATAGATCATCTTGGTCGAAGAGACCACTTTGGCTTTACCCCAGAGAAGCCATGGGGGCATAGAGATTTTGATGAGCGAGAGCATCGTGTTCTGCCTGTCTTTGGTGGTCCAAAAGGCTTACATGAAGAAAGAGGTAGATTTCGGGCTGGAAACTACCGATTTGATCCTAGAAGTGGTCCTTGGAACAGAGGATTTGGGCAAGAAGTTCACAGAGATTTTGATGACCGCAGAAGACCCTGGGAGAGGCAGAGGGACAGGGATGACAGAGATTTTGATTTTTGCAGAGAAATAAATGGAAATCGGCTTGGACGAGATAGAATTCCAAACACTTGGGTCCCCCCTCCTCATGCTCAGGTTTTTGATTATTTTGAAGGGGCCACTTCACAACGAAAAAGTGATAATGTGCCTCAAGTTAATGGTGAAAATACAGAGAGACATGCTCAACCACCGCCTTTACCAGTACAGAATGATTCTGAACTTTATGACAAACTGGCATCCTCAAGTGAAATAAGCAAGGAGAAGAGTGACACAGTTGCTGATGTAGAAAGTGAACCCGTGGTGGTAGAAAGCACAGAAACTGAGGGGACATAATCATCACTCAGTAGGTAAAAGATACCTTTTGTCAAGTTGTCATCTCTGTACTAGATTATTGGCTGACTGGACCATAGTTGTTCACTTTTGTCTGCCAGAATTAAGTTAATCTGATGTTCATGTTCACCTTTCTCTTAAAATAATTGTACAACCGACTTGTATAGACATTGTTCTTAAAATGAACATGGTAGGTAAACATTTTTTTATTTTTCTGATAAAGTATAAACGTTGCCCCCAGATTCTTTTATCATCAAGGAAATGATTAACAGCTTGTCAGAGACTTCCTATGGAAGAAAGAATTTTTTAGATACTACCATTAGGTTGGATATGGTAAGAGGTATATTTCAGAATAGCAAGATGTGATATATCTTCTCCATATCTTTAGGCTGCTGCAGGATTTTAAGGTAATAGACAAAGCTGTGATATTTTATGCAAAGACTGGCTCTAGATTCTTGAGGAGCATAATACAGAGATTTTTAAAAGTGATTTTGTAAAATCTACACTCTGGTCTCTGTTACTCCAAAGTAAGTGTGTGTGATTTGTTCCTCATGCTGCAGTGAGTTAAAAAAAAAAAAAACAGCATAACTATTAAACTACATTTCAATGTTGGGTGAATTTTGTTTTTAGATGCCAATAAAACTTATTTGTTTGATAACAGTGTTCTAGGAATTGTATTTTTTTTAACTACAAATTCTTAAAACTCTTGAGTCATTTATAGCATGCGCTTAGCTGTGAAAGTTTTCTATTACTCTTAAAACAACAACGAGCAATTTTGTGGTGGTTAAAGCATGTACCTTGGTATAAAAAAATCGTGCAGTTTGATTAATATGTTTGCAATCTCCATGTATATTATGTAAGTCATGTAGTTTTTCTTTCTCTTGTATGTCTTTATGTACATACAGAGAAAAAGTAGAATGCTTAAAAAGTTTAATTGAAAATCGGAAACATTAGGAAAATTAACATTGCTCTTACAGCTTTCAGTCTGATGAAAGTGAAGTAAGAAATTAGGAAGATATACATTGGTCTGGAAGCATTTCGGCAGCCTCTTTTTTTTATGATAGCTAAGCAGGAAGCCAGATTTAGCATGTAAATGAAGCCAGGTTTCAAGTACTTGTGTTACTCTGTTTCACACCTATTTGCTATTCTTCATAGATAATACTGTCACTGAAGAACTTAGCAGTTTACATGCCTGGCATAGATATCTTAATTGCACAATACGTATACTGGTGTTGATGGACCACAAATATACAAAGTTGTGTATCAGGACTGAGAGGTCCATCATGTGTTTTGTAGTCTCTGGATTAACATTGTTTAAACAAGCATCCACGGTAAACAGACTAAAAGAATTTGGAGTTGATTTCCTGCTTGTTTTTGCCTTTTAAGTTTAATTTATTTGCTGTTTTCATTTGGTTTTTCCACATAGAGTATATAAATATAAAGAACTGATTTTCTTTTTTTTTTTTTTAAAGAAGGCTTTCATCTTTGGTTCTATGAAGTCATTTTCTTTCCTTTGCATTTCTAGCCCTTCATCATTTGCTCTATCTAAAAATCCCTGAGCTGTGTTTTTCCAGCCTCCAAAAGCATACCAGCCATTTAGAATCAGGTTTGGGTTTGTGCAATTCCGGGTGACCTGGGGTCTGTGAGAACTTGGACTGCTACATGGCCCCTGTCTTTTTCTCACAAGATCTGAATTCAGATAGTAACACATCATTTATTTTATTATTTGGGGAAAGTAAGTGAGCAGAAATATTTAAATGACTTTGGTTCCAAAGTCATTCAGTCAGCTTTAACTGGTTTTAGTCTTTTCCTTAAGATAGTGAATCAAAACTGTTATATTGGCTTAAGCAAGTGTTCAGAAGAATGAATGGCTTTTTAAAAAAACTTCAGGAGATGATTCTAAGATTAGCTGCTCTCAAACTATTTTAGTTGCTTGCACTTAAGATTAAGGAACATTCATTTGAGTTATGTAGCAACAAAAAAGAGACTTTAGTGTTTTTTCTTGTTTTTTTTTTAATTCTAAGCTTTGACTTTGTGTATGTTTGAAGACAGATACAATAGCTGTGATAATTTGAAGTTTCTAGAAAGTTCAAGTTAATCTCATCAGTTGTTAGTACTGTTCCTGGAAAATATTGGAGAGAAATTATTGTGTGTGTGTTCTAAACTGGTCCTCATTTTGTTATATAACATGTAAGTAAAAGGAAGTCCTCATCCTCGTACAAATTTTCCAAACTGGTATTTCCTTTTTTTTTAATGTGGAGAAAAAAGAAGTTAATTATTAGGTAATTTGGCTTAGGACCTGTCACATTTTGTTTGATCACTGTTCTGTCACTAAAGTGCTAACAGAAATGTGTAAGGAGTTAACCTGACCACTTTGATATAGTGGCTTGTGGTTCTGCACATATTTACTATATGAAGCACTGTTTGGTGCTGGGGGTCAAACCCTGGGCCTTGTGCATGCCATGATCTCTCCTACTGAGCTATACTCATAGTCCCACATAGTTTCAATGTTTGACTTGTAGGGTGATACCACTTTTTGTAGGATTAATCTGAAGTAATTTTTTAATGTGTAAACATTTAAGAACAGACTATTCTTAGTATTAATGGATGTACTTTAAGTTCTACAGTACATACAAACTGTTTGTACTTAAAGTACAAACTGTACTTTAAGTTCTACAGTACATACAAACAATACAGTAGTCCTACTTCTCAGCTTAGTTTAATGTCACTGTAGAGTAAATAATCTTAAAGGATTGGAAAGTTCAGGTGGTATGAAATTATTCATTTAAGACTTGGGAAGTAACTTCATGTACTCTTTCATTGATTAATTCTATTAAGCTATTTCATTCTTTTATTTATTTATTTATTTATTTTCTTTGGTCTTTTCGAGACAGGGTCTCCCTGTAATCCCAGCTGTCCTGGAACTCACTCTGTAGACCAGGCTGGCCTTGAACTCACAAAGATCTGCCTGCCTCTGCCTCCCGAGTTCTAGGATTAAAGGTGTGCACCACCACGCCCGGCTTAAGCTATTTCATTTTTATCAAAGTAGTTTCTCTTGGCCTGGGAATTCAGTTGCTTTGTTAAATTTATTTGCTGCTGTTCACTTAGATTTAAAAAATACACTTTAGGGGCTGGAGAGATAGCCTAGCGGTTAAGAGCACCGACTGCTCTTGCAAAGGACCCAGGTTTGATCCCCAGCACCCACATGGCGGCTGAGAAGTGTCTGTAACTCCAATTCCAGGAGAACTCCAGCTCCAGGGGAATCCGAGACCCTCTTCTGACCTTCAAGGCATTGCACGACATGGGTGCACAAACCTACATGCAGACAGTACATTTATACACATACAAAAGTAAACAAAATAAAAAAAATACACTTTATTTTGAGAATGACAGCAATATTGCTACATTTTATGTGAAAAAAATTAAGTTTAAAAATTTTTTTATTTATTTTTTATGTGTCTGAGTGTACTGTCTGCAAGTAGGTAGGTGCACCCTCGGAGGTCAGAAGAGGGCGTTGGCTTTCCCTGGAACTGGAGTTAAAGACAGTTCTTAGCCGCTGTGTGGGTGCTGGGAATCGAACCCGGGTCCTCTGCAAGAGCAGTCAATGCTCTTAACTGCTCAGCCGTCTCTCCAGCCCCCCCCCGCCCCAAATTAAATTTTTAAAAAGTACTTTTTTGATACCTTTAATCTTGACACTTGGGAGGCAGAGGCAGGTGGGTCTCTGTGAGAATTGAGGCCAGCCTGGTCTGCATAGAGGGTTCCAGGCCAGCTGTGGCTACAGGGAGACCCTGTCTCAAAAAGACCAAAAATATTTTCTTTTCATTAAAATATAATTGGGTAATTTGTGGGGTTTGTTTTTTCTTTTTTTTCTTTTGAGACAGGGTCTCTTTCTCTGCTGCCTCTGGCTCTTGAGTGCTGGGATTAAAGGCGTGCACCACCACACCTGGATAAAAATGTCATTAATTGTAAGAGTACTGCTCAGAAATAGGAAATGATTCCAGTAAATCATGCTCGTAGTTGCAAAATACATCCCTAGTTCAGAGACATTAAAAGTTAAAAATGGTCATAGACTTAAAGAAATCTAAGGCTGAAGTAGGCATGCAGTGTAATAACAATGTGCGACTGTTACTATTAAGTTTGAATAAATTCCTATCCATCTAAATGTCCACGCACATCCACTCTTAGTAAGTGGTTCAGAAAATACTCTGCTGCTTTTCCTCACTGTATATTCAGATGGGCACAACTTTGACGACCAAGGACATTTTGTGCTCAATGTAAAATCCTTTTGTTGTACCTTATGTGCCTTCATCATGCTAAAGTATTATCTCCTCGGTGCTACGTTAGTAAAGTGTTTCAGTATTTTTTAACTTTGAAAGTAAAGATGAAGATTTTTCTCTTTAGAAGTAGGATGTTATCTGCATTTAATTTTTAAGCCTGCAAAATAAGACACTGAATTATGTAATCATTGATGTTAATGTGGCAGAGAACTGTGTTTTTCTTAAATGTTCTGGCTGTGGTTTTTATATAAAGCATAGTTTAAGCTGTATGAGTTGTAGGCAATAAGAATTTTATGCACTTCTGCTGGGCATTGTGGCACATGCCTATAATCCCAGCACTTGGGAGGAGAGACAGGCAGATCTTTGTGAGTTCAAGGACAGCTGGGGCTACAGGGATTCCCTGTCTCAAAAAGACCAAAAAAATTTAATTTTTTATGGACTTCTAAAGAAAAAAACATTTTAAATTTGATGGTTTAAAATCTAAGACACACCGGGTATGGTGGTGCACACCTTTAATTCCAGCACTTGGGAATCAGAGGGAAACTGGCTCTCTGTGAGTTCAAGGCCAGCCTGGTCTGCATAGTGAGTTCCAGGCCAGCTGGGACTACAGGGAGACCCTATCTCAAAAAGACAAAAAAAAAAAAAAAAAAAAACCACAACAGAAAACTATCAACAAAAAGACCACAAGATACTTAGATCCAGCAAATGTTTCTGAGAGTATAAATTAAAATTTTGAATCTAGACATGCACATGAAAGTGACTTGAAATGTGTACTCTGTGATTTTAGGGGTAGAAAATATATAATAGAATCAACCATGGATCTCTGAAAATTGTAACGAGCTGGAAGAGTTGAAATTACAGACATAGAGGCTCTTCAGCGTTTTCCAGTCCATATATAGACAGCATGGATTTGTATGTGTACATTATGTGTCCACATACCTCAGTTTTAGAGATACACAATTTGTTCTCCTTTCTCCCATTTTTAAGTCAGCATTTCTAAGTTTAGGCTGGCCTTGAACTCATAGTTCTCCTTCCTTGTTCTTGTTGCTGGGATTGTACGTGTACATTAGCTGCAATGCCTGGCTTAATACTCACTACTCTTTGAAATTTTTTTCTAATTAAAATGTTTTGGTTTCTGGATGGAAAGATGGCCCAGTGGTAAAGAAAACCAGCAGCTCTTGCAGAGGACCAGGTTTGGTTCCCAGCCCCCACATGGCAGCAAACAACCATCTAACTCCAGTTTCAGGTGATCCAATGTCCTCTTCTGGCTCTGTGGGCATTGCATAAATGTGATACACACACACACACACACACACACACACACACACACATATGTAAAGGCAAAACATTCATAAACCTTAACGTAGATGTAGTGAGATTATATATATAAACTTTTATATCCCACCACTCAGGAGGCAGGAGCAGGCAGTTTTCTTGAGTTCAGGGCCTTCCTGGGGCTACAGGAAGACCCTCTCTCAAAAACAAATCAAGTATTTTATAGTTTCATAGAATTACTCTTAGCATTATCATAAAGCAAAGCATAAACCATTTGCATGAGTTGATGGTGGATGATGAATAATTATAGAGAATATTATAGAGAAATCGCTTAGATGAAAACTTAAATATGGACTATTAGAGCAGAAATAGAAAAGAAACCAATGAGATAGCCCTACAGGAAGTATTTGAGTTAATTGTATTTTTTATTGAATAACTCAACATTTTACTTTATTATGTAATAGAATAATTGTAGAGACCAGTGATGGAATTGTACCATTTCATCAAGAATTGGCAGTAGAAGCCGGGCGTGGTGGCGCACGCCTTTAATCCTAGCACTTGGGAGGCAGAGGCAGGCGGATCTTTGTGAGTTCAAGGCCAGCCTGGTCTACAGAGTGAGTTCCAGGACAGCTGGGACTACAGGGAGACCCTGTCTCGAAAAGACCCAAAA